>JAODXP020000019.1:21902892-21977892 GCA_027497455.2 Sardinella longiceps
TTTTTTCTTCCTCTACTGATCGCATCAGATTATTGCACCAAACGACATCTCACTGTACCTGTTGTATATTGACTAATGAATTTTCAGTTGTATTCTGCAATGTTTAATGGAGTATGGGCAAACTGCAGCGTGTTGCTGCTTGAAACCGCTCTCTGTGCCTGCTGGGAACACACCACACCACACCTGCCACATGCTCAGATAAGCCAAGGGCTGAGGTGGGGCCCCACAGTGGGGCGAGAGAGACAGCAGCAGCTCTGCTAGCAAAGGCAGAGAGCCACGTGGGATTTCATGAGGGGGGGGACTGCTGCTACCGTTAAGGGAGGGGATGCCAGTCTGGGTATGGGTAAAATGGTTCTGTCTGCTGTAGCGGTCTGAGAGAGGAGGGTTTGAGAGTAGATAGCTTTGTGCTGAGATACAGTAGATACAGATGGGAGTAGTCAAGAGCTTAGGACAGTGGAGCAGGGGAGTAGTCAAGAGCTTGGGACAGTGGGTGGAGATAGGAGTAGTCAAGAGCTTGGGACAGTGGAGCAGAGGGAGTAGTCGAGCTTGGGACAGTGGAGCAGAGTAGTCAAGAGCTTGGGACAGTGGAGCAGAGGGGGGAGAGTTGGGTTAAAGTCAAACTGTAATGTTTTTAAAAGTACTCCTGCAAGTTATTTGAACTGGATTGTCCAAACGTACTGTAATATAACTATAATGAAGTAAATCACTTTTGCATTGCATGGAGAATCTCTGGTGATGTGTGCACACGTGAATCACCCAATAGAATGCGTAACAGTTGTTGACTATTGACACATTATCAAAGAAGACACAAAGATTTTTTGCTAAATCTCTGAAATTGTATTTATCATTCAGAAAAAAACACACAAATAATAACATTTTTAGACATTTTATCCATCCACATTTGGTAAAGGTATGAAAACACCCTACCAAATGGAATTCACAGCATTGAATAACGGTTCTAATAGTTGACTAGTCCTTGATGTAAACTATATTCTAGATTTAATGACTGCTAAGCCTAGCTGTTACTGTATGTAAAAATCTCCTCATGAAACTGCCTTTTAGCTCTAATTAGAGAAGTCAGCTCCCTACCTTATAGATCATCTTTATAATGACCAAGATCACGCTATCGTCAGGCCAGCATATTGCATGCAGGCTACTCACTACAGTACATAACTAACATAACTTACAGTCTTTTGTGTTTCCTTAAGTCTGTGTTTACCATCCAGGCTTAAGCGCTCAGATATTAATCCTTATATTGTACTCAATGTTTGAATTCTCTCAGCAGTAGAGAAAACAGTGAGTTGTCTAATGCCTTGGAGCCCCTATATGTTGACAACTGAATACCCTTCTTTTGCAATTCAGTTGTGTGCATTTTTGTGCATCTTTCAACTACTTTATTTCCCTCATAAAGAAATCATCTTATTCCTATTTTAATCCTGATATTTTTCATGTATGGTATGTTTATTGTGTTTATTTAACACATTTCCTGCCTTACATCTTCATGTAATTACCTTTTTAAATCCCATTCTGTCACAGCTCATCTTTTGATAACTTCTTTCTAAGAACACATCCCCCAAATACAACAAAACATTACATGACATGAAGTTGAATGAAAGCATTTCCTAAACAGCAACTAAACTAACAAAAGTCACAAATGAGGAAAAGACAAAAGGTCAGGGTGAGTTCTGTTTTTTTTAATGAGCAAAAGAACCGTTACAGCTCTGTCTGTTGTGGACCATGGCTTCCAGCAGCCATCTTGTACCAAATAGACTTGTTTACAAAAGGCAGGAGGAGTAGACAACACGTGTGGCCTGAGAGTCCGACCTCCCCAGCCCTGGCTCCAGAGAATGGATGCACTTTCTCCAGGATTATTTAGCCTACTGATGCAGGGCCCTTGCTGTCAGAACAAGAGGCACACAGCACAGCACAGCACATATACATACACACCAAAGGGCTCCTCATCAATTCCATTTCAAATGAAGGAAAAAGGCACCGTCTGAAATCGTAAACAGGAGCCTTTCGGAGGCAGCTTTACAGTCCAAAATTGTTTTTACAAAAAAAAAAAAAAAAGGAAAAAAAAAAAAACGGTCAAAGGAAAAGATAAGGCAAATAAAAAACCGTCTCAAAATACAAAAATGGTCCAAATATTAACATATAAATTGTGATATTTCACCATACGACAGCTCCAGTTGTGCATATGTTGCCGTGACTGCAAATATGCCCCAGGAGACGGACGCCAATTAAAGAGAGCCAGTATTCACATGAAAATCATGACATCTGTCTGAATCCCCTCTCCACATCCAAAAGGTTTTTGAGAGCCCACACAGGAAGGCACTTTGAATGTAGATGTTTTTCGGAGTCCCTTTTGCACACTGAAACACACAGAGAAAAATCAAATGTAAAATGCAATCAGTACTTTGTCTGGTTTTAGGATAGGAATGTTGATCTGAGAGAAGGCCGCCTTCATTTGAAGACATAACTCACCATTACATCATGTTTAACTCTCAATGGCCACCTCTGGTGCTATGTGTCCATTCATGGCCTCCACTACCTGAGAATGAAAACAAAAACAATTTAAATTTAATGGAATGTGTCAAAATTTGAAAAATGAAAGTCATTGACAAATCAGTTTTTTTTTTATGTAGACAGAATTTAAATAATTACCGTCTTGGTTTCAATTTCCACTTCAGCCACAATTTCCTCTTTAGCCTGGAATTAAACAACATGCCATTAATGTCAGCCTTATATTTAACAGAAATTAAACCAATCTTTTTTTATAGTGCTTTGATTTTTTTTGTTGTTTGTAAAACAAATGAATTACCTTGATGACTTCACTTATTGGTACAGGTGTGGTTTCAACAATCTGCTCAACCTCAATCGTCTCTGGAACAACCACAGTCTCTTCAACTGCGCTAACGGGAGCCTAGACAGATTGGACAATCATGCAATCAGAATCCAGAGTATGGACACTTCCATAGGCAACATAGCCACCAGATAACAGGCAACAGTGGGACTTACAGGTTCCTGGATGTCAGCAGGTTCAGACATGGCAGCCTCTACTGCAACAGCAGATTCTGTCACAACAAAGTCCTCTGCGATGGTGTCAGCAACAGGTTCAGCAGGGACAGCCTCAGGCTCAGGGACTGCTGCAGGGGTGATCTCAGCCTGTACACAGAGGAAAGAGCAATAAGTCATTTGGATCAATATGCAACTGCAGATAGACTAGGCTAGTTCAATCCAGCCTTACATACATTTACACTAAAATAACCTGCAGTAAATGAGTGTGCATGCTGTAAAATACGATCATACGACATGGAGGGATTAATAATCCGTACCGCAACAGCCTCCTCAATCTGAGCGGGCACATCCAGGGCTACCTCTGGCTCTGGTACTGGAGCAACAGGAGTCTCCTGAGAAATGAAAGAGATGGAATTCAGTTAAACACATGACAAGGTGTGAGTGGGAAACATCATATCGAGCTCAGAAAACCCTGCACACCAACAGTTGCAAGCCTGAGGGAGAGAGAGAGAGAGAGAGAGAGAGAGAGAGAGAGATAAAAAACTTGAGTCTGAAGGCTGAAAAAAGAAAGCGTGCTTAGAATAGTGCTGGTGAATAGTGCTTGAGAATAGTGCTGGAGAAGATAGCCTTTGTACTCATTATAGCACAAAGGGATAAGCATTTGCCCTAAAACCACACAGCGAGGTTTTAGCTCAGTGCCCCCCAGCCCCGCCCTCCCCCCATGCAAAGACGTGACCCTCAAAGCAGTGAGGACGGTGCATCAGCAGATCCACCCAAAGAGCAGAAGAAAGGTGGTTGTCAAAAGAGTGGTGCTCAAGAGGGAAGAGGTGAAGCTGCTGTGCTGAGTGGCTAAGACGTGAAGCAAGCAAGTCGCAAGACAGCTGGCTTTAGGGGAAGAAGTGCGCTGTTAAGAAAATTGAGGTGATTTTAAGAGAGCCGTAGGAGTAGTAACCTCAGGAAGCTGTTCTGCTTCCGCAGTCTCAGCGGCTACGGCCTCGGGCTCTTCTGTCGTGGCCTCTGGCACGGGTTCTTCGCTCACGGCCTCCACAACCGGTTCTTCCACCTCGGCTTGCGCACTCACAGTTTCAGCAGCGGGTTCTGCGATGGTCACAGCTTCTTCTACTTGTTCTACTTCAGCTGGTGCCAGCGTCACAGCTTCAGTCGTTTCTTCAGCGATTACTTGTTCAGCCACGACGGGAGCCTCAGGCTCTACGGCGGCTTCGACTGCCGGGGCCTCTTCGGCAGCGTCTTCTGAAAGGGTCTGGACTTCATCTACAGGCTCAGGTGCAGGTTCAGCTAACACTTCAGCGACAGGCTCCGACACGACCGCTTCTTGTTCTTCAACGATAGATTCAGGTGCAATTTCTTCAGGTGCTTCGGGGGTAACCTCACATGCCACAACCTCTGCTGTCTGTGACCATAGTTTAAACATGCCGGCAATTTTATTTAACATCAACAAGCCAAAAAACACAAGATCGTATTACTCAAATATAATTAATTATATTGACATACATGCAATGAGACAGTATAGGTGGGCCTACTAATAATCAAAGTGGTCAGTTCTATATTCTGGGAGCAGTGTTGTTCAGGTTGTCCTGAATTGCGTTTTAATTTGTATTTTTAAAATAAAATATTTTTTAAACAATGGCAATGACTCATCTGTTCTATGAGACTACGGTACGGTCTATACTGTAAAACTAATGTTTGTTTGCAGTGCTCAAAAATACTTGAAGGAAAAGCACTAAAGATTTAAGATTTAAAGACTTAATTCATTTTTCCCCTTGGCAGGCCATGAAGGGGTTAACATGCATTCACACAACAGTGTCAAAATAAACCAACAGTCTTAACCAGTCTTAACAAGGCAGCTTTTCCATCAGAACGTCTACCAACCTCAATGGTCTCCTGGACAATGGGCTCCTCACAGGGGGCAGCTGGGGTCTCCACCTACAGAGAAACAGCGAGAGGACGGGCGGGTCACAATGAGTTACATTATGCATTATGTAGGAGTCACATCAGTGTTCAGACTGGGGACTCCAGTCTTCACAACCAGTTGGGCTTGTGGTGGTCAGGCGTTATTATGGACGTGGTCCAATCATGGCCATTAATGTCCATTAAGTCAAAAGGCTGAGGCAGCAGCAGAGCCGTAGCTAGAGCGTTGCTTTCAGTATAAAGTGCATAGACTTGTAAATGTATATGGGCCACCAGTGACCTGTGTGTGAGAGTGTGTGCCAATGACTGTATGGTGTGTACATATATGCTAAGAGATATAGGGATACAGGGGGTGGGTGTTACACAACATGCTGTAACATTACAGTTTATTGCATAACAGTCCTGCACACAAACACACACACTCACACACAATCTCTCTCTCATACACACATACATACATACTGTACATACATACATACATACATACATAGATAACCCCCATGCGTTAACCATAGTTGGAACCATGTGCCTCAAGTCTCAGTACAGAGCAACATCCTGAAATGTGTTATAAATGACCCATAAGAAATGACCAAATGTGATAGAGAGTAGCCATAATGTAAAACAGTGAAATCTATCAAGCTATATTTGGTTATATTTGGGAACTAGCTATTATTTCTGTCTTCAGAGTCCTTGTTTCTCCACGCACACAGAGCATCAGCCATTATGGAACAAAATGTTCAACTCCTCTCTCCTTGCCACACACCCCTCCCTCTCCCTCACTCACTCTCTCACTCGCTCTCTCTCCCTCTCCCTCACTCTCTCACTCACTCTCTCTCCCACTCCTTCCCTCTGCCTCCACTCCTGTGCTGTGAGCTCACAGAACATAATGTGCCCAGCGCAGCCAGGCGCACTCACAGACATACGAGTGTGCAGCCTTTCACAGGGAAACACACACTCAACACACACACACACACACACACACACACACACACACACAGAGCCATCTCCAGTCCACTCTGGACCCTGCCCCCTTGAGCTATGGCAGAATACATTTACTCATGTAATTGTCTCACATACAAAAAGACACACACACACACACACACACACACACACACACACACACACACACACACTGGGAAGTCTACACAAAGCCAGCATCCACAGATGTATAGGCAGTTTAGCACAAGATATGTAAGGCCTGGAACCCCACCCCCATCCTATAGGGGACCCTCCCCTTTCTATAAGGTTCCACACGTGCCAGACCTGGCTAACAAATCACCCACAATCCCTTGCTTTCTATGGCCACGCCTCCTCTCTTTCACCACCCCACCCCACCCCCACCCCCCACCCCATACATGCCCGCGCGCACATACGTGCTCACATACGTGCTCACACACACACACACACACACACACACACACAGATCAATGCCATAAAACATACAGCTTTGTGTGGGAGCTCTCTCTCAACAAACACACACACACACACACACACACACACACACACACACACACACACAAACAGCCTTCCTAATACATAACCATCAGTCACTGCCACACTCTACACACAAACCTCCATACACACACTCACTCTTAGCTAGGGCCCCACAGGCAAACAGGAGGAGTGCTTGCTTGGGTGGGGGCAGGGGTGAAATGAGCGAGAGAGTCCAAGAAAGAGAAGAGAAGAGAACAGAATGTTCTGTCTCCAATCCACTCTCTTTCCTTTAAGACTGGGCCACACCCTCTCTGAGGGGGGCTACTTAGAGCTGGGGGTGGGGCCAGGGGGGGATGGGGGTCCTCACCTGGGTAACCAGAGTGGTCTTGTGTGGGTCACTAAACTACTCATATTCCTCCATGCACATGCATGACATCTACCCAACTCCACTCTAACCCCTATGCCATATATATATATATCTATGCATGTGTGTGAGCGTGTGTTAGAACGTGCTGCATGCCTCCACTGAGTAAAGTAAGCCTATCTGGGGGAACCGTGAGTTATTCTGGGAAGCCTATGTTCTCACATGTTCTCACATGTACAGTAGGCCTATATGTCCGAGAGGACAGGCGTGTCTCGTGTCTGCTACAACTCCCCCGTCACCCCTGCCCCCCATCCCCCAGAAGTGGCCCATGCTGCTTTTCAGCCACGTGTGCAGCACAGGCCCACCGAAAGCTCTCACTTCCTATCTGGGGCCTAGGGGATCGATAGCTGCCCATCCTGGCCTAAGCGAGGCGGGTTTAGAGACACTCACCTCCTCTACTGGAGCTGGAACGGGGGCGTCCTCCACCACTGGAGCTTCCTCTGGCGACTCTGCGACCACGGGCACCTCTTCTACGACCGCCACTTCCTCCACGACGGGAGCGGGAGCGGCTTCGGGTGCATCCACCACATCGGGCTCCTGAACCACTTCTGGTTCAACCTCGACTGGTTCTGGAACGACTACGGCGGGTTCTGGTGCGAGTTCGCAGACTGGTTCTGCTGCCACAGCAACGGGCTCTGGTTCTGGTTCTGGTGTTACTTCACAGACTGGTTCTGCTGCAACTGGTTCTGGTTCTGGTTCTGGTTCTGCTGCCACGGCAACTGGTTCTGGTTCTGGTTCACACACTGGTTCTGGTTCTGGTTCTGCTGCAACTGCAACTGGTTCTGGTTCTGGTTCTGCTGCCACGACAACAGGTTCTGGTTCTGCTGCCACGACAACAGGTTCTGGTTCAGGCTCAACAACGGGTTCTGGTTCTGGTTCTGGTTCTTTGACTGGTTCTGGTGCTGCAACTGGTTCTGGTACGGGTACAGGGGCTTCAACTGGGGGAACGATGGGGACGAGTTCTGGGACTGGAGCCACCTCTGGCACTTTCTCCACCACCACAGGGGCAGGGGGGGTGATCTTTGGTTTGGGAGCCGAGGCCGGGACCTTGGCTTTGGCTTGGGGTGCAACCGGGGCAGAGACCGCCCTCAGTCCAGGGGTTCCTTTAGCTGAAGCGGCATACTGTTCCTCCAGTGCTCGCCTCTGCAGCACCTGCTCAGAGAGAGGGGGATAGAGAGAGAGCCAGGCAGAGAGAGAGAGATAGAGAGATAGAGAGAGGAGAGGAAGAGAGAGGGGTTAGCCTTCCATTGTCACAATAGTGTTTGTAGTGGAGGACAGTGACGTGAGGTAGTGTAAACTGTGCTGTGAGAGTCAGTGAGGCATGGGTGTGTGTGGGAATGTGGGTGTGTGTGTGTGTGGGCGTGAGTGTGTGTTTGGGAGGCAGTGAGGTGTGTGCCAGTAAAGCCCCATGCTCGCCGGATAAGTGTTCTGACAGGCTAAGCGCCCGAGAATGCAGCTATAATCACATTATAATCACCCCATAGTCTCATTAAAGACTCATTATCATCACTTTACAATCGGCCAGTCCGCTCTGCTGAACATCACTGGGGCCGGCCGGCCTACCGGCCAATGGCACACTGGCCTTGTGCTGTTTACCCTTTGTGTGTGTGTGTCTGTGTGTGTGTGTGTGTGTGTGTGTGTGTGTGCGTGTGAGTGAGCGAGTGAGTGGGAGAGAGAGAGAGAGAGAGAGAGAGGGAGAGTGAGTGTGTGTGTGTGTGTGTGTGTGTGTGTGTACTACTGTATGTGTTTGTGTGCGTAAAGCTGCTTTGTGCTTGTGTATGTTAGCACTTAAGCCAGGCTGATGAGAAAGCCAACATCAGCAAAGAATTGAGCCCTCTGGGTCAGACAGACACAGGGAAGCGCGTGCACATATGTACACATGGAAACACACGCACACACACACGCACACACACACACGCACGCACGCACGCACACACACACAGGCCTAAACACTGGACAACTTCATTAGACAGTACTAATGGATGGTGTTGCTAGGGAGGGGGACAAACCACATGGGTACACAGCCCAAAATAACCAGTTTGGACACACATGGGTCAGCTCATCCCTCTGCAGGACAAGGGGGTAAGTGTGGAAGGTATTTCTCTGGATAAGATAAACATGAACTGTTTCATTTCAGTGGCAGAAGTGGCATTCCAATGTGTGGTTCTAATAATATAAAAATAGGTTTTAGTGATAAATGTTTATGCGTGCACAAACGAAAACTTTTTTTTTTTTTAATTCAGCTATCAATCAACACTGAAATGCCAGATTTAGAGGGTGACGCCACACTAACTTAGGGAGGCATATTTCCACTGATCTAATTCGCGGAGACTGCCTGGTTCCACAGGAATGTGTACGCCCACCCCTCAATATACAGATGGGGGGGGGGGGGTCAGGAGCCAAGATAAACAGGACTTTAGTGCACGCGCACGTAAACCACAGGCACAAGAGCGCGCGTGCGGAGGTCCGACGGTCCAGAAATTGTTGACTACAAAAACTATATAAATTGCTGTGCATTGTTTTCTATTTTCATATAATAATGGAAAACTACAGCGTATCACTTATCATTTAGCCTAAAAGTAGCCTATAAGGGTGCAAATTAATTTTTCATCCTGCTATCTTTTTTTTCTTTTCTTTTTTTTAATTAAATGTAGGTTACGCAAATATTGAGCATTCTTTCCACTTCAAGAGGCTACGCACAGGTATAGGCGCACAGATGCACTATGAGAAGAGTCAAACTGAACATCGTGTTCAAAAACGCATCTGTGAGTTGCGCATCTGTGATTTATCAAGTAGAAAGTAGTCCACGTAATCTAAGAAAATATATCATCGTTGTTGCAACTGAATAATATATTTTGGGCAAAACTGCGCCATAAAGCCAATGCAATAAAGCGCAAACATCTAAGGAACATCTTGTGCCAAAGAGACACGCGGTCCATCGGCCCTTTGTTTAATGCCTGAACAGCGTGGACGCGCTCGGGGGCACACCCCTTCGCACATAGCCAAACATGCCACTGAATTTTATTAATATTTTGGTCGAATGCATACTATTAATAAATTATCGTAGCTCATTAAAAACAACAACTATCCAATATTGCATATCATACCAAGTGTAGAAGGACAACAAAAGAGAAATCACTTTTAGCAATGGTATTTTGGTGTGAAAAAGAACATGATGTATTTTGCGTCTTGAAGCAAGCTTTTTCATTACAAGACAGTAGAAGATGGGGATCTGTGAAAGTTGGGTGAACTTTCTGGTTTACTTGTATGGACCTGTAGATATATATCAGCATTTAAATTCCCCTCAAAACAATTCATAAGAGATATTTGTTGACTTACCACTCTCCTCATGCGACGCTTATTCTTCTTTCTCTTGCTGGGCATGGCTGCGGATCAGATATGGACCGTGAGCCTGAAAGAAAGTCTCCGGAGGACCAGAGGCGCTGATGGAGGTTCGGGCAGCAGGGGGGCGTCGTGGCGGTCAGAAGACCAGAGAGCTCTACGGAGCTGTACACAGGGCTTTATTTAAAGCGCAGCTCATCACATATGCCCGTGCGGGTGTCTAGAGGCGGGAACTCTGTACCCATCACAGACCCTCTGATTGCAATTAGCATAAGTGGGCGTGCCTGTGTTTTGGAAGTATGTTACATAACTGGGTATCATGCGTGTGCTGCACGCGTGCAAAGCCTCGAACCCTATACATCTAATGTAAAGCTACAGTGTGAAGAGTGGCCAGAGCGTGGCTGGCGAATGCATACATACAAATTGGTTACAGAGATAAAAAAAAAACATGATGAAAAAATATCAGTTCCATCAACAGCATCCTTATTCAAATTGTTCAAAAGTTCTACAGCTTATCATAAGGGAGTGAGGGCTCAACTGATAACACAGGCTACATATGGCGAGTTTTGCTTCACAGAAGAAGAAAAAAATTGCGTACATGAAGCTCCACCTTGCATGGGAACGTTCATATGTGCAAAGTAGCACATGGAGACCCGCTATCATGTTTCCGATTGATCATTAGCCTTGGCTTATCGAACAGCATGGGACTACATGTCCTGGTATAGGAACATGGTGTAGACATGACCGACTTTTACACAACCAAACCATCCACACCACATGCTACACAAAATACACATACATATAGGCTACTTCTATTTTCTCACAAAATATATGACAGCACATGAAGATAGGCTCTAATTAATGCTCAAGTAGCATGCAAATTGGCACACTCTTATGTAAACTAACAGAATTAAAACATACCCCAAATACTTGCTTTTATACATGTTGGTACTAACTCATTATCTGTACATTCATCAATAGCATAAGCCTTTTGTGCAAATAGCAACCCATTCAACATGCAGAGATTTACTTTTACAGACATGCACAGTCTCTCTCTCTCTCTCTCTCTCTCTCTCACACACACACACACACACACACACACACACCACTGGCAAGGTGACAGCAGCTGTGAATGAATTATGACAGAAGGTATATGATGTGTTTGTTCATTAGTTGGTGGTGGTGCATGTGGACATGATGTGACTCCTCGGATTCTCTGGTAAGGAAGTTTGTGAGCTCTGAGATGGGGGAGGGGAGGCAGAGAGGGAGGGAGAGGGGAGGCTACATGTGCGCACATGTGTGTTCAACCGACACCTTCCCTCCCTCTCTCCATTAACACACAAAACCTGTTCTTACTTTAAGTGAGACAGGCACACATGTATACCAACATGCAAGGCCACAAACATAGATTTGTAAACACACACACATACACACACACACACAGAGAGAGAGAGAGAGAGAGAGAGAGAGAGAGAGAGAGAGAGAGAGAGAGAGAGCCGACCAAGTTGTTTTGTTTTTTTTGTCGACTCTTGCGGGAATCTAACCACCAGGTGTGAATGAAGCAATCAACAGGTGGAGTTGAATGGCCACTACACACACACACACACACACACACACACACACACACACACACAAACAAACACTGATATACAAAACAACCCTTGTTTGTCTTCTCAGGTCCCTCCCACAGTAACTGACCCAGAACACTCAAGTGTCAATGAGCTTCTGTGACCAGTGATCAAAAGATTGTGTGTGTTACATGCATAATTGTGTGGGTGCATGTTGGTTAGCTAAGCGAGTGTGTGTGTGTGTGTGTGTGTGTGTGTATTTTAGTGCAAGTGTGAATGTGACAGAATATGCATGTGTGTCATGTGAGTGCTGTTGTGATGTGCGCTCTTGTGTGTTCTCTCCTCTGTTACACAAATAAATCTGTGTGTATGCTTATAGTGTGTGTGTGTGTGTGTGTGTGTGTGTGTGTGTGTGTGTGTGCACGATGAGTGGGTAGAGCAGAGCTTGAGATAGGTGACCCCTTGTGCACAAAGGCCACGTCAAGAATTCGGTTGTAACTTGATACCCTCTCTTGCCTTTCTAGAAACATATTCTATATGGAACCTGAACAGGGATAGTTCATAGAAACTCCAAACCCACCATGTGTCGCAACACCAACAAGAGATGGTAGAAAGTGTCAGCTGCAAGGACGACTACCAGGGCAGCTTAACGGATTTTGGAGAGAGCCTGTTACTGCTGCCCCCTCCTCCAAGGGGGGTTTGTTGAGCTTGTGTGAGCTCCCGATGCTTCTGCATTCCAGGAGTAGAGAGTGGGCTAAAACTCTTGCTTGAAGATTTTGGACAAGGAATACAAACTGAATGACCCTACTACAAACACATACGAATTTCAATTCATGGGCCAAAATCTATCTGCACAATGCAACAGTTAGTTTGTGGAGTTGATTACATTAAAAACAACAAACTTTTGCTTTTACATGAGCATGGCTTGTATTGATTATCCTTTTAGCAAAAAACTACAAATCAGCCATTACCTTTTACCTTTGATTCAATCACAAAAGATAGGCTACGGGACCAAAGGCTGTAAGTGAGATTAAACTCTGGCAAGCACACCTGAGAAGTAAGCACTAAAAAAAGACAGGTAAAATATAATGATAAATAGTAAGCTAGCTAAAGCATGACTCGTGAAATGAGTAGACCATGATCATCTCCTTTTTCCAACCTTCAATAGGATTATAAGACCCCCAATACTCTACATAATAAAATTGGACAGGTCATTTGTGTAGAGGGGTGAACTATGACCTGCAACTATTGTGTGCTTTGGTGGCCTTCCTCACCGTTTCCTTGGAGACCACCGACACTGGCACCAGAAAGACCAGCGAAGGAAAGAAAAGGGGTGGGGTTGGTGGGGGGGGGGGCACATGAGATGATATTTGTTTTGGTCTGAAATGTGTGAGGAGAGGATTAAAAACATAAAGCCCCATAGTCTTCTTACCGCCCCCGATCACAGTTTTTAAGTTCCAGGGTCAAATCCTGAAGAGGCGTGCAGGGGCTAAACTTGAAATGAATGAATGAAAAATGAATGTCGACAATGCTGCTAGCGCATTAGGTTTGAATATGTTTGGCAGCTGTTGATTGTGTGCTGAGGTACTAAGGATCTTTTTTTTAAGTGTTGGGGAGAGTTAACACGCTCCAATGGCTGCCTGGTTAAGTTGTTATTCCTGTAGGATTGAAACAGGAAAAGTTATCTCCCAGTAAATCTGTATGTGAGTGGTTTCCGTCTCCTGCAGGTAAAGAATGTTATCAGAGCGTGCCTTTCTCTCTCTCTGTTTGTCCCCTACACAAGAATGAGACCATCCCCCACAAGCAATTTAGCTCAACAACCCCCTCAAGACACTCACCAAACTCACATATCTCCATTTTGGACCCCCCCGCCCCGCCCCGCCCCTCCTCCCTCTCGCTCTCTCTCTCATACACACCCAAGCACACACACATGATTGTCCCTCCATACACTTTGATGTATCTTTCAGAAAGCACTGAACCACTAAGTAGCAACTAATTCACACTTCCCTGCAATAAAACACCCCACCATAAATATGCACTGGATAATAAAGCTTGTAAGCATGTGGTATTTGACAGTGTAAAGCAGACTGATGCTGGCATTAGTAGCCTATAATAATGTGGATGAGATAGGAGTAAACTCCAGTTTCATCATTCAGAGTTTGGCATTCTGCTGATTCACATTCTGCTCACAACAACAGAGATCCACAGTGTCTTAAAACGAAATTTCCTGCTATGTGGATTTTTGCCCAGGGCCATGTGCTCTGCTGTGTGTGTCTGTGTCTGTTTCTGTGTGTGTGTGTGTGTGTGTGTGTGTGTGTGTGTGTGTGTGTGTGTGTGTGCGTGCATGTGTGTGTGTGTGTGTAAGTGACGAATGACGGGTAACTGTTGAGGTGGGGGTCGGGGGCAGGAACATGAGCTCAGTTACAAACACATGTGGCAGAAGTAGCTCCAGAAATAAAGAGATAGAGAAAGCTTTAGCAAGAGAAGTTTTCAGATGAATCTGTGAATAGGAATCTGGCGAAATAGTCAATAACATACCATTGAATTTGTACCCTCACTCATTTGATGTAACCAAATAAAGATGTTTGAGCAAAATAAAAAGATAAAAAGAAAACAGCCTATGTTGTGTGTGTGTGTGTGTGTGTAGGAATAGGGGCCTTTAAGAAAGGGCTAAGGGCATTGGGTACAGCTGTTGCGTAACAAGGCCTGTGGGGTGTGGGCTTCTAGGTGTTTGAAAGTTTAATAAGGTGTGCGGTACTCGATGAAGTCTTTTCTTGTTCAGGTTTAATCAGAACAGCCTGGGCTTGAATTTAGAAAATGTGTCCCTTTACTCTTTTTTTCTTTCAAAAGGATCTGATTGGAATGGTTTGCAACGTCCTTTGAGCCAAATGGTTTAGTTGTAATGGAAAGACAGAGTTGCTGGAGAAGCGTGCTGGCTCACTGGTCAGACGGAGGGAGGGAAAGGGAAGGGAAGGGAAGGGAAGGGGGACGCAAACACAGGAAACTGGACAAAGGCTACAGTGTAAAGTCCTAACAGACATGGCTGCTGCTGCTGCAGTGGTCTGTGTGTTCAAGAGATATGCTGACCAAATTTGGCTTTTTTCAAACTTTAGTCAAAAGTCTCTAGCTTTAAAAGTCATGGGCATTTTTTTGTGCGAGTGTCATTGCTTTGTTGTGTGAAAAAATGAATTGAACACACAAACAAGGCTGTCGGCCTGACCAAAGGTGTGTTGATTGATTGGCGAGATATACAGATCACCCACTGAGATGGCAGAGAAACAATGGAATGGATTTCATCATGCAGTTTGGAATTACAGGAGAGGTACAGTAGGAGTGGAGTGGAGCTCCTGAAATACCCAACTTGGGCAGCAAAAGGAATCGTGACGTTGACGGAAAGGTCAGACAGCTGTAAGGGTCGCACTGAAGACCACTAGTGAGGGAAGCTCTGTCCATCTGATCACACATCAACTCAAGGTGACTAATGTCGTCCGTTTCCCTTCGACTAGCAGCTGCTGTCTTCACTTAATAAAAAACAATATGACACCCAGCAAGTCAAAGCTCTCCTCAGCAGTTCTCCCTCTTAAGCCAAGGCAAGACCACACACTGGCCACTCAAGACCCTCCCACTTCACTTCACTCCATTAAGCTCCACACACCAAATCCACATGGTTTTGATTTGCCACAAAGGCCTTCTGGATTTAACTTTCACCAAAACACAACCTTGTTTCTTCCTCCATGCTGATATCTGATGCACTCATTTTGCCAGACACATCTGCACAAGTTTCACATCATGAGTCATAAGTTCATCATCAAATCAATCTTATCAAATAAATACAACATCTATACATTACCACTGCATAACTTATACCTAGCACCACTATGTATGTGACAATGAAAATCCCCTATTAACCCCCCCCCCCCCCCCCCCGATTGCCATTTACAGGTTTGTTTAGTGCAGTTTTTCTCAAACTGTGGGGCGCAGACACATGGCAGGTGGGGCGCGAGACGTCTCTTTGCAATCAACCAACGGCTGCACCATGCCGCCCAAATTCACACCTATTCGTCAGATATGCGCATATGACAGTAAATTGAGCTTTCCAATGGTGTTTGCTAGTTGCTGTGATGAGGGGTTTGAGAGAAATTTGGTTTTGAATTATAGTAACATGAAAATTCTAACATTGACAAAAATCCTACGCTTGCAAAGTACTCCTCACAGAGATATTGTGCACAAATTGAGCCTTCCAGGTGAGGCGTCAAAATTATTTGCCTTCCAAAGTGGGGAATGACAGAAAAAGTTTGAGAACCACTGGTTTAGTGTGATGAATCCTGGAATTATCATTGTTTTATTTGCCATTAGTTTACCCCTACATGATTGCTTTAAGTTTTGTTTGTGATGGCATTAGTTTACCCCTACATGATTGCTTCAGGTTCTGTTTGTGGCAATTAGAGCACAGAGACCTTTAATAAATCGCTTCAGGGAACAATTGGCTTTGTTACGACCTCTAAACTTTCAATAGGACTCTCTCATAGTAAATTCCATGGTTCATCAGGTTGTGACCCAAGTGAGAAAAGGGCATTCACAGTGAAGAAGGGTTAAAGGGGGGAAGGGATAATGCAAAGATAGGAAAGGGAGTAGGGAGGGGAAGGTGTGTGAGTATGGGTTGTGTGTGTAAGTGTGTGTGAGGGAGTACAGAGCTGATAGAAAAACAACAATATGATGCCTGGACTAAGAGCCTCCTAAAGAAGGAGACTGTTCAGTTTCCTTAAGAGAAAGAGTGCTACATATCTGGAGGACAGCTAGTTCTTTTTAAAGCAGAGCCAAGAGGCTATCTGAGAAAGATAAGGTATTACCATATCAAACCTCCATAGAGGGCATGTAGTGTGGCAGAGCCTTCCTTTTGTGGCCATCTTAAGACAAGGAGCATTGCAATAATAGCCTGTTTCTCACACATACCAATACCTGCCATGGAGTTCAGTGTAGCCACTTGGCCCGTCTCTACTTCTTTCCATTTGCCTCAGAATAGGGAACCAATCAGCCACTGGCTTTTACATTCACGAGATGGTGGCAGACTTCACACGTTTGTTTCAAACTACCCACCTCATTATCCCACCTGAAATCAAATGGTCTGATTGGTGTAGGTATGCTCTACCATGCAGCTTAGTCTGGCTACTTGCCCAATCATGTCCCATTTTGCTGAAGTGCAATCTCTACAGATGTAGATCAGCATGGGCGAAAACCAGGGAAATGAAACAATAATGAACAACACTTCAATGAGCTGATTTTTAAAAACTTTTTTAAAAAGTTGAATTTCATTTATTTAGAACGACAAAAGTAGAAATTATAATAAAACACTAGAGATTATTAATTAATTTTACACAGAGACAAGACAGCACAAGACATGTAAAAATATACAGGACGGGACAGGACAGGGCGGAGGCTAATCACTGCGTTTCACACTGCTGGCCCTGTTTGGGGGAGCGCGGCCACCACTCATCCTTCTTGGCTGTGCTGCTTCCTGCGCCTGTGGACCCTGTGCACACAGACAAGCAGAATATTGATTATTTAATCACATTATACATTAGGATTGCATTACAGTTAATGTTAAGTCTCACATGTTAGAACAGAGTTCATGTTGTCAGTACAGTACAAATCAATTCCTTGACCACTCAGATGTGTTCCATGATGACAACTTGCATAATTGGAAGAAATGGGCTAAGACCGATCATTATTGGAATTTTATATTTAGTAAGGATGCTACAATAAGACACTGACTGATTAATTGATTCAAACATCTACATCAGGTAATGGTGATGAGCGCTTTAGTTATGAGTAGCAGTAGCTCGATTTATATTACTGGTATGGGCCAAACCTACAGCAGGCTTGAACCAAGATCCTGGCCCGTGGTCCGTTTACTAAAAGCATTGTTGCTAACCAGTTAGCAACAATGCTTTTTGGAAACAGACGCCAGGACAACAAACTAGGAAGGGCTAAAACTGAAGCTCCAGCATCAAGTGTTGCTCAATGGTCAGGGCCAGAGGTTGTGCTGGTTACAAGGCCTACATAGTACAAAAGCAAAAGACCCCAATATTATCTGGTGCTGTTAGCCTACCTAGGCCAAAGGTCCTGGGCTGATTGCCAACAGGCTTTTAGTAACAACACTACTAGGGCCAATCCCTTGTAAGTTCACCTAAAGCACGAAGTGAGTTGTGTTTCAAGTCAACGTAGCCTGAGGAAGCTAAATTATATTGCAGGTAAGCTTATAGAAGCTTTAGAGTTTTATGGCCACGTAGTAGCTACACTGGTCCCAGATCAGCACTCAGTAATTATCAGTAATTAGCACATATCCGGTTATTCAAAATGCACAGGACCTTAATTTTGTAGCCATGCGTTTAAGAGCTCGGCCACGTTCAGATATATTTCTGTAATATCAGTGGGCATATTTTTATCTTCAGGCGTACATTTTCACACATTCTCAGAGTGGTGTGATCATTGCCTACACACACACACGCAGACGGTGCCACTGCCGGAGCTCATTTTGTCAGTGCGAGGGGCGCCTACTTCCTATGCAAGAAGCCGGTAAATCTGCATTCCGAACAAGCGCGCCTCAAATCAGCCTTATGCAAACTGACATCAAGTGACAGATGCACCAGGCCAGTGATCATTAGGAGGGACTGAAAACCTGTTAGCACAAAAGACTGAGCAAGATTGTGGAAAAACTGCTCTGAAGTGCATATATGATGCTGATTAGATCTGTTAGCACACACACACACACACACACACACACACACAATATCGATGGAAAGTGCTTCAACAGTTCCCTGGCCTGTTTGCAAAGCATAATAAGAACAGCAGAACTGGAACCGTTTTACTTTGCTAAGTGAAACATTAAGATATTAAAAGTTAGTTGAACCGTCATTGAAGTCCTCAATTATTTTAGGTCTTTAAATGAGATCATCTGTAGTGAAGTGAAACACCCAAACATCGTATGTAACCAAACCCACGTGGCTGTAAAGCACTTCCTAGTGACATGTGAACGTGATGAATGTACAAGCCTTGAAGGCACCCCAGAACACCCATGTGAGCACCCAGAATAGACTTTGGGTTACCCTCAGACGCCTCTGGGTCAGCATCGTCTCCCTCGCTGTCTGTGGCGAGCAAAAAACGAGAGCGTGCCTTGATATTCAGACTGCACAGGTGCATGATGGGATTGCTTTGTGACACGTAGCAGTAATGGTGCTCCAGGCATGGAAATTGTATCAGGTAAAGGTGTGACTGATGAATACTGTATATGCAAATATTGCAATCTTCAGGATTGCACTGGCATGCATGTATGCATGAGGTGGTGAAACTGTGTCAGAAGTGGGTGGGTACGGGCACAAAGTAATCATGAAGAACCATCTCTGTATGTTAAAGTATATGGATTTGTACTCCGTTAAATACAGTGCATATTCATGTGTGCGCATGCTAGCAGGGCCATGGCAGATTTTATTCAATAATAATAACGTTGTGGCTAGCTAGAACACTGTAAGTTGTACATATTGCATGAATATGAGAGATTTAATTAAACTAGCTCAATATCCTTTATGAAAATTATGACTACATGACAGCCCCAGCCCAAAAATGACTGTCGGTCCACCGGGCATTGCCCTGTGTGCCCTATGGCCAGTCCATGCCTGCATGCTAATATATTACACAAATTTGCCAGCTATGAGGGCCAGGTTGTGTGCATATACTGTGGATACTGTATCTAAATGAACAGGATATGTACCTACAGTGCATGTCTTTTGTATGTGTGTAACATGCCTCTCAAAGGAACACACCCCAGACTTGTAGTCTTTGTTAATCTTGTGCATCTCAGCAGCTTGTAGCTGCAGGGGGGGAAACTTACCGGTCGTGGACCCCAGGGCACAGTTGTCAAAGAAGCCCTTGGTGCGTGCGAGGGGCGGGCCGTGGGTCCCTGGTGGCATGTCGAAGAACAGGCTCTTGGGCGAATCAAACAGCGTCCGCTGTGGAGAATTCAGCACTGGAGCCTCGCCGAGAGCCGGGCGCTTGTTGGGTGACGGCTTGGATTGTGCGTGCGGGAGTATGTGTTTGGTGGGTGTGAGCGGGAGAGTGTGTTTGGTGGGTGTGTGCCTAGTGGGTGTGGGTGGGCGAGCGTGTTTGGTTGGTGTGTGTAGGCCACCTTCGCGACGGCTCTCTTTGAGTTTATACGCCCGGCGTTTCCAACGGTCAACCTCCTCCTGTTGACTGGACTGTTGGCTGTTCAAATACAGAGAGAGACAGAGAGAGCCATTTAAGCAAACTACAAAGACTCAACCAACCACTTCACAAGCCCTTTGAATCATTATATGCATTCCATGCCTCATAGGCAAAGAGTAAATCAACCCATGGCCTTGTTTCAGGTTACCAAGTGCTGTCAGTAAGGGAAATTAAAATGAGGACAATTTGGTATAACACAGACCCAGTAGCAAAGGCCAGCTAAGGCTAACTGATGAGGGCAAGGAAACTCAGTTAGCACTAGCTGCCAGTTGTACCAAATTCTCTCCTTTTTCCTGCCGACAGCCATCAGTGACTTCAAAACAACAGGACTGTGGGACGATTTAGCCCAGCATTCCACTGATTCTGAGCCACAGGAACAACAGTTCATCCACTAGTCAGAAGTTGTCACACATACATGTATGTAACACACACACACACACACACACACACACACACACACACCTCTCTAACTGAGCAATCTTTTGCTGCAACTGCTGAATCTCCTCCTGGTGGCCACACTGTTTGGATTGATAGTCGTCCATATCTGCAGAGGCAAAGAGGGTTTGTGAGTAGCAGCATTAGAAGCCTATTCAGAGACCAGTCTTTTTTAGAAAGACTGGGTGTTGAATGATTGTTGTCTAGGATTGTTTATCATTAACAGTACCCAAAATCTGCTGTTCATCAATTCACATATAACCACAAATCTTTATCTTGTATCTAAGCAGCAGCTGAACACAGCAGGTCTCAACATGCTGCAGCTCCAGCGGCTGGTTTAGAAAGAGAGAGCAGCAAATAAAAGGTCGAGTATTTGAGAGGGACAAATCTAAGTGCCTACATGAGTGCTCATCATCTTGCTGCTTCATCCTCAAATCCTCTTTCAGCTTACGGATCAACTCCTCCTTGTGTTTCAGCATTGACGTCAGCCTCTCCTGCCTACACACACACACACACACACACACACAAATAAACAATCATTAGAATGCCGATTACTCATTGTGCTGTGGCTTTATTTAGAACAGTTGAGGGTCCTAAATGGGAGTGTTTGGGGGGTTGGGCAGAATGTTCATGGCAAATGTCACCGATTTAGCCACCATGGTGATTCATACCAAACAAGACAAACCTAATACTGTGGTCTACTAATGATAGTTACTAGTTAGTGAGGTCTACTGGTGATAGTTACTAGTTAGTGAGGTCTACTAGTGATAGTTACTAGTTAGTGAGGTCTACTGGTGATAGTTACTAGTTAGTGAGGTCTACTGGTGATAGTTACTAGTTAGTGAGGTCTACTGGTGATAGTTACTAGTTAGTGAGGTCTACTAGTGATGCTGATTCTCAGCAATTTTGCAGTGTTGCAAACAAAGCATCATCTGGGTATCAACCTATGTATTTAACTCTATGTAAGTAACTCAAGAAAATGCTCAAGTAGGAAAAATACCACTAAAAGGCTAGAAATACTACAACCTTCAATTAATCTGTAATTTGTACAGCACGTTGTACATTAGTAGAGCAGATTCAAAGTTAAATTTGTTATCCACTACAAGCACCTGCATATTTGAGTAAAAACTATTAAAGCTAACATACTGTCAATATATCACAACCATGTGCAGATTTGATTCATAATCCAGGTCAACCTTTCCTTCTCTATCAAATGACAATAAAGAAAAGAAAGTGCTGATGTGAGTCATACTCTTGTTGGTGGCTGGTGTTGAGGTTTGTGTTCTGCAGCTCCATGCTCACTAGCCGATCCTTCATCCTTTGCATTTCAGCAGCACTGGGAGCCATCCTGCTCTGGGCCAATGTCTACACACACACACACACACACACACACACACACACACACACACACACACAAACACACACACACGGAGAGAGAGAGAAAAGTCTAGTGGTGACAACACTGCTGAAAGTAGAGTTGTGCTGATTTTATTTTTTTTTATTTTTTATTTTTTGTGCTGATTTTAAATACCAACAGAGTAGACAGACAGCTTTGTTGCCAAGATGGCATGTAAAAAAAAAAAAAAAAAAAATCAGTGGTAAGCAGAAATAGACTAGCCCTCCGTTCTACTTTTGTTTTGTACAGAGGGTCTGGATATACATCACAGCATGACAGAGATCATGTGGTCATGACAACATGCTTGCAGAACATCAAGGAGGTTCTGAGGGAGCAGAAATGAGAGGAGCTTGAGAAGCACCCTCTCATGAAGCTTTACATTAGAATGAATGGGGAACAGGGGTAAAGGCCTGGTGTCAATGTACAAAAGAAAGCCGTGTGTAAATAGGCTTACCTGAGCATGTGCTAGTTTGTCGTGCAGTTCCTTTAGCTCTTTACTAGACTGCTGAGAGGAGAGATCACGAGCCTCCTCAAGATGCTGCAACTTGGTCTCTAATGCCTAGACAGAGAGGGGCACAACAGGCGGAAGAGTGAGAAGGGAACCCGAGGGGGCCAAAAGACATTAGGAACAGTAGACTTCTAGAACATGGGTCACTTAACAACTGTGTGAGAGTCAAGGGAGGAAAAACAATGTGCCTACATGAGTTACGGTACGGTACGGTACTGTATGTTCCAGACTGCAAGCCAAGCAGGCAACAAGAGTAATGGAAGTAATTGACTTTGAATGGACACGAGCAACAAACGCAACTAAAGAGACATAAAGGGCGAGCCATACAGTTTGGCAACTTAGACGATTAAGTTAAAACCAGGGCAAGTTTATGCAAATTAGCGAAGACACTTTTCGGCGATAAATGAAATAGAGGGTTGAAGCAGTCATTATTCCATGATCTTTTCATTAAATGTCAATGGACACATGAGAGTTTGGGATTTTAGACATTAACCTATGTTATAACATTGTATTCCTTATTATTTCATTAGCTTAGTTAATTTGGTTACGTCTCTGTATATTGCAGGCCAGACAGGTAAATTGATTAGAGCCATTTGCTTAACAGGTAAACAGCCCCTGTCCCCCTCCCCTAACGTCTCTCAGGTGATAATTGGTCTCCGGAGCCATCTTGCTCATGGTGACCATTTGGTCCTGCCGGAAACTATTAGCATGAATGGCGGGAAGCATGAGACATGTTTGTGTATTCCAGTATTGTTTAAAAGTTAAACTAAACTGTAAGAGTTCAGTTGCATGGTGAACCTCTGAGCAAGTGACACTACTGACTCCCTTGTTTGGCCATCATTGTAAAGCTGAATAAACCTCCATTTTGGTGAATCCTGAGCTGACGGAGTTTTGCGTATCTGATTGTAAGACCTAAAAAATACCATGAGCGAATACTGATTGTGCCCAGCAAAGAGTTATTCACAACCTGCTATCCCTTGCTGTCTGAATGTACAGCTAGTAGCATCGTGTGTGTGTGCGTGTGTACCTGTGAGTGGGTGAGGGCCTGCTCCAGTTTGGAGTGGAGCTGCTGGTTGTCCTGCTGGAGTTGGGGGTTTGCTGGCTGGGCCAGCCTCAGTGGTGCCACCATCTGGCAGCGCTGCTCATGGGTGACTTTACTCTCGACAACACGAATATGCTCACTGCGTAGGACCTGCAACCAAGACAGACAGACACACACACACCTTGAATTGTGATGAACGAAGAACATACAAGTGAGAACACACCTCTGTCTTAGTTTCTACATGTATGACTTCTCACCACACAACTCTCCCCTTACGCCCTTCACAAGGTTTGGGTTCTCACCTGGCAAATGGTTCGCTCACATCCGGCCACATTGAGGCGGCGGCTGGTCTCCTGCTGGAGGTGAAGGCTGAGAGCGCTGGGGTTGGCTGGTGTGCGTGAGCTCAGCTGCCCAAGCCGCTGGTTGGCCTGCACGCAGTGCTGCACCTCCACACTCAGGGCCTTCTCCAGCTCAGACACTCCATCCTCAAGGCGCTGGGCAACCACAGCCATCTCCTGAGGCAAGGAAGGCAACAGCAGCTAAGGTTAGCGTGGGGCTAATAGTGCGCTTGACTTTTTCATTCAACTCAAGGAGCTATGTAACTGATGACAATCCACTTTGAAATAGGTCAGTAAAGGTAGGATCCATGATGTTTTCCTGGAACACTTTTTACAGTATTGCTTAAAATCCCTCTCACATCACTATTGGAAACAATTAAAACTAACACAAAAGCAAAAATGTTAGTCACCTGTGGAACGAACAGGACGAGAAAAACGGCATCCAATCATTTTGAGTGTCCTATCAAAATGATTGAATGACGATAATGTCTATCAAACTCAACTGTCATTTGGCCCTCCCTCCTCCCCCTGCTGTGCCATAGACAGCGCTAATCCTGTGCTCTGTAGGTGGGACTTTGATGCAAAAACTGAGGAAATGTGCATTTTCAAATCTAGCCAGTGCATACGTTACTCTGGAATCTTGAACCCCACCTTTAAATTTGCTGAAGGTTTCTCTGCCAGTTTATCTTACATTTAAGTTTAGTCTGCTGTCAGTCACTACTGTGTCTAGGGCTGGATACGGAAGGTGAAAGCTAATTGTTAAGACAGACACATCTGACTTAATGCATCTGTAACGGATCTGGTGCCTAATAATCACAGTACTAGTTCAGACTCACCTGCAGGTGAAGCTCCCTCCTCTCCAGAAGGAGGCAGAGCAGGACATTTTGAGGCGGACATGACTGACGAGAGGACTTCTTCTGAGCCTGGGCCATCAAGCCACTCTGCTCCACAGCTAAAGCTTCCTGCTGCCACAGCGCCCCATAGTGGCTTCTGTATGCCACAGCAAGCTTCTCAAGCAAGACCTACAAACAGAGGAAACAGCACACATATGGTCAAAGATTCATTACCAAGTTAATCTCAATTTATTAGATTTACGTTTGCAATTAGTTTCATCATAGTGTCTGCACATATATGGCACTTTCCTGCTGGACTCTATTGTTTTTATTTTATTTTTTATACTGGGATTAGTGCCTGGTACCCGTTAGTTTTTCATACCTACTTTGCCATGTTCTATCCCTGCTGAGCTGACTAAAATCTAATGTGAACAGACTGACAGCCATTGATTGGTCTAAAAGGGCCAGTGTAAGTGCTAACAGTAAGTTTACATGTGAGAGAACCAACTGCACTTCAGTTATTCCTTGTTAAGGAGCTGTGTGTAAGAAATTTATTCCAAATAATCATAAAATGGCCTTGATGAGTCACCAGACATGAAGGAATCATGTTCAGTTTAAACATTGATATCGCTGACAGCTTGTAGTCACATGCCAGATACATCTGGCATTGGACTACAAGCTAAGTTGCAGCCCACAAGTAGGCCTAGTGTTTTTGTTGTCATTTCAAGTGGTGTTTGTGTTGTTTCATTGTCAAGGCCTCATTATGCTCTGGAAATAAATTGTGACAAAGTGAGAAATAAAACAAGGAGATTTATAGGAGATCCCTTTGAAAGATGTAGATGGCTGAAAGCAGCAAAATATTTTGAACATGATTGTAGTACCAATTTTTCGCCACAGTCCTATACACAGCTCCTTTAAGTAAAATATTCCCAAGCATGAATCTGAGCTATTCTGCTCCTTTTGAGAACACGGTACCATCATGGGAGTAAAATTTTTGCATGTTTCCTGCAACCACTGGTATGCAGATGTGGTACCTATCATGATGGAAACTCAAAGGACCTACTGTAGTCCCAAAACAGAGTAGGGCAAACTAAAGAAGAGTAGTATAGTGTAGAGTATGAACTTTGTATGGACAGCCATTTACACTATTTGGGCACTTTTCCATACACACACCTTCCTTAAATTGTATTGAAAGGAAACCGAAAGCACCAAAGGGAGTGGACATGCAGTGCGTCCATCTTACCAGTCTGGTCCAGAGCAGGTCCTGCACCTGCAGGGTGCTCCTCCTGAGGCTGCTGCTGAGGGGCTCCAGAGAGGGCAGCTGGGGTAGCAGCTTGTAGATCAGTCTCCTCTGGGTGAGCTCAGCTGAGGCCAGCAGCTGGGACGTCCAGCGCTCGTTCAGCCTGTGGGAGATCTGCTCAGCCAGACGCTGCATTCGCTCAGACCACACCTGGAAGGCAGAGGGCGCTGGGTTAGTTCTATTTACTTTCTACTGACCGCCAGAGGCAGTGCTTCAAGCTTACAAAACTCATAGAACCACAGTTACATAACCCTTATTTTTGGTACTGGGGAGTGATTTTGTACATTCTGTGACTTGTGTGAAGCACCAACCTTCAGTTTCTGCTGGGATTCATTTTCTTGCGCCACCTATTTGCAAAACAGAGTGTTAGACAATGTTTTAAGAGGAATATCTTTAGTACCCACTTGGCAGATTCTTTATGCGTTTCCACTAATCTGTTTCCTTAGTTTGAGTTAGCCCCCCCCCACACCTAAGATTATGGTATACATACTTCTTGGCTTTGCTATTGTATCATTAGCACAAATACAGGTTGCTTACCAGCTCTGTGTGGTCAGGATATCTGGTCTGCTCAGTACTGGTAGACAGCTCTCCTTTCATACGCTGCACCTGATGAAGAACAAGACATACGGTCAACAGTGCTTCTTCTCATAATGAATAATGAGTGTAATGAGTATAGACTCAGTGGCAGATGGGCAGTGCTAAGACCTGGAGAAGGTTTAAACAAAAATCTTCTCACCATGTCCACGTTCTCCTCCAGGTCCTTCTTGAGCTGGTTCTTCTCCTCCCTGACGCCCTCCAGGATCTCCTGTAGCTCTGCTCTCTGTGCCGTGACGGTGCTGAGGTCCGAGCGCAGCCTCTCCAGCTCCTCAGAGCTCTCCACAGCTGATGCACTTTGCTGCTGGAGGAGCTGCTCTCTCTGAGCGCTGAGCTCCTTCAGCTCCTCAGAGAGCCGCTCCTCACCTTCCCTCAGCCTCTCCTGCAGCTGCTCCTTGTCTGCATGAAGAGACGACACCTCAGATCGGAGTTGATCCACCTGCTTCTGGAGGGTCTGTGCCGCCTCATTGTCTCCCAGCAGATGCTGCCTCTCCTCTGTCACACACTGCAGCTGAGCCTCAAGTTCACTGGCCTGGGGGAGAGCAAGAGATAGACATTTATACTCCAGACACACTTATACAGAACAGAACATGCAGTTCGATACATACTGTATATGACTTCAGTGAACAATTCCTGGATTTAATAGTTTTACACTGTTTAAGGAGCCGACAAACACCACATTACACAAGTTTTCTTGACTCAATTTAGCACCGCATTTCTCAAACAGTGGGGCACAGGACAAGAAGGGCACATCTTGGCTCCAAATTAACACCCATTCCTCTCAGTCAAGATTACTTCTTTGATTGTACTCGCATTTTTCTCTTCAGAGCTGTCTTTACAGCTCCACAACACTTACACACTTACGGCCAAAACGTGCATTTTTACCCATTTCCATGCAAGTACAATAGCGACGAAACAGCCACCAGCTGACCCATTAAGTGTTATAGAACCATCACAACGACTCTTAACCTGTTAAGTTAAGGTCAATTAAACTAGAATAGTTGCATGGGGCCTGTTCAAAACCAGGCTTGGAAATGCTTCCAAATGTATAGTTGTATAATTTCTCACCCTTTCCATGTTCTTCTGAAGATCTGACTGTAGCTGACTCCTCTCCAGTTTGACCTCCTCCAGCTCGTTAAGGTGCTGCTGACCCTATAGAGTAAAGTTTTTTTTTTTTGTTAAAAATTAAACAGATACAAACAGACACATGCACGCAACAACGTTGTACATTCTCAATTCATGTGAATTTCCTGCCAAATAAATAAGAACCAGTGATGATCATTTTCATGTAGAACGTTGACTGACAAGTCACTGTTTTGGTTATAATCAGATTCGCATTCATTTCCTCCTACTCTCTGTCTCATGTAAGTGTAGTAACTGCGAAATTTAAGCAGCTCAGAGAGCCTTCGTTCACCCCGTACCAAGCCATGTAATCACCAAAGTGACTACGAAGCAGGCAAATTACATTGCCTTATATGCCTTTAAAACATATTTTCTTACCATGTCCGCGTTCTCCTCCAGATCCTTCTTGAGCTGGTTCTTCTCCTCCCTGACGCCCTCCAGGATCTCCTGCAGCTCTGCTCTCTGTGCCGTGAGGATGCTGAGGTCCGAGCGCAGCCTCTCCAGCTCCTCAGAGCTCTCCACAGATGCTGCACTTTGCTGCTGGAGGAGCTGCTCTCTTTGAGCGCTGAGTTCCTTCAGCTCCGCGGAGTGCCTCTTCTCCTGCTCCCACCCTGCAGTCAGGGTCGAGATCTCAGATCGGAGTTGATCCACCTGCTTCTGGAGGGTCTGTGCTGCCTCATTATTGCCCAGCAGACGCTGCCTCTCCTCTGTCACACACTGCAGCTTAGCTTCAAGTTCGCTGGCCTGGGGGGAGAGCAAGAAATGGACATTAGAGATAGTCTAGACCCATATGCTCTGAATCTGATAAAGGTCTGAATTAGGCATTAGAGAACAATGCCCGACTTCATTTATTTACACCATTTCAAGAACTGACACACCAGGTTACATAAGATTTTCTACTAGACCTAGAGGCAGCCTTCTTTTTTCTCCAAATCATTTTTACATACAACAACAAAAAACACAGAAGGCAAGTAGAAACATCATTACAACCAAAATATGATATTTTTGATATGCCCAAAGCCATCATAATGTGTAAAAACTGGGCACTGAAAAGCCTCCAAATGTACAGTTGTGTGATTCCTCACCCTTTCCATGTTCTTCTGAAGATCTGACTGTAGCTGACTCCTCTCCAGTTTGACCTCCTCCAGCTCGTTAAGGTGCTGCTGACCCTACACAAAAATACAAATATTAAATCCATCTTTTCATGTTATTTACTATAAATCTTAGAAGCCCCAACCAATCTTTTTTTGGGATCAACATTTTATTGATTTTCAACAGAGGTGGTGGGGTACAGACACATTGCAATAGTGAAATACAAAACCCCACAAATATTAGTGAGATGGCCAAACCAGTCTTCATCTCTAAGTCAGAATTTAGACAGAGAGCTCTAGAAAACACCTTTTTTTTTTTGGAGAACACACAGTTGCTACAAAATAACTATACACATTATTTCAGCTAACCGGGTTCCTTAAAAAAAAAGTCTTCTCACCATGTCCACGTTCTCTTCCAGGTCCTTCTTGAGCTGGTTCTTCTCCTCCCTGACGCCCTCCAGGATCTCCTGCAGCTCTGCTCTCTGTGCCGTGAGGGTGCTGAGGTCCGAGCGCAGCCTCTCCAGCTCCTCTGAACTCTCCACAGATGCTGCACTTTGCTGCTGGAGGAGCTGCTCTCTCTGAGCGCTGAGCTCCTTCAGCTCCGCGGACTGCCTCTTCTCCTGCTCCCACCCTGCGGTCAGGGTCGAGATCTCAGATCGGAGTTGATCCACCTGCTTCTGGAGGGTCTGTGCTGCCTCATTGTCGCCCAGCAGATGCTGCCTCTCCTCAGTCACACACTGCAGCTGAGCTTCAAGGTCATTGGCCTGCAAGACAAACCGGAGAGCCAGTTTCAGATGCTGCTATAAGCAATTGAAAAAAAACCAACTGACTGAAATCAAGGAATGATGGTCTACTCACTTTAGTCAAGCTGCTCTGAAGCTCTGACTGCATCTGTGACTTCTCCTGCCTCAGCCCCTCTAGCTCTTGTAGTTGCTGTTGAGCCTGTAGAACAGCAGTTAAATAAATATAACTATAATGTCCCAATCAACATTTGATTGTCTTTTAAATTCTATACATTCTTTAATGTCTGTTTGAATCTCTTTTGCTTTTATTGACCAAATCAACTACAGGATGTCACTTTTTTTCAGCTGAACACACATAAATCAGAAGTAATTCTATGGGGGAAAAAAAGACCTTGTCAAAATCACAAGACCACAGACACACCACAACAAGCTCAACCGCCTTCACACACTCTACAAATACAAACACACAGTTTTTCCACAGATCTCACCATGTCAATGTTCTCCTCTAGGTCACTCTTCAGCTGCTTCTTCTCCTCCCTCAGGCCTTCTAGTATCTCCTGCAGCTCCTCTCTTTGTGCATTGCTTGAGCTCAGCTCCGAGCGCAGCCTCTCCATCTCCCCGGAAGCTTCCTCCAGGGCCTGAGGAGGACCATGATCTTGGAGTTGTTCTTGGGCCTTCTGGAGCTCCTCTTGCAGCTGCTCTTGCTCCTCATGGACACGCTGAAGCTCCTGGTGAAGAAGCTCCTCGTTTTTACGCAGCTCCTCCTCAAAATGCTTTTGCTGCTCTTGGGATTTCTGTACTTCCTGGCTGTGCAACTGTCGGCTCTCCTGTAGGTCCTGCTGCAGATGTTCCAGACGTTCTTGGGCTTCTTGGAGATCTTTCTCGAGATTAAGCTGCTGCTCCAGAGTGGTGCTGAGTTCTTCCTGAAGACTCTGATGCTGTTGCTGTGCCTTCAGTAACTCCTGCTGCTGTTGTTCCATTTGGGCCTGATGAAGCTCCTGCTGAAGATCTGCCTGATTCTCATGCTGAGGCAGCTGAACATTGCAGAGTTGCTGCTGCAACATCTCCTGCATCTCCTGCGCCTGCTGGAGCTCTCGTTCCAGCTGCTCCTTCTGCTCTTGGCATCTATGAAGCTCATCCTCCTTCTGCTGTTGCTGCTCCTGGACCTCACCAAGCTGCTGTTGCAATGCCTCCTGCTGCTGCTCAGCCTCCTTGAGTTTCTCCTGCAGCCTCTCCTGCTCATCCTGCCCTCTGTGGAGCTCCTGTTGCAAAAGCTCCTCAGCCCTCTCAAGTTTCTTTTCCAACTCACGCTGCTGCTCTTGGGCCTGGAGCAGCTTTAGCTGTTGGGTTTCTTCAGGGCCTTCATGCCCGTCGAGCAGCTGCTCTCTGAGTTTCTGCAGTTCCTCCTCCTTCTGCTGCTGCGCCTCATGGAGCCGTTGCTGCAAGGCAGCCAACTCTTGGGCCTTCTGGTCTCCCTCGCTCAGTCTCTCACTCTTTAGCTGGTCTCTCTCTGCAGTCAGAGATGCTACCTCAGAACGCAGGCTTTCTACTTCAGCTCTGGCTTCCAGAGAGTCCTCGGTGGCATGTGGGACCTATGGAGTGGCAAGAAGAAACATGGGCGTTAATCTTAGCCCAAAACGTGTTTGGAAAGTTCTGGTATTTGTCTCAACATTAAAATTCTCACCTGTGCACCGGAGAGACTAGCAGCAGCAAGCTGACCCTTCAGCTCCTTGACCTTGTCCAGAGCTTCTCTCAATTCATTCTGATTCTCGATCATCTAAAACAGCCACAGGTGAACATAGCCTTTAATTTGGGCTCACTTTTGGTCTTTAACGGTAGCTTTCACAGTATTTAATTATGATTAGGATATTATGGAATTATTTGTTGGTTGGTTGTGGATTATCAATATGCGTTACTAAAGGAAAAAGGAATCCCATGCACAAAATGTGTCTGCCTTTGTAAAAATCAAGCAATTCAATTAGTTTATTTATTATGACACCATTGACCAACAACAGTGGCCGAATTTTTAATTCGAAGACATAGTGATGGCAATACATACTGAAGTAGTTTTTCCCCAGGATGAAACTTAAAACTATGTTTCAAGGTTTTTTAATTGTGAGCCCTCACCATCTCCACATTCTCCTGGAGGTCAGCCTGAAGTTGGAGCTTCTCTTGCTTCAACTCCTCCATCTCCCGATTCAGCTGCTGAAGCTATACAGGGAAACAGAATACATGTACATTCTTTAATGCGATATTTAAATAGTGACACACAACCATTTGGGGAAATACACTCATTTTCCACCTCCCCTCGAGTTAAACAGTCAAGCCTTACCAGTTCATCCAGCTGCGTCTGGCAGTGGCACTTTTAACTCATCTCTTCTATTATAGTCTTGTTAAAGTGACTAAGTATTCTGAGAATTTCCCAAATTAAAACTTGGCTCTTCTGTAGTTGCAAAGTATATTAAGACCAACAGAGAGTGATTTTCTAGGCTGATATGACATGGAGTTACTCTCATTTGGCGTTTAGTTTAATGTAAGGACTTTTTGTCCATTATATTGCGCTGCAATGGTGGGTCATATATGCCAAGAAACAAACTGTCGGATTGAAATAGAGCAGTCAATATGGGACTTCAAACACCAGACATGTGATGTAGTGAAGTTAAATGGAGGAACACCTACCTGCTCATCTGTTGCAGTGGAACTGCAGGACAATTTGCTCTGAAGCTGCTGGAGCTCAGACTGGCTCTGCACACACTGTGATAAAAACAGAAAATCACATTTTTTGAACTGAAAAGGGGGACAGCGAAAAGAAAAAAAATACTACCATGGATGAATCCATGATTAACCAACTCACCATGTCCACACTTTCCTCCAGGTCTCTCTTGAGCTGGTTCTTTTCCTCCCTGACTCCCTCCAGAATCTCCTGCAGCTCTGCTCTCTGTGCAGAGATGGTGCTGAGGTCTGAGCGCAGTCTCTCCAGCTCCTCCGAGCACGCTCCATCTTCCTGGGAGCCAGGCTCCTGTAGCTGTTCCTGAGCCCTCTGGAGCTCCTGCTGCAGCTGCTCACACTGCTCTTGAGCCCTCTGGAACTCTGCCTCCTGTTGCGACTGATGCTCTTGAGCACTGCGAAGCTCTTGCTGCAAGGCTTCCTGTTTCTCCAAGGCCTTCTGCAGCTCGAGCTGCAACTTCTCTTGTTCTTCCTGGGTGCTTTGAAGGTCCTGATGCAACCGCTCTGTGGTCTTTTGCAGCTCCTCCTGTTGATGTTCATTGGCTTTTTGGAGCTCCTGTTGATGCAGCTCCTTGTCCTGCTGCAGCTGTTCTTGAGTCTTGTGAAGTTCCTGCTGCAGCATCACCTCCTGTTCCTGGACCTTCTGGAGTTCCTGCTGCATGCTTTCCAGCTGTTCCTGGGCCCTTTGAAGTTCCTTGCCTGACATCTCCTGATTTTGCTGGAGTTTCTCCTCAAATTGTTGCTGCTGTTCTTGAGTCTTCAGTAGCTCCTGCTCTTGTTGCTCCTTTGCCTTCTGAAGGGCCTCCTGGAGCAAGTCCTGAGCTTTCTGGAGCTCCTCTTGAAGCTGCTCCTGCTGTTCATGAGCACTTTGAAGCTCCTGTCGCTGCTGCTCTTGGGTACTCTGCTGAGCAGAAAGGAGCTCCTCTCGCTCTGTCTGCACCTCACAGAGTTGACCAGTCAACTCACACACCTGACACACAGTCATAATGTTAATAGGTGTCCTATACAGTCAAACAAACTAGATGCAATATGCACTTTATATATATTTACATTTATGCATTTTATTCAAAGCAACTTACATTGTTAACTATCAATTACTTCGGGGTAAGTTACCCCTCGAGCAACTTAGGGTTAAGTACCTTGAAGGACACAAGAGTGGCAGTCGGGATTCAAACCTACACTTTCCAGACTACTAGCCCAGCGAGTCAGGTCCCTTAACTGCTACGCTACCACCACCCATGTTGACAATACAAACAAACATCGGCAAGGGTTTCAGATATTAGATCTACTGTAGCTCCAAGCTCACCTGTTGGCTGAGACTGTTAACATTTTGCTCCAGCTCCTTCTGCAGCTCATTCTCCCTCTGTTTGTGCAGCTCCACCTGAGACTGCAGCTCTTGGCCAGTCTGCTTGTGCTGCTCCAGCTCCTTCTTTAACTCTGACACTGTGCGCTCCAGAATCACACCATCCACTAAATCTGCACAGGGAACCAGAAGGTAGGTTTTAATTTATTACGCTGCATAGCCAGAATCAGGAGTTGCCTCAACATGATTTTATGCATAAAAGCATACATGCCCATAAGTGCAGTGTGATAACTGCTATCTGATCACTTTGGATGGAGGGCATACAGATTTGCTATTAAGATCATGACAATCTAAATGGCCTGTAGAGCCTCAAAAGTGGCCCAAGAGGATTCTTACTTTTAGGGACTTTCCCATCAAGGAGAGTGGTGAGTTTAGTGTTTTCATCAAAAGCCCCCATCATTTCCTTCTGCAGGTCCGTCTGCATCTTCTTGAAGCGACTTTTTTCTGCCTCCAACTGTGACTGGGCACTGTGCAGCTCCTTCTGCATTTGCTGGTGTTCAGCTGTCAATACATCCTGGAGAAGACCAATGACATCAATCATCAACCCCATGTATCAAGCCACAAGCGAAGACCAAAGAATTAACTGACATATTTTAAAATAAACAAATGAAATGTTTGGGTAGTGACTAATTGCTGACACTCAAAATGCATGAAGGAGTCAATTCTGACCTCGGTCTTTGTAACAAAGGATCGTTGTCACAATATGGCTAAAAGGGCAAACACTTACATCTCTCTCCCTGAGGGACAGGTTTTCTGAACGCAGGAATGCCCACTCCTTTTTAGTGTCACGGCTGAGGCACTCAGCATCCTCTAGGGAACGGCGCAAACGCTGCACCTCCTGCACGATGTCCTTATCACCCTGCAGTTCAGACAAGCTTTCCAGCTCAGCCTGCAAAGTACGCCAAAGGAAAATTAAAATCCACGGACACACACACACACACACACACACACACACACACACACACGACACTACACACACATACGGTCAAAATAAGTGTCTAACCTTAAGCTGCTGAACCTGGACTTTGGAATCCTCCACTGCTTTCTTCAATGAACCAATTTCAGCCAGGAGCTCTTGCTGTAAATAGCAATAAAACAAATTCGAAAAAGTTAACACATATTTGTATTAGCAATCTAAAACTGGCCTCAATAAGCCTTGCCTAAACGATTCTGTGAGGCTTTTTCCCTCTAGGTTTGGCTGCTCATTCTCTTGAGAGTCCCTCACCTCATACTCCCTCTTGCTCTCCTGCTCCAGACTCTGGAACTCGTCCATCTCCTCCTTCTGCACCAGCTCCTCCTGCAGGGACTTGCGGTCCTGCTTCAGCCGCTCCATCTCCTCAGCACACGCCTGGATCTCCTTCTGGAGCAAGTCCCGCTCAGCCTCCAGTCTTTCCTAACACATCACATTGCATCATGACCACATTACATACTGTAGATGGAATACAAGTGGCTGTAGATGATGTTGTAGGTGGATGGAAAATGGATGCATCATATATTTTATATAAATAATGCCAAAGAGAGCCAGTTAAAAACCCAGGACAGTCATTTTGTGCATAGTTTAGCAAACTTACTTTCTCAAATGCCAGAGATTCACATAGTTGGATGGACTCTCCCAGGTCTCTCTTGAACTAGAGGGAAATGAAATTAATACAGTAAGTATCAAACACAGTACAATTTCAACAGAACATTCTACAGAACTAATCATGCTTAATTTATCACTAATGAAGATGTCTTGGTGGGAATATGTAACCATATTCACAGATTGAAGTTGGTACCTGGTGTATGATAATCTAGAGAGGTTTTTTTTTTTGCTCACCTGTTCACTGGTGTAATTGGAGGTGTTGTGTGGAGTGGCTTCTTGTTGCTGCTCCAGCTCAAAGATCTTCTTCTCGAGCTCCGCTGCTCTGGCCAAGGCCTCCTGTTTCTGCAGCACCTCCGCCTCCAGCTGCTGCTGCAGCTCCATCCTCTCAATTTCCTGTTGGAGGCTCAACTCCTCTTTGTCTGGAATCTCCTCAAGTTGGAGGTCAAACGTCTGTTTCAGCTGAGACTCTTTGTCCAATTGAAGGTGCAGCTCTTGTTTTTCCTGACTTTCCTTCTCTAGTTGTAGGTGCAAATCCTGTTTTTCCTGACTTTCCTTCTCCAATTGCAGGTGCAACTCTTGTTTCTCCTGAGTCTCCTTCTCAAGTTGGAGGTGCAACTCCTGTTTTTCCTGACTCTCCTTCTCAAGTTGGAGGTGCAACTCCTGTTTTTCCTGACTCTCCTTCTCTAGCTGAGTGTGCAAATCCTGTTTCTCCTGGGCCTCCTTCTCAAGCTGAAGGGCCAACTCCTGTTTTTCTTGCGCCTCCTTCTCCAACTGCAACTGCATCTCCTGTCTGAGCTGAGACTCCTTCTCCAGCTGCTCCTCCAAGCTGGCCAGCCTTCCATTCATATCAGAACCCCTTGGGGAGCAGAAGTCACTGGAAGAGAAACAGAGAGGTTCATAAAGAATATGTCGACACAAAGAGACCTAAGACAGACAGGCGCGCACACACACACACACCTTTCTGAAGAATTGCGTGTGGTCACAGTGCTCTGATTCAAATCTAAGTCCAAAGTCCGTTCTAAAGGAATCTCCCAGCGCCCATCAAACTCCTCCATGTCTACACAAAAGGGAGAAAAAGGAGCAACATATTAACAAGAAAAACAGACACAAACACAAAAACAAACACCAAATAATAAAAACAACAATAAAAAAGGCACACAAAGCGGACCGAGATGCAGAATTCTACACACAGACTTACCATCCTGCTCTACAATAGCTGAAAGGTCAATCCTGCGTTGCTTGACAAAAGGCTCCGCGAACCCATGTTCTGAGTCTGCATCTGTGGGTAGGGCAGCCTGTAACAGCTTACCGCCCCATGTCATGCGCCGCTTTGGAATCTGCTCAAACACAACACACACACACCAAAACAATGTGGCAAGCAGCACAACAATTTAGTACATTTTTCTTTGCTTACAAGGGTGGGTCTATTATTAAACCACATCAGCTGCACCCTCTTAAAGAAAATCATGTTCAGAATGTGGAGCTCATGAGATTGGAAACATCCATGTGTGACGAGTGAGTTACCTTCTTGATGGGGACGACGTTGGAGGCGGTGACGAGCAGCTTGGTGAGGTTGCGGATTCGGTCCTCCTGCTCCCGCTGCAGCTGCTCCTTCTCCTGCAGCAGCTGGCACAGCGTCTGCTTCTCCGTCGCCGTCGTCTTGGTCACAGACGAAACCTGCAATCCCAACACATGCGGCGGTCAGATCTCTCGCAAACACAAACAGCAAAATTCAATACCGCACACAGCAAATAAGAGCATACAAAACTAAGCATAAAATCTTTCCTACTAAATTAAGCAACACTACCTGAACTGTATAGAGTTCTTTCATTTGTTTCCTTTGTAAGTGCCACTTCAGAGCTCGCTTTTCATCAAAAGACAGTCTGTGTGGGGTGGTATGGGATGGTATATGTGATTACCTCCTGAAGGCGTTGTTTGAGCTCGTTGATCTCGTTTCTGTAACGTCTCAGTAGAGCACCGTCATCAGACACCTCAGTTACATGTGGATCGTTCTTCATGCGCTTCGCTGCACTGGCAAACTACAGACAAGCAGTCACAACAATGTCATACTGTATTAACAAATGGGACACACAAATTTGGAAAAAGAAGGAGGAAAAAAAAAAGCGCTACTAATTCACTAATAGCAATTGCAACATGAAGCAGCTCTCGCATGAAACAATGGCCAAGTTCATTGTCTGCAAAGCTTTACTACATTGAAAACGTATTACGCCATCCTGAACTCAAGGAACGAGTGTCAAAATGCCAAGAGAGGGGTGGAGATATGGCAGTGCATCTACCTGCAGGGTGCTGAGGGTCTCGTCCTGTACAGCTGGGGTGATCGTACACACAATGACCGTCTTAGCATTTCCCCCAAGGGAGTTCTGCAAAATACGCGTCAGCTTGCTGTCTCTGTAGTTGGTGAAGCCCCTGTGAAGAGAGAAATATTTCTTTCTTTCAAATTCTACTCTACCGCCTTAAATCTGATACACAAAAGCTTTCATGGTTGAATGCTGCTACCAATGCTAAGAAAAAGAGAATAATTTCTTGAGCAAGTCTGTTAGCCCGGTTTTCACATACTCAGTCTGGCTACATTCCTGTCATTTCCCGCTTCCCTGAGGCGAAATCAACGGACGCAGAACAAAATGCCTCTGGTCTCATTGGACAGAGCAACAACCAGTCAGACTAATGATACCAATGACATTTGCAGAGACCACACAGAATTCTAATTTGAAACAAAACATGCGTTAAGCCTCCAATGTGTCAGGGGTAAAAGTGAGTTTTTGATTGGTTCCTCATTTCATGCAAACAAAAACAAGTGGAGATAGTCCTGGTAGGCCTGAACTACATAGGAGATCAGTATGTGAGAACCTGCACTGCAATACTGCAAGAATGAGACTGTGGAACTTTTTAGATTTTAAGGTGTGGTATTGATTTAGATTTCTCTATCATTGCCTTAGGGGCAATTCAGTTTTACAGCCATTATGCTCATTTATGCCCCCTTACTTCTGATTTTCATCCGACAGCTTCTTGATGACCTGCCCCAGGGTGAAGAGACTGCGGTTGATGTTGCATCCCTCTTTGAAGCGAGTACCTGCAATCCATAACAAGCATCACACAATCACTCAACACTCTTGCTTTAAGTGCTCTCCAAAACCCATGCAGCCCCTTAAATATGACCCCCTAATAGTAATAAGTAGTCAGCAGCACCGCTTACCCTCTGCTCCAGTTTGACTTGCCCTCTCGGCTCCAGCCAGATCCACCAGATTCTATTGGACAAGCATAGACACAAATAAGCACACAAGCAGGACACAGAAAATGAAATGACAGTATATGGTCTGGTGTGATGGAGTGAGTTGGATGCCTTGACTAACCAGGTGTGATACAATGATGGCTCCGTCTGAGATCTCTCCTGAGGATGGATCACTTCGCTCCCGGCTTTCAATGATCTGGTTAAGATACAGAAATCAATCAGAGGCAGGCTATGGTCAGGATATATGCATAAGTGTGGATATGTACATGCTAGGCAAAAGCTGAGAATGTGGATGCTGCTTACCATACGAAAAATGGTGTGAGAACGGCTGCTTCTCTCGTTCATTTTTGTCTTTCCATAGTGGCGGTTCTCTGTGGAAGGGACGTATTCCATTTTGACTCTTGTCTAAGACTATGTTTTTTTATATTGTTGTTTTTATATAAAAAGACAAACAAACAAATTTGACATTACTTTCTCCTTTACGGATCCAGGCCAGAGCTTGCTCGGGTGATGTCACCAGCTCCTCCGTCAGATCTGCCACATAGACGTTTTTCTGAAAGAACAAGACCTCTTTAGCAGCCAAAACATACACTTTCTACATTAGGGGATTATAAATGAGCTCAGAAAATGTGTGTATTAAAACACACACACACACACACACACACACACACACACACACACACACTATGTCTGGGGACAGTAAACTTACATAGTTGCCCTCACGAATCTCCAAAGGTTTCCTTTTCCAGCTGTCACACAGCAGGTCTGTGACTGTCTCATTGTAGATTTCCATGTAACTCACTCGAAGAAGGTACTCCTTCTTGGGATTCTTCAAATGCACAAACACAAACCCTTAGTGCTTTCAGGAGTATGATGACTGGTATTACATATTGATTAAAGCAAAACTCCAGCTGTCTTCGGTTGTACGCTGTTACAACGGCTAAACTGTAGAAGGCTGCAACTGACACAAGTTTCTCTTTGCACAAATTTTTGAGTCATGCCCATGCAAAAATTGCTGCATGCCTGCAGCTGAAAACCACCAGAATTTTGTCCATTGTGTCCAAAAAAATTACTACTCAGATCCCACACTCAACACATTTCAGCTGACTCTGCCTCCGGCTCACACGCGGTTTATTCATACTTTCATGAATAAAAATAAACACAACACAAACATTTTTTTTCTCCTTACATTTTTGATGGTCTGGAAGACATCCTCCATAGCCAGAGGGATGACGCCTGGTGTACGGCTGTTCCCCATCATAGTGAACGTCTTCCCCGATGAGGTCTGACCGTATGCAAATATGGTGCCTAAGAAGAGGGAAGAGTTGTTTCAGCACATGTTCTGTGGAATTACTGCATGTAGTTTATATCAGAATAGAAAATGGTTTGTTGGCAGATTTGAACTCACTGGCCAGATAAATAATGAATAAAGCAGCACACTAAGTTGCTCCCGAAAAAAAGTGTTAACGTGGCATTTTTTTTTCGGGAGAAAATTGGTGTGCGGACTTTCTGCTTCATTCATAGTTTCGTCTTTTTGTCTAGCAGCTTTTACATACAGATGTGCGTACTTTCTGTATTTCTCAAGATACTGTAATGAATAAGACATTTTGTCTATCCAAAATGACTTGTATGTATTGGGATGATTGCTGTTCCCTAGACAATTCAGATACTCAGACACACTGAAGATGTCTCTTTGCACAACACACTCAAGACTACCACATATGCCATAATGTTGTAGCATTTCTTACTCACCATTGTAACCCTCAACAGTGGAAACCACTAGTGACTTTGCAATATCTTGGTACAGCTGTTTGGTGGTTTCCTCTGCACTGAAGACTCTGTCTGCAGAGCACATTAAACAGAAGAGTAGTACATCAGGTGAATTAAAAAGCCCACATCAGTTCAATTGGTCTAATGAAGCGAAAACAAAGCATATTTACCAAAGTTGAAACTTTTTGTGACGTTTCCATCATCAAGCTGATGAATACTTTGTCTATCAGCTCTCCAGTACAGCTGTACAGGCTCGACATTTTCTGCATTAGCTGCCTCCTCTCTGGAAACAGAAATTACCACAAAATATTTATCCTGACAGTCGAATGGGTATGAGTCATTTTTATATCGAAAGACTATCCATTAGTGGAGTACAAATGTATCAGTCGATACATAAAATAAGAGGGTGGTTTCCTGTTACATTGAAATACCAAAGACCATGGAATACTCCACTTTTAGCCCCTAAGGAAATACTGTTAGATTGGCCTACGCAGTCAAATCATAATTTTGTCAGCTAATATCATTTAACTGAGGACAGCTTAGACAACAACCTAGGCCAGACCTGGGCAAATTAAGGCTCGGGGCCACATGCTATTTTCCTGCCCATGGAGCCTTCCCAAAATTGAATAATTTCTCATTAGCCAAAATGAATTATATTATAGGCCTGATTTATCAGATTTGTTGTATTCATGAGATACAAATTCCCCCCTTTTAACCCTGCATGTTAGCATGTCCTCTCAAGTGAGTGGGGCTACTGATTTGAGACTTGCCAATTTACCGGCATCAACTCACATCAACCAGTTGACTGTTTGATGCGAGTTGATGACAACCGGCCCGTTACTCAAAATCAAAAGCCCAGTGTGGCGATGTCAGTGACCGCCCATGAGTCAAAGTATTAACATTACATTAATGCATTGAGAGGATGCTTTCATCCAAATCAAGTCACGAAGGAGAATTTGCCCATCACGCAGAAATGATCAAGCCTAACATTATGGCACCTTTTCTCTGGCCATTAGCCTACTTTCAAGACACCCTCAGATACATACTGTAACAAATATTAAGTAAATGCTTCCCCAAAGAGGTAACGTTACAGCCACAAAGAAAGGGGTCTACGCCTATCGATAGTAATGTCAATTTGGGATGGCAACGTTAGGTAACCGATAGGCTAGGTCCCTGCAAGCGTCATGCATTTTGTATTATGTTTGTGTCCTGACGTCTGATTTAACGTTAACCACCACATCACATAAATAGTTTACAAAATCCATATAGATTATATAACGTTAAACGAAGTTTAAAGCCAAATGATTTGTTTCGACGCTTTGAGAAAAGACCATAGGACACCCTCTCTTCTATAAGTTAGCATTACGCTAGTTGCCCGATAACGTTAACAACTTAAAAAGACAGCAAAGGATACCATCAGTATCATAATTCATCAACATAATTTAACTTAATGAATATATGCTGACAGTTTCATACCTTACTAAAGGAAAGTTGTGTTATGATTAACGTTACAGAGAATAGCTGTTGCCTGACAACTTGGCAGGGTACCATAGATCAACTAACGTAAACTGGTGTCTTGCAAAAATTAGAGACAATACGTTAGCCGAGGTATTAATAACGTTAACATGTACTTACCTTTCTATGAGAGGTCGGACCCTAACGCAGACTTTGACAGCAGATTCTTCTGTCATTATGTTAAAAATCTATTACTGTAGCATTACCCTTGACAGTTTATTAAAAGCCTAAGTTTACTAAACTCCGGCGAATTCAAATACGTGCGCCGCCAAGGTTTTAAAAGTACAAGTGATGTCACAGTTTTGATAAATGCTCAAATGCGATTGGTGAATACAGAATTCAAACGAGAGTTCCTTTCATTCTCATTGGATAATTCTTCTGAATGATAAAATCTTCTTGCTCATTACTGCCTCATAGAGGTCTGGAGGTGAAGTACAGGGTGCAGAATAAAAAATAATAATCATAATACGGAAAAAATGTATTTTTTAAGAGCTTAAATGGGCTTTCTTTTCTTTGGTCGGTTTCAAATTATTTCAGAAAAAAATAATTTGAAGGATTTTTGGAAGATTGCAATGACACACATCAAACACCATGTCAAACAAAGACAGTTTAACACATAGTCTAGCCCAGGCCTGGGCAAACTAAGGCCCGGGGGCCACATGCGGCTCACTGAGCTATTTAATCAGGCCCGTGGAGCATTCCCAAAGTAGAATAATTACCTTTTAGCCAAGGGGACGTAAGATTATAGACCTAAATTATAAAATTTGTTGTAGTCATAATATACAAACCCCCCCCTTTTAACCGTGCATGTTAACATGTCCTCTGAAGAAAGTGAGGCTACTGGTTTGAGACTTGCCAATTTACCAGCATCAACCGGTTGACGGTTAACATCCGGCCCGTTAGTGAAAATCTAAATGCCGATGTAGCCCTTCGGCCAAAATAATTGTCCACCCCTGGTCTAGCCTAAGCACGTCACATACTGTAACTATCAGCTTTAGACTAATACATCATATGTATATTCTGAATAACAAAAATAAATGATACACACCAGTAGTTACCTTGTTGCAACATATCCTTTTAATATTATTTCATAAACACTAACACAGACACACAGGCCCTCTACACTTTATTCAACTGGTAAAAAAAAGTCGTCTTCTTTGAGGAAAGTGATATTACAATGTCTAAATAATAATAAATAATAATATTGACACAATTACATTGCATTTATCATTGTTATCATGCCAGTTATCATACCAGTTATCATGCATGTGACGGACAAACTTCCCTGATTCCTGGGTAATGAATGCTATCAATAGCTGCACCAAATATATGAAGACATGGCAATATGGCAAGAGACTGACAGCTGTGGTATTATAATAAAGAGACAGTGACAGACAGACAAACAGACAGATACATTGATAGATAATCCTGAAGAAAGTTATCCAGAGCCAAAACTCTGGATATAAGACATGCCTGATTGTAAAAGAGTGAGAAAAAAACTCACAGTGAGAATTACCCTGTGGAACATCAACTAACACAGAAATTCCTCTTGGTCACTTTTTCTTCTGTTGTTGCATTTTAGCACGTGTAGCCCTGTACTTATCAGTCTGGTAGCAGTCTGATTCAATTGGTCCCGTGTGAGGGTTAAAGGTGACAAAGATGTAGCCATCTTTCTCGGTCACAGTGTGAACCCTCTGTTTCACTCCCTTTGAAGTCCAGGGACCTGGACGAGGGGGTTTGACTGAAGGATCAACAGGCTGGTATAGTCCTTCTCCCTCCAACAGAGTGATCTTGTACTTGTGCCATGGGCACACAATACACAGCCGCCCAGCAATTTCCTGTTGTTTCATGGGCACACCCATGAAAATATAAATGTATATAAAATCATACTTTTTGTAGCTTTTTCCTGGATATAAAGTAGTTAAATGGCAACTTCAGCCAATTTCAACAACAGCTCTACTGCTCAAGCTACTAGAGACTAGCCAATAGCCTACTGAAGATGCAAGTAATTTTGGTCCAACCATATAGGTTTCCTTTATTTAACACTAACAAATAACCCATGGGGGCAAAACTGTTTTTAGGATGTTAACATGCTCAAAATGTCACCACAAAAAATATGACACATCAACAGACACATTACAATATAGCACTGTAGTGTGTATGACTACAAATTACTAAAAAAAAAAGTGGTTAAAACTGTGTTTTAAATAAAAACCTTCGTAAACAAACAATATGTGGCTGCTTGCATAAAAAAACTTCTTATGCAAACTCTCTTATTTTTATTATATTATTATGTCTTATTGGCTAGTCTCGGGTAGGTTGAGCAATAGAGATCTTGTTGAAATTTGACTTAAGTTGTTCTTTAGTGAAATAAGAATAAGATAAAAGGTCAAGAAAGATCTGCTCACCTCTATGTCTCCCAGTGAAAGATTACCTCCTGAATCTGAGAGAAACGCAAGAAGTATAATAAATGCAAGCAGCACAATATTTATTCAATGTGAATATCACTATCTCATAAATAAGGCATACAATATTACATTTTTAGAGAACTGAACTGTGAATGCAAGAATAGACATTCTTCTAAAAGATGTTACACCCTTTGCCACCTTCTTAGTTCTATTAGGCCCATAATCATGTTAGCATTAGTGCTGGAGCTCAAAGAGCAGGATTGAAAATCTTCGGACTGAAATGATGGTCATCCTTACGGTAGCAATGGACATCCAGAGCATAGAATTCTCCTTCATGATAGAGAACCACAATGTCTCTGCCATTCACCAACTTAACGACTCGCTTTGCCTGGATGATGTCTTCTCTCTTGCCAAAACAGTACATTCCATCATCAGCAGTGGGTGTGTCTGTAGAGGTCATGGCTTAGGCTATGTTTCCCATTAATTCCAAGATTTCTGAGAAATTGATACAACACAAAAGACCACACACATTACAACTGCAAGGCAATCCCTCCCCTACTTAGTGATTCCTAAGTTCAAACAACACACAGGTTAAGGCATTGTCCAGCTGTGGAACCTGATTGGGTCATAGGCCAATTGAAATGTGCAGGATATTTATGGGTCTTTTTGGTTAGGGTTTAAATTATTTGACTTAGAACCACCATTTAGAAATGACTTCTAACCTAGCCTCGGCCTACAACCTTTATCTGCATTTCTTTTGTACAAAAATGACCATTAGCTAAACCCTATGAGCTGAAGAAAAAACGTTACAGTTTAACGTTATTGCAAACGTGCACGTAGCCTACCTACCTTCATGGTTCAGTGCATTCTGCTAATAAAAAAATATGGCCTACATGCGCCAGTTTTTATGAACATATCAGTGTTCTAGAAGTATCAAGAACCTCGGACAAGCACACGTCCCTTATCATATCTGAGGGGACGCAGTGGTCTAAAAGTGTTATCGCTGTCTCACAGGTGTCGGGAAACTCCAGACTCTTTTTTTCTTCTTCGGCACTACATATTTTCAGGCTAAGGAGAAAGTAATCAAATATCGCCCTCTGTTGAAAAGCAGCAATACTACAAGCATTTGAACGTTAACAAGATTTTGTATGTCTTTTTCTTTTCCAGTTTTGCTTACAATACGAATGCAGTTGTGATTTTGCAAATATTTCTCTCGTTCACTGTGCAATCTTTGTAGAAGAAACGAACCCACTTCACTTTTTCATGATGTTGAATCATCCTATGATTCACCCGCACCGATAGGGGCACTATTGGGCACCTGGCAAGTCGGTGAGTCACGTGACGTTGATCAGTGCTGCCTGTGCGGAGCGTGTGTGTGCAGGTAAGTTATGGAGTGGATGATTGTTTAGAGTTGTATAATCCTTGTCTAGACTTGTACTCAGACTTGACTCTGAGAAGGAAATCGGCATACCAACGGAAATTCGAGTGTTTTACAGATAGGTTGACTTTATGTTGAGTTAGTTCTGAGCAACGACTTACTGTCACGTCTACTGCTAACATGCTAACTTGTTAGCTAGCTATCCTGTAGCGCAACAGTGCTATTATTAGGAGCAATCTTAGTAGGGGAGCTGCCCAGCAAGTAAGTTAGCTTATAGTCCTCGCTGTGTGCTGTGTCGCAAACCTAGCCTCACCCTTTCATGGGTCTCTTTTTGCCAAGCTAACGCTACCCTGTCGTGGTGTTGCTCTTGGCCTCCTCACCTGTTGTGTGTATGCACGTGTTGTTTCTCTGTTTTCTAACCGGCAGCTGGTGCGCTAGTGGCTCGCTAACTAGCTAACATTATCTCACACAGCATCGGGTTGAGATAGCTCTTTGTTGCCCGAGTCGGGGCTTTAGAGTTTTTTAGACAGGTGTTGGGCTTCTGAAGGTGTTTGCGCGTGAGTGGGTTACCAACGTAACTGGAACGCCCAGGCACAACGTTAGCAAGATAAGCTATTTATCGATAGCTAGCTAGTAAGAAGAAAGGTGGTCGAAGTAGTGTTTGTTTTTGTTACGATTGCTAACGGACAAGGTTTCAAGCGACCACCCTCTGTTGCATCAGACGGACTGGATGACCAGTTAAAAAGGTGATTTCTCCGACTGTTAGACAAGGTTAGACCTGCCATGTAACGTAACCTTACATTTCATCTAATAGAGGAAATTGTGAAACGTAAAATAGTCGTTGATTCTACTTGGGAGTCAAAGATTCAAATTCGATTTTGCAATGCTAGGATAATAACAGTAACATTATCATACTGTTTTCATGACGCGTTCCGACATGGTGTTGTTGCTGAGCCCACAGCTGTCGTTAGCTATAAAGCTATCATGATGCTTCTCTGATTTCAGTCTGACTTCCTAGATTTAACCCTAGCGAGAGCTCAGAAGAAAACAACGGATAGCTTGCCGCATCCGGTTGGCTACTTCATAGCATTGAATCTGTCATAACTCTGGCCTCAGAAGCACCGAGCCGAAGCCTGGGCCTGTTTTCTGGCCAGGGACAGCGGTGTCTAATATCCAAAGCTACTGGGAACGAGGCTGTCTTACAGACAGGCACTCATGTAGTGGCAGGTGTTAGTAGTAGTGTTGTTACTGAGAGGAGTATGTTCTGTTGGGCTGTCACCTGTTGGGATTCCTCGCCATGTCGTCCTGTAGTTTGTTCCTGTATATATATATATTTGTGCTTTAATTGCAGAGTTATTCCTGGAGGGCGTGTATGTGCTGCTAGAGATTGGAGCTGTGTGTGTGTGTGTGTGTGTGTGTGTAGCCTATTTTTCTGATGGTGGGTTTGGGAGGGGGCTGTCATCTAAACTGTAAGGGAATCCTTCTTGACCTTCTGTGGAGAACTATATTTAAACCGAGCCAACAGTGGGGTGGGACCCACAGCGCTGAAGTGTGCAGTCAGCCAGCACTGGCCACTGGCAAGCTCTCAGCGTGGCACAGCTGACGGCGGCACAGAGTAGATGACCAAAAAACACTAGACAGCTGGACATGGCACAGTTTGGCAGTATCGCTGTCAGAGCATCAGGCCTCGTTGTAGCATAGCTAATAGTGTTTATCAAGCTTTGTCCGATTGTTTATGAGGCATACTGTACTTGAGACTTCACAAAATGATTTTTATTAAAAGGTGTTACAGTCCCAAGTGGCTTCCGTTCAGTTAACCGTCTCTTCTCTGTGTCTTTTGTAGACTTCTCTTTTGTACAGACATAGTTTTGTAATTCCTGCTGATGATGACTGCTTTAGTCAATGATCCCTCCGGAACAAACCCATCCCTCTCCACACACACATCTCATCAGAAACAAATACAGGTATGTGAGTGTTGAACGTTGTGTGGGGCTGAGAAAAGCAGAGGTGAAGAGTCACATGTATTCATAACCTTTGACCGACAGAGATGCCTTATTTATGGCAAGCCAAGTATGACTAAAGGTGTATGATGCTATAGTGGTCTGCAGTATATCTAAGGGCAGTCATTTCTTTTGTAGGCTACAGCTGAGCAGATCCGACTTGCTCAGATGATCTATGACAAAAATGATTCAGAATTCGAGGACAAAGTCAAACAGGTGAGACGGTGAATGCACACCAGTGTTTGTGTGTAGGTGTGTGTGGGGGTTGGTGTGTGAACTTCAATATGAATTTGCATGCGTAACAACCTAGAGATATGTGTATGTGGGCAGGAGGTGTCTGTCAGTCACATTAACGTCGTTATTTCCTGAAACCTCTGTTTGTCCATGTGACCAACCGCTTTTGTGTTCCTGGCAGCTGGTGGAGGTAACAGGCCGAACCCAGGATGAGTGCATGGTTGCCCTCCATGACTGCAATGAAGACATCAACAGAGCCATCAACCTATTGCTGGAGGGGGTGACCGATCAGGTATGCCACTTTTATGTCTACTGTTGATCATTAAAATTAATTTAGGCCTTTTTATCAGATCTCATGTTTCGTGGTGCAGTTATATGGCATATTACAGTATAATAATTATAATAATAATTTATTACATGGCTCTTGCTGTAGAATGCTCCATTCACCTCAATGGGACTTTCCAAAGTTCTACGAATATATTTCTTAACGGACCATTGCTAATTATAACAGCTGTAAAAGAAAATCAAACAGAACTTTGCCTTAACCTATATTTCATAATAATGAGTACCTCTTAGAATGTACCCCTTGCATAGTAAATGAATTATTGACTGTGTTAATATTGTAATAATTGTGGGGAAGTGTGTAATGTAAACAAGAGAATTCCTTGTGGCGTTTTTGTGTGTCAGAGCTCCTGGGAGACGGTGGGCAAGAGGCGTGGCCTAGGCAAGGATGGGGCAGGCGAGGCGAAGGACAACAGAGAGAAGAGAGGAGAGAGGGACGCAGGCCGAGGTCGCGCTGCTGCCCGCAGAGGGCGAGGAGGCAGCCGTTCCCGGGAAGGTGCGTCTGTGTTGTGTACGTGTGTGTGTGTGTGTGTGTGTGTGTGTGTGTGTGTGCGCGTCTGTGTTGTGTATGTGTGTGTAGGTCGTTTACTGGACCTCAAAATGAGTGTGTGTGTAACTTGTCAGGAGATGGTAAGGCATTTATATTCATTTATCTTTTCTCTCTCTTTTTCTCAGTGGAGAGTGGAGGGATGGATGGCGGCAATCGCCGTGGTCGTGGCAGAGGTAAGGGTGATAATGCTTTGATCATTTTTGCCAGGTGTGTTACGTAAGTGTGTGTGTTTGTAGTATCTGTGTGATATGTAATAATGCAGAGTTGAGGGGTGTGTGTGTGTGTGTATTTGTAATGTCTGTTTGCTGGGTATGCAGGTGTTGGGGGTGCTAGAGGCCGGGGCAGAGGAACAGGAGTCAGCAGATTCTCCTCCCAAGGGATGGGGTAAGTAGCTTAATTGTGTGTGTGTGTGTGTGTGTGTGTGTGTGTGTGTGTGTGTGTGTGTGTGTGTGTGTTTCTGGCAGTGGTGAGTATGACGTATGGGAGCACAGTTGTTGTGGCTCCCTCTGAGACGGGTGCAGTAAGCACACAGTTGGCTCATGGCTGGATGGATGGATGGGAGCTAGATATGAAATAGATACTTTTGAGAAGGGCTGATGCATGAGGACGTGAACTAATTGCCTTCATCTCAACAGGACCTTCAATCCTGCGGACTACAGTTCTGGCTCCGCCCATACAGAGACTGGTGAAGAAGTGAATGGAGGAGGAGCAGGTAGGTGTATTCCATACAAACATTAGCACATTGTATAGGTCTATAGACCCCTTTTGATGCTACGTCACAATTCAATGAATTGTGTTTTGGAGGCAGAAAATTGTTTGAATTTGTGTACATTTACATGTAAATTTAACAACTTTCCCCACCTTAGAAAAGCCTAGGTTTACCACTGAATAACCCGTTAGCTTGTTAGCTGACATTATTACCTTGTTAGGTGACGTTACTAGCCGTTTTACCTAGGATAAAACGCCTTTTTGTTGAAGTGCATTGTTGACGCGCACAATTTCACACTTAAAGGCACACATGGAGTGTTTCCCAAAGTCGAGAATGCTTCCTAGGTAGCACACTCGCCTTGGAAGTCGTACACTTCAAAAACGAGGTTCCATCAGTGCATCCTTGAAAAATCTATGAACAAAGGCCTCTGTCCTCGCCAGAATTGAGTTGGATGCTTGACTTTGGAACAGTACTTGGCGTCAAAAAATGACGTGGAATGCTCGAAAAAGCAGCCTTCCAAGCATGCTTCCTCAACCTTGAGAAACACTCACGATCGCTACTGTAGTTGGATATTATTTAGCATACATCTGATAGACTACTCCAAAATTATAAAATTTAAGATAAACTGTTGATAAAGCATTAAAAGGCAGTGCTGAAAAAGGTCTCTTTTGCATTGGTTCTGATAGCTCCTGATGGCTCCAGGCATTCTGCCTCCAGTTCTAGTTTATAGAAAGTTGGAACACAGAATGTTTATAAACACAGAAGGGATTGATTCCACACAAATACTAGCACACGTTTGTAGGTCCATTCCACACAAACACTAGGACATGTGTTGGTCTATTCCGCACTAATAGGAGCAATCTTTTGTTGTGACTAGGTCATTGATATTCTTGTGGGTGAAAGGAGGAATGTAGAGTAATCTAAGCAATGTACTCTATAGTCTTGGTTCATGCTTGTGGTCTCAACGCAGCTGTAGTGGATAGGTCATGACTAAAGCGGTCCTGATGGTTTTGCACTTTGTATTTGTGACGTCTCTTGTAGACGTCTATTTCAAAACCATGAATCCCAGACGGTTTCCAATAATCAAATAAAAGTAATTTCATTTACTGGCTGTGAGTGACTCAAGCTCTCAGTGGAATTTTGTCAGTTATGTTTTTCGGAGGAGCATCCAGCAAGTCGGGGTTTTTTTTTCCCCCCAGATGCATTTTAGATATGGAGCGTGTTTTTTTTTCCTGATAGACAAAGGATGAAGGATTTCTCTGTAGGGTCGCTTCAGCTGTGTTTTCCATTTAGAAGTGTCTTTTTTTTTCTATCTTTTCTTTTTCTTTTTTCCTAAATTGAATCCTAGACACAAAGAATGCCTTTTTGTCCTACCTGTTTTCATATTTGTAGCCTTGATAATTGAGTTAGTGCTTGGCCAGGGCTGTGGTGTAATGTCTGTCATGCTTTGGGAGTGACTCACGAAGCGTGGCCTCTCTCTCTCTCTCTCAGTGTCTGTGCAGGCAGTGCAGTGCACCACTTCTCTCTTTACGGCCACTAAGCTCAGGAAGCATTTAGTGAGCTAGATTCCACTCCTCCTGAGGCTTCACGAGCCAGCCAGGCAAAGTGCTTGAGTTAGCCGCCGGGTAATGCCCATTTGTCTAACAACGTTTGGGTTTGGCCACAGCTGTTTGCACAGCCTAGGCTTAGAACAGAACGCAGAGCTCCATTGCAAATCTGATTTGAAAAGAAAGAGGTTTATCTTTTGAGATTTGTCCTTGTAAATTTGGTAAGTGGGCACAGGAGCACTTAGAAGCACACTATGGCCAATCAGACCAGGAGCCCCACAGTGTTGATTCCATGGTAGATAGGCTAGAGATGCATGCAGAGTTTTGGGGATTGAGGTGCTGCTGCTTGACAGCATATCAGTGGATGTCTTGGTCAGCCATCAGCAGGAGTGGGTTTACAAGCAAGAAAACCACCCTTTCCGAAATAAGGCCCTTTGTCTTCCACTAGTGAGTGAACGTTTTGGAGTGACACTAGCGTACAGCACTTTTATGGAAGGGGGAGGATATTATATATTTCGGATACCCTTGAAGGGGAAAGGAAATTCAAGTGGGTTGTTTTCATAGAAGTTATGACCACAGTAAAAATATTAACAACATCAATAAGCATGTTTTGGACAATCGTGTAAAATGGGATGTCGTCCCACTTCTCTCCTTTAATTACTACAATGTGTGAGGTGTTTCATTCTGCGACTTTGAGCATTCCATGACTTGATCAAATTATCAACGTGCTGTAAATGCAAACTTGCACAAAGTATTTAGGCCTAATCTACTTCTGCATGATCTTACACATTTTGCATCAAGTATGAGTTTTACAGTTGTAGTTTTTTTTTTTTTTAAAAAAAAGTTGAAAGTGCTGCAGGAACATATATACAGTAGATTGTTCCTCCTGCTCGCCAAGTCAGTATCTGACCATACTTGCTCCTGAAGGCATGTCCACTCCTGTCCCTTAGCACTTCACTCCTCTTAAATTAGTTTTGGACAACACTCAATGTGGCGGACCCTCCACACGAACGTGCCACCAAAATGAAAGTGTTTAGGTGGGCGAGTGAAGGGTGAATGTATCTACGTCTCAGAAGCACAGAGCAGTGTTTTGAAATCTACACTAGTTCTGACTATATATTCCTAAAGGCAGACTTTTAGTGCTTTGCTCAAGAGTGTGTTCTGTGAGTCATTGTCTGGGTGTGTCAGTGTGATTTATTTATTTTTGAAGGAGTGAGCCAAAGTGCATCCAGGAAATGTGCAACAGCTATAATCACAGCTAATTGTAGTGTCTGGAGTCTCATTGATTACTGACACTTATGAGGACAGATTGTCTGACTAACTGGTAGCCAATGCCATTAATCCCAACTAGTGCCTCTTTTCCTATCAGTGCAGACTGAGGTTTGGGTCATATAGGATTCAGTCTGGCTCATAGGCTTCTGGGCTCCTTGACAAATAGTAACATAGAACAGCAACAGTTTTCTGCTGGTATGTATCTGGTAGGGATGCACCGGTCTAAATTTTTGGATTGCGATTCTCATTCCGAAATCTGTATTTTGCATAGGCTATCGGTCAATGCTGATCTGATATCTGCTTGCAAACCATAATGAGCCTATGTTGATGACTCATATATATTATTTAGTCAGTTGTTATTGAGGCTATATAAAAAAATTATCAAATCTGCTCCGGCAATGTCATTGCATTGTATTTGCTACATGTATGTCTGCCGTAGTCTACTTAGCCTAGTTGTCACGCTCTCTGCATGGAACACTGTAAGAGCAGCGTTGTTTTAATGCACAGAGCTATTAAGATTGTTATTGCACTGGAGATGAATACAATTTATTGTTTTCTACTGCATCAGAGAAAATGCACATTAACTCGAGGATGACCGTTATTGGTTTATAACCAATGTACAATGTACAGTGCAAATAGGCTACCCTAACGGTATAATACTGGTGTGAGCATAGCTGGCTTTTTTTTATCTGCAATGGCCTTAATTTTTATAGACTGTACCCTTGTTCATTTAACGAATGGCACTAATAAAATCTCCAGCACATAGCATAGCTGAAGCGTCTTGGTTGATTCCTTCTAAGTAGTATTTCCATGCATGCACAGGGCTGTTGCGCTCATGATCTTTTTAAGTCGAAAAGAGCAAATCGGCTCATGGATCAGCTACTTTTTTCTGATACCCGATCTATCCATTTTGTCCAGTCAGAACCAATACTGTAATTTCAGGACATTGTGAGCACAGATTCTTGGTTGCATATCCCCTGGTGGAAGGATCATGCGCATAGCTTTTGTCTTTTTCTTTCCATATTGAATGAAATGATTGAAGTTGGCTCAACATTTTCTCCGCTGCTATGGGGTTGGCTGCCGTGACTCCATCTTAGTCTATGTGATGGCTTCATAACAGGACGTTACTACTCATAGCAGAGGCAAGAATGTCTTTCAGGACCTCCTAAGATTTGCTTTCAGTCCCACATTCCTTTGAATCGATCATCTTCTTCAGCCAGCCCAGTTAAGACCTGGTGGCCGTAATGTGGGCGAGCAGAAATAGATGTTGCGCGTGTCCCCTGGGTGGCGTGTGTGACTCTGGTGGTTGAGATGGCGTGCCTCTGTGCTTTCTTTGGAGCGAGTGAAACTGGGCCACCATGAATATGCCATGGCTCAGCTCTACCCTCTCTTCTCTTCCCAATGCAGCTCCCTGGAAGAATAATGCTGTGGACGACTGGGCAGAGGACTGGAGTGAAGATGTGAGCACGCACACACACACACACACACACACACACACACACACACACACACATATCCCATGCATGTACAGTGGCATGTATGTTAGTGTGTTAAACACATGTGACTTTATGTTTAGCATGACATACAGTACACATACTTCCAGCTTTATTGACCCCGTTTAGTATTAAGTTGTAATTTCTTTAGCACCCCCTCTGATGTCTGATGTCATACGAGTACACACTCACACAGTCTTACAGACTCATTTTGAACTCATACATAAGCATCTTAAAGTCAACCCTGTGTCTTTCCTGGATTCTGTTCCCTCCAGCTGATTGAGACCAAAGTGTTCACCTCCTCTACTGCCTTGGCTGGCACCACACACCTCCCATCTGCAAACAGGTGATTCAACAATCTCAAGTCCTCCATTACAAATGTGCAAAATTTTTACTTTTTAGTTCCAAGTCTTGCGTTTTTGTGGTTAATTTCTGGGTAAAATCACATGTGTGCCTGTTCCCTGACTCTGTCCTCTCCTCCTGTGCAGCATGGATCTGTGTACGTTGATGTCTCAGTCAGCAGAGGGCGCTGTGGATGCTGATCCTGAGACCCTGGGCCAGAGCCTGGTCTTCACCAACTCCCAACACACACAAGCACACACACGGACAGCCACTCACTCCTACGCTGCTGCAGCATCAGTACGTTCACACACACACACACACACACACCAATATGTTCCTGCACAAACATACATTACAGTAATATCCACAAAAACGGCTAGCTATCAGCCATAGGTTGTACTTAGACATCGGTGATCTCTGAGTTGTCTTTGGTATTTTTTGCCCTCAACTGCCCTCCAGGCAGCGCTGCCTTCAAGGCACTACTCCACTCAGTTTAGGGTTAGGATGAGGGTTGAGGGGGTTAGGGTTAGGAACAGGGTAAGGGTAGTGCCTTTTAGGCTGTGCTGCCTGGAAGGTGCCGTTGGGGGCAAAAAACACCATTGAGCCTATCCAATCTCTAGATTGTATTCAGACATCATGGTGTTTAGCCAATCACAACATTCTATCTGGACAGGGAGTCATTGGGCGGGCTTAACGTTGTTTGAGTAGGGTTGTTAGTTGCTCTGATTGGATGTAGCCGTCTTACCCGAGGGTCTATCACTCGTGGTCAGACTTTATACTTGTGATAGTCTGGCTTTTCAGACTAATGCTGAACAACATGGCAATTGTTTTTACAAGAGGCGTAGCTAGCCCTTCCTTCAGTGCCTCTGAACTAACACACAGTGTTTGACGGACATGATATGACTTGCATTGTTTTTTTAATGTTGCGTTAAGGTTTTAACGTAAAAAGTTCTGTGTAAAAATATCTTTTTTTTTCCATTCCCTGCAGTCATCTGGGTTGAGTGGAGGTTCGGCAGCGGTCGCCAAGGTGGTCCACCCTGAACCCGTTGCCATGGAGACGGCGGCGGTGGCGGCTGCGGCGGCAGTGGCAAGTGGAGCTCTAAGGAGGGCCGAAGCCCCACCCCCAGCAGTCACCACAGACACACACACACTCTCTCACACACACTCGCACTTCACCTCCAGCGGCAGCACACACACGCAAACGGAAACGCAGACACAGACACAGCCACCGGCCCCCTCCATGTCTACCATGTGTGAGAGCAAGACCAGCAGGACCACTGCCCCAACACACAGTGAGTCTCCCCGCTGCGCACAAACTCATTCACCACATTGAACACATTGGTATAATGGCAAGTTCACATTGCGCGACTTTAGAGACGATTCTGAGGTCGCAGGGTCGATTACAAATCACAGGTGGTTGTGGGGAAACTCGGCAGTGGATCTGCAAGCGCAAGTCGTCATGTGTGGTTTACTCTCCGACACGATTTAGGGCAATCGTGGTCGACGCTAGTTGTCGGGGGTCATCTAGCATGCTAGATATTTGGAGAAGTCGCAAGCGATTCACAGGGCAACAGCCAATCAGAAACATGACTCACGTCGTCGTCTTTAAATTTTCCAAACTCAGCTTCCAAAAACTGTAGCCTATTTAAAGTTGCACTTCTTCACCAAGCAATAGCCTTCTTTGAAGACAGTCATGTGAAGTTTACTTGCTAAAACAGAAGATAAAATCGGCTATCCAGACAACCTCATAAATAATTCTAAAGTATTAGTAGGCTACAGGCAAATTGAGAGCAGTGGCAAACAAATGAGTGGCAGACACACCTGTATAGTCTGTATGGTATGATGTAGAGGACTATACGAACGTGGACACAATCAGCGCACCCTAGGCTGTGTCTGTACCAGGACTTGTAGTGTGAACACTGAGGTCGCAGTCCAAACTCACGCCTGACCGCGAGACTCCCGATTCTAAAAATGCTAGTCGTAAAATTTGAACACTGGAGAGCTCACAGACGTGTCTTGTTTTGTCGTGTCGTGGCTAATATCGTGCAATTTTAACTTGATATAAGCCATTTCTTATTGGCCCCCAGGAACAACAGAGCTTTAAGCAACCTGTATAGAACCACAGATGTAGTGGGGAAATCTTTTAGTGGAACCCTAATGTTGTCAAAATGTTGTCAAATGTTGACTGCTGGTTTTCCTGTATAGTTGTTGGTTTGATGTTTGGCAGATTGTCTTAGGCATTTGATGTGGAAGACCTCAAGTCTCTTCCTGTCTGTAATGACCACACGCCAAACACTGTAAATCATATAGCAACTTTACATTGCTGTTGTAGCCTACAGAAGCGAGTTTGTTTTTTAGGCTGCATTGTTTGGACTTAGTTTAGATCTCCAGATGGAATAGAGGCTTACTCTAATGTCCTCAAGGAGAATGCTGTCCTTGCTGATAAAGCTGCCAAACTCCAGTGGTGCTCCATTCACCTGAATAGGTGCTGTAGTGGTGGATTTAATGCACATCACTTGGGTTGTGGAGATGTTAATGTTAAGTCCGATCTGAGTGGCGTATTTGTTGAGCCTGCTAGTTGTCGATTACTTGTTAGAATGGTTTGTTGAAAGAAGATCAGAAACTGCAATGAAGGCTCAGATGATGGGCCTTTTCTTGGTTCCTTGTTTAATTCAAACTGAAGCCCTACTGATAATATCAGTATTTTTTGTATGTTTGTTTTGGTATGTGCTTGTGGTTTATAAAAGGTATAAAAGATAAGTCCTAATGGTATCATTGGTTTGGTCATGGGTTTCTGCATTTAGTCAGTTATTTGCAGTCATAGGTCATAGATGTTTGACATTTGAAACCAAAATTCTGATAAGTTGAGTTTGTTTTATCATTTGTCAATTAAGCCACTGTTGACTGTCAGACTTACAGAAAGATTTTATTGAAATTCTGTATAATACATTTGATTTCCTCTTCCTTTGCAGTTGAAGTGCCTCCTCCACAGCCAGAGCCATCTGCAATTCTTTCCCAGCATGCCTTGCAGCAGTCTGTTGCCACTCCGGAGGTGTCTCACGCCGCGCTGCCTGAGGGCTCGTCTCTAGGGGCCACGTCGGGCCCTGAGGCCCCCGCCCCCCTCAGACACAGGCCACCCAGACGCCGCCCAGCCCCACCCTCTAAGGCAAGACACACACACACACACACACACACACACACACACGTCACTGTTCACTTACAATTATATGGGTAATGTAAGAAAATTCAAGAGGGAGAAACTGCCTGATGCTGCGTGAACAACTAACGACAACTAAATATCACTCTAATTAATATGAATGACAACGATTACACCACAACTATAATGACAAGGACATGTGCAATGATATCGTTGGGGATCACTTTCAGAGCGATTTTTAGAATGATAAAATGGCTGAGTGATCGCCAATCAGAAACCATGGAATTTTAGGCATGAATCAATTTGCATGAAGACAGACCTACATTATCATTCGTCAATGTGAACGGAAATGTTGTTGAGTTACAGTTATCCTTATAGATATTGTTCAGGTGTGAATGGCCCTTTAGTAATGTTGTGTTGTGGATGTGCAGATTCCCTCTTCTGCAGTAGAAATGCCTGGCTCAGCGGATGTGAGTGGGCTCAACGTGCAGTTTGGCGCACTGGACTTCGCCTCCGAACCCATCACCATGGAAACCACACAGCCGGACAACACCGCCGACTCCACCCCAGAACCCATCCCACAAAACAGCCTGCCCCCCAGATCTGCAAGGTGTGTGTGTGTGTGTGTGTACAGTGTACGTGTGCGCGTGTGTACGTGTGTGCGTGTGTGTGTGTGTGTGTGTGTGTGTGTGAGAGAGAGAGAGAGGGAGTGTGTTGTAAGGTGAAATGTAACCACGTCTTTGACTTGACCCCATCAGTGACTCGATGGCCTCCTCCATGGAGCCTGTTTACCCCGCCCCATCCCGAGGTCTGCCCAACGCCACCGGAACGCCAAGCAGCACCCAGAGGGTCGTGGCTAACACACAGGATCCTACTCCACTCACAGTAAGAGCCCCTCCTCCCCTCTCCTCTCCTCTCCTCTCCTCCTTCCTGTCAAAAATATATGACGACTATCAAGATGGATGTCTCTCAATCTTATTTTTTTTTTTTGAGGACTCGTTTTATATACGAGTCCTCTCGGACAGAATTGTTGATGTAATTGTTGAACGCTGATCAAGTATGTGATGATCAGGCCGTTGGGTGGAGCATGTGACTCTCAGTGTGGCGCCAGAGTACGTCACTCACGTGGCTGGTGCAGCACCCCACTTTAGAATCACACACACACACACACACACACACACACACACACACACACATACATATCTAACACAGGCGCTCATCAACTGCCACCTGTCTACTAAATTGAAGTTACCTGAAGCAGGAGGAGCGCAGCGGTTAAGGCACTGCTCAGTATGTAATGATGAGATCAGGTGGTGGAGAGGGGATACCAGCGGTGTGTTGGCTGCATAGAGAAGCATTATAATGCTATAATATCAGCAATCCCTCATCTCAGCATGGCAGTGAGACTTCTCTCTGCACACTCACTCATTTAGTGATGAAGCTCTGTGTTACATATGCATTTTTGCTTTTCTTTCCCTCCCAGAATGGCTTCAGTGATGCAAGAAGCTCCAGCTCGAAGGATAGTAAGTATCTGGCCTCATGCAAGGTTATGCATGTGTTTAGACTTACAGCAGTTGTTTGATAACGGCTATCAGTTAGACGCTTGTTCTAAATGTTCTCTCTCTCTCTCGCTCTCTCTCTCTCGCTCTCTCTCTCTCTCTCTCAGCGGTGAAGTCTGATCCCAGCCCTCAGCCTTTAGCTGCCTCACCTGTGACCACACCCTCCCACAGTGTTTCCATGACAGCACTCAGCAGGTACAGGGGAATCTCACTCTGCTCTCGCAGACCTCTCACAGAGATGATGGCCAAGTCGATTTCACTTAACCATTCTCCCTCTCTCTCTTTCTCTCTCTCTGTATCTCTTCCCTCCTCCCTCTCCTCCTCAGCACCCATGTGTCTGGATCAGCCGTCTCGAGCAGCTCATCTATGACGGTAAGTCCTCTATCCTCGAGATGCGTTGTTCCTCTGCTATTAGCCGTCTTTTCAACTGCCTGCTGTGTAAATGTATGTATGTATGTATGTATGTATGTAGGTATGTATGTATGTATGTATGTATGTACTGTATGTAGGTATGTAAGTAGGCAGGCTAAAATGTTATGAAGGTCATCTTTCTGTCAGAAGAGCTTCATAGCGCTCCAAACAATCCTTGGACCAGCATAAAACGAAACCTCACTTATGTCATATCCTAATATATTTCTCATGATTATCTTTATCATATATCACATATATGTATCTCTGTCTGTTCCAGATGCCGGCAGAGGCACCAGTGGTCAGTGCCCCAGCTGGAGCTCCTGGACTGACCCCTAATGGATCAGCCAGAAACACAGCCCCACCTAGCGCTACACCTGGTACGTCTTGTAAACACACACACACACACACACACACACACACACACACACACACACTGGCACAGCTTCAAAAGGCCCATTACACAGGAAGTCCTGAAAAAAAGCATGGAGTGGAAAGTTGAATGCAAGACGCTGGTAAGAGGACGGCCTTAAGTGAACCCTCCAGTCCAAACGCAAAGCTCCGCCGCTGCCTCCCCACAGTCACATGGGCCGGGCCAGCATCCCATCACAGAACTGGTGACAGTTTTAAAGCCGCTGGCAATCAGCCCTCCCCTTGGTTGACATCCCACTACAGCTGGCTACAGTGTTGCACTCCTCTTAAAGAGGACCCGTCCAAGACGAATACATCTTCAGTCTCCAGCGCCTTGAGTCAATAATGCTTATGGCAGCGTATAGAAGTTTGAAACAAATTGCTCAGCGTTCTTGTTGTCACTGTAGTTATTTCCCAGTGTCTCCTAGTTCACGGTGAGATTCTGGAAAGACTGTGTTTTTATGGACACGTTTGTGAGCAGAGCTTTGGCTAGGCTCGTCTCTCGAGAGACCTCCTCCTGCCATCCTCACAGCTTTCTTTGTCGTTGTGTTGCCGTGTTGTGGTGGTTGTGTTCTATCAGACATGGATTTGCACAGTGTGATGTCTTCCAGTCTTCCATCTAGAAAATTCCACAAGTGGAATCCTCTTCCATCGCCAACAGCCTCTGATTTTCAGTTTCCACTGGATATTACATTGGGCCAACAGTAAAGGCAAAGAGCATTGAATACTGAATACAAAATTCTACGTTACTATAGGAGCAACCATTATATGTTACTATAGAAGAATACCATAGGAACCAGTTTGCATAGTGGTAGTGTCAAATTACTTTAGGAGGTCACAATATAAACTTCCCACATATATTGGGTCAGTACTGTATATGGGAACTCCACTCTGGTCTGCCAAAGGAGGATTTCCCCCTGTGGAAATACAATATGGAAGCCATCAAACATTTGTACCTCTCACCTTGTGTTTATTCTCTTTGCATAAGGCAGTTCTAGGCCAGGGCCTGCGTCTGATGTCTCAGTATGTGATGCTTGGTGCCATTTGCAATAGGATTTTGTAGACTGTGCAAAGCAATAGGATTTTTTTCAAGTTTCTGTAATGTTGTGAGGTGGGACACTGGGCTTTAACGGGGGTCAGAGCTCTACAACCTCCAAGCCCTTCTGGTTTTCTGTCAGCTCAGAAGTGAACTGTTGAAACATCAGTGTAATAGAAAAACTTCTTTTGATCTGTTTTTGTTTTTCCGTAGGCAAAACGCTTCCTCCTATGATGGCCAGTCAGTACATCATGAGTCCAGGAGGCCTGATGCCTGCCTACCCGGTACCTGCTTTTCTCTTTCTGTGTGTGGAGGGGAGTGGGCTAGTTTATGTGCATGTTTATTGTGGTCATGTCATGTGTGTATTATGAGACTGTGGGAGAGCTCTGATTCTCAGATGAGCTGACATGATATCTCTCTCTCTCTCTCTCTCTCTCTCTCTCTCTCTCTCTCTCTCTCTCTCTCTCTCTCTCTCTCTCTCTCTCTCTCTCTCTCTCTCTCTCTCTCTCTCTCTCTCTCTCTCTCTCTCTCTCTCTCTCTCTCTCTCTCTCTCTCGCCCCACAGCAGATTTATGGCTATGAGGACATGCAGATGATGCAGTCACGCATGCCAGTGGTAAGTGATCAGCTCATGTCAAACACTGAGCCAGGCTCATTTCTTGGACTTTGCCATGTCACATCTACAATCAGCGTTATTATTCCCAAACAACAATGTTCTTAAAAGTCATTTTGATGGTGCAAGTAACATTGTGTCCACGGCGAGTGCAGTGTAGTTCTGTGTTTTGTGCACCACCAAACTCAAAGAAACATTTTATTACCTCCACCAAGGAGGTTATGTTTTCGCCGGTGTCTGTCTGTGTGTCTCTGTCTGTGTACAACTTAACTCGAAAAGTACTGCACCGATTTGGGTGAAATTTTCGGACGACGTGTGTATTGGGACAAGTAAGAACTGATTCAATTTTGGTTACGATCAGTGATTCAGAACACCATCTGGAGTGCTTTTCTAGTTTTTGTTGTCATCACCAAATGTCATATGCTGCTGATATGACATTCTTGTCTTGGATCAGTATATAACAGAATTATACAGATGTCCCTTTTACTCTCAATTCTTTCATAAAGTAAAAGTAGTGCCATTTCACATTAACAATAATTTTCTGCGAATTTCATTCACCAATTTTATACACCTGTGGTAGTGAGCAATGCAACTTTGCCAAGGGCAGCCATATGCCTGACAGGTGTGACATATTAAATCAGTTTGAATGCAGGAATGTGCATTGTTCAATGGCCTGGTCACACAAGACCACTGAAATCCACAGCACAACACAATCCTTATTCTCCTTTTTGTGGCAGCAGACGACTGCTAGGCCATACACTAGAGCTGTAAATCGCAACAAATATTTCCAAATTAGTGCAGATAATTAGATGACGCAGGACAGCCCTAAGAAGTATTCCTCAGTGCATAAATTTGCCTTAACTGGTAAAGACTAGTAGAAAGTTCAGGTGCTGGGCCTGATTCAATCGCGAAGGGAGATGGCATTGTGGCATTGGGAGGGATTGTGATATTGTGTACATCAAAGTATTTAATTGTTCAGTTCTAGTGCCTTTTCCTGGTCAAGGTATGTGTGTCTCTAATAGCAAAAATTTGAAGTAGATTTGCACTTTATTCATGACTGCTCCAGGCGAGCACACTGCACTGTTCATAAACAGCGTTCCAGTTGAGATTGTTGAGAGCACAATAACTGCCCCACCTCCAGAATGGGGAAGAGCTTTTTCCCCCAAGCAGTAAAACTGCTGAACAACGGGAAATGATGCAAGGCCTCTCAAACTGAAGTGGAATGTACTTCTGCACTTTTCCTACGGTTTCCTTGTCTTGAATGTCTACATAGTGTATACTTTAAAAACCACTTGACTTGACTCGATCAAATTCAGTCAATTTTGCATCTCTGCAAAACGTGTCCACAAAACGCAAGCCAGGTGTTGCATGACTGATGTAAACCATGGCAACGAAACTTTTATTTTATCAGAGTTATTTATCCTAACTGTATGTACGTCTCACCAGCTTTAGGAATATGTTTTAAAGGGACACTAGGCAACTTTTGGCCACTTTCTGAGGCATTTTTGTCTGAGAATTTTGTTTAGGTACCATCTCCAAATTAAGTTGGCTGACATATTAGCATATGATGGGTGGATAAATGCAAGTTTTATTCCCATCTGTCATCCAGGATATGCACTATGTACTTTTGGGTGGGGGGTAAAAAACCTAGTTACAGCATGACATGGATATTTATTCTGCTACCAGGAAACTGGGTGGTGGGGGTAGAAAATGTAGTTACAGCATGACATTGCTATTTTCTTTTCTTGCATGTTCATTGCAACGTACATGTTCTAGTAGAGCCAGAAAGACTCTGAAAGATATTGTATGTCTTATGCAGCTACAGTAGTTCACTAGTTTTAGAGCAAAATCTGCTCAATGCTCCTTTAAGAAAGACTCTTAGTTGGCATCTTTTAGCATGATGTAGGTGTTCTCTTAGTGCGAAGACCTTCGATACCCAACATGAATCACATGTTTAATGTTCGTTGTTCCTGGCTGCCCAAATGAATTGTTTCGGCTAGTGCTAAGACTAAATACCTTCGATGCCCAACATAAATCACATGTTTAATATTCGTTGTTCCCGACTCCCCAAATGAATTTGGCTGGTTTTGGGCTAGACTTGTGACATGGATGTTAGAATTTTTCCTCTTGTGGATGTGCTATGAATCTCATACATAACATAAGCCATCAGAATTACTACTACCTGTTCATTCTAGGCTGAAATGGGGTGTTTTTTAAATGTGGATCTATTCTCTCCACCTTTAGGATTATTATGGGGTTACCTACCCAGCTACCACGGCAACAATCCCAGGCAGAGACGGGGTGATGGCCAGCAACCCCTACTCAGGTATTTCCCCTAACAACTTTCACACAACATCCTAGCATCCCCCCTCCACTTTACTGTAGAACATCACACCTGGATGCCGCCCCTACACTCTCATTGGCTGTACTGGCCCTCCCGTGCAGACATCCAGACGCACGCATACATCTCTGTCTCACCTTTCTCTCAGGTGAAGCCACTAAATTTGGGCGTGGTGACTCTGCTTCCCCAGTCCCTCCCACCTCCCTGTCTTCAGCCCCTCCTCCCCAGGCGGCGGTGCCGCAGTCGCAGGCGCTGAGCGGGGCTCAGAGCCAGTCGCAGACGCAGGCCCAGGCCTTCCTCAGCCCGCCGCTGCCCCCGGGCTACAGCTACCCCGCCATGCCCTACTACCCCGCCATGCCCGGCACCTTCCAGTACCCCCTCCTCATGCCGGCCAACGCCAAGCAGCCCACGCAGTACCAACCCTACACAGGTACGTACGCTTTAGGCTGACTGTATGCTACATTCTTTTGTCTGATTGCTGTCTATATAGGGTTGTTATGTTTGAAAGCTGATACTGCTATGTCCAGGTGCTTAGTGTGTGTGTGTGTGTGTGTGTGTGTGTGTCTGTGTGTGTGTTTTCAGGCTTTGATGATCTTTCTCAAGGAGCGGAATTCGGTAAAGGATATGGGGGCTCAGTCCAAACACAACCGAAAGGGGCCAACAGCTCTGGCAAAGGTACTTAAGTTGAAACGTGTGCAACCAAACCCCCCCTCCCCTTTATAAATACTATATAACTCTTCTTATTACTGTTGTCCCTCTGATTTCCTCTGTCCTTCTCCCTAATAGGAAGCAGTGGAGTCCCAGATATGAGTGCCTACAGTAAGACTCAGGTGGGCTTCCTGCAAATACTTTGAAGTGCTGTTGTGCTTATTTAAATCTTGCATGTCAAAATTCAGACTCAGTACGTGCCCCGCTGTCGTTTAGTGAGTCTCTCTCTCTCTCTCTCTCTCTCTCTCTCTCTCTCTCTCTCTCTCTCTCTCTCTCCCCCTCTCTAGCTACGTGTGTGTGTGTGTGTGTGTGTGTGTTTGCGGGTGTGTAATCAATCCCGTTGTCTGTTTCAGTCATTTGACAAGGCAGGATTTCATACAGCCACACCTCCACCATTCAGCCTGCCATCAGCATTAGGTGGAGCCACAGCATATGGCCACACCCCCTTCCTGCACATACTGCCAGCCCACCAACAGCCACACTCACAGATGATGCAGGTAATGTGAGGGAACCCACCATAGAGAAGTTGGGTTGTGGCTCTATACCCAGGCATAGAATGATTTGAAATGTCTTTCATGAGATTATACCATTATAGTTTCACAATTAGAATTCATTAATTATTATGCATTAATAATTATTATTACAAGACTGATGATGTCTGTTAAAGGAGAAATCCAGTGTAAATCAATCCATAGCCCTGTTTCGCCCTTAATGTACTGGATTTCTCCTGTAATGTACTGGAACCTGTATCATCAATCAACTGTGGCTTTTTAAAATCACATTTAATACTTAATAATAAAGTAATTGCCATTATCAGGGCACAAACTTGGCAGCAGGCAATTTTGAATGTACAGTAGCTGGTAAATTTACTACAGAATGGTTGATGCATTTCACCAATATATGTCAGTTGTGGGTAAAAAAAAGTAAAAAGGTCCAAAAGGTGATTTTGACAGGTGGCCACATCTTTATTTGATGTGATGTGATATGATGTGATGTAAACAAGGCAATCAAGCCCATATGCGGTGCACTAATGAATGTGTTGCTGTGCCCTCTGTGTGTTGTCAGGGTGTCCCAGGGCAACGCAGCCAGAACAGCGGCCTGCAGCAGAAGAGCGGCAAAAGCAGCTACAGCAACTCTGCTTACTGGGCCAACTAACCGGCCCGCCTGCCCCCCTTCTCCCCCAACACACCAATACGCACTGTGTTGCCCCAGTACACTGAGCCTCTGCTCCTCCCATGACAGTTTCTCCTCCCCTGATTGGTTGTCCATGTAAGATATTTCTGTATGTATTTATAAATGCTGTAAATGTAAAGATAAGTTGTGGCTGTTTTATTTTTGTTGACTTTTTGGAATACTGCAGGGAGATGTAGCAGCTGAGGAGAAACTCTCAGCTGGAGGGGCGGGGCCAAGGGGCTGTAAGACTTGGACTTAGACTTGTGAAATGGTTACTGATGGGATTCATGTGTGGGTGTCATGTGCTGCACTCCTCTGATTGGCGCTTTAACATTTTAATCCTGCCCCCACCCAAAGATTTTATATTTAAAAACTGTTGCCATGGAAATAAAAATTCTAAAGCAATGAACTTTTAGTGCCGGGAGTCATTTTGTGTCATCTTGTTGCCGTTTGGTTTTAGACTGTTTGGTGATCTGAGTGACAAGTGGTCAGTTGAGAGGCAATATTGGTAACGCATGTATCCAAGGTGTACAGATACATGCTGCGAACCATTTGCGTTGACATTGAGATTCCATGACGGTTAAACAGTGTGACATTTATTAGAAATGTCATTGTTCACAGCGTCTCAAACGTGTTTACATCACAAATACGTGGCTTAAAAAACTTACATTGTCTCTCTTCTTATATTTAGAGCTGACCGCTTCCAATCAGATCACCCAAGATGCATTTTTAAGCATGGTTCATGTGTGTCGGAGTGAAAGTATGGAGGAGTTGAAATGGGCCTTTGCTGAAACTCGTTAGCTCAAAGAAGAGACTTACAAGCATTGTGTCCAAGATGGTATGTGTTTTTGCCGTTGAACGTTAAGTCATCCGTGTACTTGCGCATCAGTCATCCACATACTTGCACATCAGTCTTTCAGTTAGTACACACTGTGTGAAACTGCTGAGGATTCCCATCTCCATCAAGGACTCACAATTAGAAGTGTGTGTGTGTGTGTGTGTGTGTGTGTGTGTGTGTCAGTCTGCACCATATGGCTGCTCAGTGGTGTGCTTGGAAGCTTTCTTTTGCTCTGCCACTGTGTGGATATAGCCAAAATTGTTGCGGTTTGTGTGGGAGAGGACGACCAATTCCATTTAAAGGACTGGCTTACAACATCAGTGTTATTTTAGTTGTTTTGAAGTAGATGACCAGCAACACAGATGTTTCCCTAAGAATCTGACCCATCTGCTTAAATGGGTCACTTTATATCGCACTATGTAGGCCAGAGTGCAGATGGAGTCACAAAAAAGTATGTTTCTTTAGGCAGTATCAACTACAGCAATGCATTTCTTCTAGTTTTCTTTCTTTTAGAGAGAATTTTTGTGTGAAGCAAATGTTAGTGTTTCAGATGCAGCAGATGTCTACTAGAAGTACGTGAGGAGAGGGTTCCTCCACACGGGATGTTTCTGGTGCACAACAGGTGTCTGGGTATCGGTCTTTCCACTGGAGTGCAGAAGTGAGCCAGATGTATTTTTAGAGCATAGATCCCTCAGCACAATCAGGTTTCCTCAGCAACAGTTGTGGAGCTGGTCTCTACAGGTGTGTGTGTGCCTCCTGGAAAAAGAGCAGGCTGCTGAGGGTAGCTAATGTACTGTAGGTCCTGGAAAGCTAAGGCGGGTCCCTTTAAGCATTACACTTGAAATCTTGAAAGAACCATGACTGACTATTTGGCATTGAAAACTTTGAATATTCTTTAAGGGAGCAAGCATGTATATTATGCATCTTTTGAGCAAACTCAACTATACCTTGTTTTTTTTCTTCCAATTAGATTACACCATGCTTGAACTTAATATTGGACAACAAAATATAAAATTTGTGAAAACTGAAATGTGACTACATGTAACAGTACTACATAGCAGTACCTGCTGTTCTCTACTGGGCAAATGGCCATTGGTGATGTTCAGATTTAGGGTAGATTATGGGGAGACGACGACATTTTAGGGCTGAGAATCTGACCATCAAACAGGCATAATCATGACCTGTAAGGCCTGCATGTTGGTTCTGCTTGTACATCTCTGAAATCTGAATTAAAAGCAATATTGTTTTAACTGGATTCCCCTATCCAGTAGATCAAAAAACTAAAAAGTTTACAAAGTAATCTCTTTTTTTTTCTTTCATTGGAGAGAAAATGTCGACCTCCTCATCATTTAGTCGACTCTGAGCCTATTCTAAATCACCACAACTAAATATGAAACATAAAATGTGCTGTAAAAACGAAACAATTAAAAATGCATATGATTAATAACAAAGTTTTGCCAAAATTAATCATGATTGATTAATCACCTTGAATCGCAATTCATTTCCTCCATAAAGAATTTGAATTCTAGGGTAGGTTACATCCTTATTTTGCCCTGGTAAGGCCCTGATGTTAAGGGGCTTACTTTGTTTTTTCTCAAATGTGGCAATTCACACCTATCCCCTACCCCGCCAATTGCCAAAACATCAAGCAACACCTTGAACAAGATCCTCAATAGGATTATTCATGTTAATATGAAAAAGACCAGGGGAAAGAGACGCGACCAAGACATAGTAAGACAGTTTCAGACAATGTTAATCTACTTTGATGCATGCTTACTTCATCCGCCACTGTTTTTGGACACAGAGGAGTGCCATTTGTGGAAGCATTTCAATCGTGATTAATCTGAGTTATTATTTTTTTTAAATCTGAGGTTTTTTTTTTTTAAAAAAATATTCATCACATTGAGTTAAAGCGTTACTTTTGCCAGCATTAATATAAAATCTTAAGAGGAACCATTTTTAGAGATTTTTGAATGTATTGCGCAATAGGAACTTAATTGAAATTGAATATTACGAATGAACTTATTCATTTTATTTATACACGGTATCTTATAGTGATAGTCATAGTCGTTTATGAACCCTGAGGTCGTGGATGGATTGAGAAGTGAATAAACGCTCAGTCTTGCATGGCCTTTCATTTTTACACAGGTCACCACACACGCCTTAAACCCTAACGCACAACCTTGCCTTGTTGCAGACAGCAATATTGCAGTTAAATGCAGGTCACTAAGGTCATACAATCCAACTCGTCTTCACGGTGGCCCCCAAACGAGCTCCAAATGAAAGGGAAAGGGGAAAGGGGGGATTCTTAAAATCTAATGTGTTCTTGTATCTTAAATGGCAACCGTTACTGCTTGCAATGTTTTACGTTAGCCTAAATGGCGGTGCCAAGAAGAACCCAATGAGTTTCACACAGAAAGCACACACAAGCCACCGCCATACATTCACAGCGAAAAGGAATGCGCACAGGAATGTGCAGGGGGTGGGGGTGTTCGCCCCTCTAGGCGCTTCCGAAAAATACGTATGTCTGTCCAGTCGACAAGAACTAGGTTGTGAGACGGATTGACGGTTTGTCTCCCGGAATCCCCCTCCCCGGCAGCAAGTGAAAAAGATGCCCGCGCGTTCCGTGAGCGGGGTCCCTAAAAGCTTTGCGCTTTTTTAAATAGACAAACCAGCGCGCGTGCTGAATAGCCACGGTCACGGGGTGTTTTCGTCCCTTTCATCTCGTGCATAAGGACCGTGAGATATTCTTGTCCCTGCAACTCCATTCACCAAGAAATTGGCTGCAATTAGTGCAATTATGCTGATTCGCACTTGTGTTGGAGACCAAACAGAGCGCGCAGTGTGTTTGGTTCCCCGCGTGCTAAGGGTTACTCTGGGCAACCACTGCGAAAACAAAGATCAATCAACCAATCAGCGAATCAGACTGACGCGGAACGCTGGAGCACATAATGATGCAAATACTACGAGTAGGGCTGGTGGGGAAGAGACAGGTTGAAAGGAAGCATTAATTGTTTGATACAGACATAACATTTGGTAGGAATAAAATGTTGATATGGTCAGTCCTAAACTGCTGTATGTATTACCCTAATGCTGTTGCCTGCTGTGTGTGGGGCTAGGCCTAGCCTACTTGTCTAACTGCAACTGCAACAGAAGAAAAATGAGTGTTTTAATAATTATGCACATAGAGGTAGATAATTATGTCAACACTCTTTCTGTGTCTGGTCCTTTCACCCCAGGGCGACTTGCTCCTTCGGCGAAAATAATTAGTTATTAGTGATTAAACGAAAGTTTGAGCGGATGATTTGTATGTTTGCCCATTAATTATCAATATCTACGTAATCATTGTTGAATTTGAGAATTTTCACATGATTGTGCGCGCCTGTAAAGGTTCAAATACCACATTCCAATAGCCTGCGGAAATATAGCATTGTGTAACGTTTGCGTTTTTTTAACCTGAAAAGATTTTTTTCTCAGGAAACGTTTTTCTCTGGCGTCAAAGGCTAAAATCTCCTGAAATGTGTTTGTTCTCTGAACTTCGAGGTTGAGTTATCAGCGTGTGTCTTTAAGACCCAGCGGAGTCGCAGGCCGCCCTTGGGTTGGCTGCCAGGCTCTCCGAACTGGAGCCGCTTATTTGGGGGAGGCGCTGTAGCCATTTCACCACTTAAAGCAAAGGGAGACGGAGCTGCAGCCCCGATCCTGAGAAACGCGTTATCTCGAGCAGTACAAACACACTTCCCCCCTCCGGTGCGACGGAGAACGGCCGCAAGAGCAACGCCAACTTCGAAACCTCCATGAGAAGCGCACCGAACACGCAGCTCCAACGTTTCAGGGCTTGTATCGTATTTGCATCTCGTGTCCGCTCCGGAGCGTATGTGGAGGTCAAACGAACGGTTCTATGAGAATCCCTACGCGAGACGAGACCAAGTTTGGTTGTTAGCTTAACGGGAGGCGAGAGAAGCGCGCGGGAAGGAACAGAAGGGAAGATGGTTTGGAACGGTGCCGCAAGAGGCTGCTTGCTCTGCGTCCTCGCACTGTGGCTGGGCTGTCCGTCTCCCCCTTGTAAAGCTCGGATTTACACCAACCATTGGGCAGTGCGGATAGAGGGGGGACCCGACTTCGCAGAGCGGATAGCAGACAAATACGGCTATAAAAATCTTGGTCAGGTAGGTGTCCTTATGGAGTCGCCTTTAAGCAAACGCGCTTTGCCCAGGAGCGTTGGGATATAGTCTACTAAATCACCTTTATTGTGTGTAATGTCTTGTATGTTTTCTTCCAGGTTAATTTGTCCATTGCACTGATTTTGTGTGATTTTACAGTTCAAATGTCAAGATTAGCTGTGCTAGAACCGCTATACCCTCAGGGATTGAAGTTTCTGGTGGCAAACAATGCGCCATGACCATGAGAAGTATTTCAACTGTCGTGTCTCCCGGCTGGTTCAAAATTATGATATTATGGGCAGTGAAACAAAGGCGCATGGATTTAAGTCGAAGTCAGTTCTCTTTACGCGAGCGGAACAACAGGTGTCCCATTGGAAGTCTGGGGTAGTCGGGGGATGGGAGCCTGAGGCGGAAGCGAGCAGCCTGCCACAGATGTGTGATGTGGGCTGGGATAGAGAATTCTAAAAGGATTGATTTTCTGATCATTTTGTCTTGTAAATTTTGATTTAAATGTTGTTCTGCGCGTCAATCGTAAGAAAAGTTTGCCTTCCGTACAGCATCAGGGTTTATCCAAGCAACCAAAGTCCAGGAATGTAAACAACTTTTGCTCTGGTTTCCTCGAGACATGATTTGTGCTTTTGGCTGGGACATTGGTTACAGTCGTAGACGGGAACTGGTCCATACGCCCGAACGAGGTTTGCGTGAAACAGGTCGATTGGATTTGCGTTGTTGATTTGGCCCGGCATTCTTATCCTTGTTTTACCAGAATGCTTTGCGCTAACCTCGTTTTGGCAGTAGAGGCGAACCCCACTATCAGTCTGATGAATACGACGTAGGATTTGTGTGTTATTTATTATAAATAAATAGGTGTCCAAATATTCCAAAGTGTGTGTATGAATCTTCAAATGGAAGCGATGTCGTGTATGTGTGTCTGTCCGGAAACGGGAGTATGTCCCCCAGAGGTAGAAGTCCAAATGTTTCACAATCAGAGAGCTCCACTGTCGATGGACAGTTAGCCTAGTTGTCAGTTAGTAGTTAGTCAGTTCTGTTGTTTGTTTGTTTTTCCAAATCACACACCAGACAGTATCTTTGAGCGAAATAGTGCATTGACATTTTACATTTCTTAAGTGTGTGGCATCTACTGTATCTGAAACCTCATTAAGAGCTCTGCCGACTAAACCACATTAAGAATGAAGGGCAGAGGTTGGAGTTCAGGGGTCAGGGATTTAGGTGTTTAGAGAGGATGACGTTCATTTTTTTTCTACACAGTGCGTGGGTCTGCCAGAATACATAGTTACATGAGTTATTAGAACGGATGTATGTGTTTGTAGGCTATATTTGGTAGGGTTTCATGTTTATGAATATATGGAGGGATATATTTTTGTAACTGAGTTAAGTGACAGGTGAATGTCTGTATTTCAGTGTCTTTGACTTGTCTGAAATTAAGTTGTATGGTTTGGTGTATTGAAAGTGTTTTCGTGGTGTGGATTAGGGCATTGAGGGCACTCTGAAAGTGTTTTGTTCTTTTTCTAGGAAGTGCAATTAAAGTAGCCTACTGCACATAGGTGTTGGCTGCTTTAGGATAGATATGTGGTAAATAGCTGACTTAAGTGTATGTGTATTTCAGCATTGCTGTGGGTTTGTGTAACTGCTTCTTAGTAAGTAGTGTGTGTGTGTGTGTGTGTGTGTGTGTGTGTGTGTGTGTGTGTGTGTGTATGGTATAGAGCAGATGGGAGTTATGAAGAGTCTTCAGTGATCTGTCCCTACAGGCGTGTGTCTCGGCATGTTCCAACATGGAGGAAATCTCAGTGTGCACACGTACACGTACCCACACACATACTCTCTCTCTGCTTCAAACCCAGGCACACTGATCCTCACTCCTCCTCAGATCTCTTAGCTCAGCACAAGACAAAAGCAGCAACCGGTGCTTACGTGGAAACCCTGTCCTCATGTGTGTAATACACAAGCACCAGTGGACCTACCTGAGGCTCATCATTACTGGCATCGCATCTGTTTTCTCCTCTTTCCACTCTCTCTTACACACACACACACACACACACGCACACACAGATCCGATTCTTGTCTTGATGTCAAGCCTCATATATGTTTCCTCTGGACTTACACTGCTGCGGTTGCGCACACTTGACACAAATATCCGGAGTCGTCACCAGACGTCGATTTTTGCTCGTTGCTCCCCACTGGCACATTTTCCTCGGCACATGCGGCACATCTTTCAGCAGCCGCCGCCTCCAGCGTCACATCGCTCAGCACATACTCTTGGAATACTCCTCGTCTTTTTTTGGCCACCCTGTTGTTGCCTGTTAATTAGATCAGCAGCCACACAACCGCATGCTCCATTAACACTGATCTCCAAACAGACTTTTTGGAAGCCGGGTGCTTGTGTGTGTGTGTGTGTGTGTGTGTGTGCACTTACAGGCATCACCCTTTTCCATGTTCCATAGTTACAAGTAATCTCAAGCTTATATATGTAATGATTTGCCTGCCTCTCCAGTCTTAGTCGATATGACATCACATTTGTAATTAGCGAAGAGAACGTGCTTATAAATGAGGCATATTCAAATATCCAGTGTGAAAATGCAATGTCTGTAATGAATTCAGTTTTTGAAGGCAAGGTTTTCCACCTATAAATCCCTATAAGAGAGTTATTTGAATCCAAAGCATGTTGACATTTTAGCTGTGCCTCCATGCAAGCGTTTTTTCCATCAATCAGAGGTTGGAGTAGCATCAGAATCAAAGAGGGCTCAGCCACCGCACAGCTTTTAACTTCACGTCTCAAAACCGTTCCTAGCCTCACATTTCTTTACACGCCTGTGTGGGCTTGCAAACGTGTGTGCGTGTGTGTGTGTGTGTGTGTGTGTGTGCGTGCGTGCGTGTGTGTGTGTAAAGTGATATTACATCTGGTGTCACTTTTTCCAGTGCAATGCTGCTGTATAATTAATGTCAGACTAACTGGCCATAATCCCACAGTGTGCCTGTCATCTGTGTGTGTGTGTGTGTGTGTGTGTGTGTGTGTGTGTGTGTGTGTGTGTGTGTGTGTGTGTGTGTGTGTCTTCAAGTCCAGTGGGTGTGTGTATGCCCTACTGATGAAGTCTGCATGTTTGAATATTTTGTCAGTATCTGTATACTGATGTGTTGTGTTCACTCCCATAGATTGGTGACTTGAAGGACTACTACCATTTCTTTCACAGTCGCACGATAAAGAGGTCCACGCTCACCAGCCGCGGCCAGCACAGCTTCATGTCAATGGAACCCAAGGTAACACACACACACACACACACACACACACACACACACACACACACACACACACACACACACACACACCTGGGTGCTTACATGTGTACCTGTGCACTGCTGATCATGCAGGCAGAGATGCTACAGCACAAGGTGTTCTCATGTGTCCCAAACGCAGCTGTGTCCTGTCCACTCTTTAACCAGCGTCGGCCATCGTCTGGATCCCAGTGTCCTCCCTAAGCCACAAACACTGAGCTCTCATCAATTCACTTCACGATTGGCTTATTTACAGCATTTCATTATTTTAGGCCCTATGGGTTTGAGCGAGTATCTGTCCTAGTGTTCTAATTTTGGCATTCTCTGTTTTGTATTTAATACCCTTTGTCTCTCCTGGGAGCATCCATTCATTCCCTATGCAGTTGTGCCAATAAATAAGTGGTTATTAACTGTGTAGCTTGGATGTCCCTGATGCAAGCTCTGTCTTCTCTACCAGTCAGATGGTTGGCTTGCCACTGTAACAATATCTGGAGCTTTAGAGCGGACTGTGGAACACTGCTAATCACATAGAGATGGAATCCCTCTGCCAGGGAGAGGCACCAAAGTGCTCCACCAGCAGCCATCCCCAGGAAATGATTTTAATAGGTCTCTCAATAACGTGTGTGTGTGTGTGTGTGTGTGTGCGTGTAATATGATCTCCATTCTCATATGGTTTCTGTTCATACCTCTTTCTCTCAGTTTATTTCCTCTGTATGTTCTCCACCTGTCCCCTCTCCCTCCTCCCCCCTCCTCTCCTTCTCTCCCCCTCTCTCTGTGTCCCTCTTTGCTGTTTTTTTACGGCATGTCTCACTGAAGCCGTAAAGAGATTTAAAGCTCCTGAAAAACACCTATAAACTTCACAGCTCAGCTCCCACAGAAATGAGGTGGGAGTCCCCCCCGGCCACAGCCTCGGCCTCCCACAACTCTCTCTCTCTCTCTCTCTGTGTGTGTCCTCCTCTCCCTCTCCTAGACTTGACCTCAGTCCCCCCACCTCACCCCAGCCCTCCTCTTAGACTTGGGTGGGAATAGGCAATCGCCTAATGGTGTTTAAATACCTCAAACATTTGATCGAACAATATCCTTTGTCCTCCTAACCCTAATGTTAAGCGATGCGAGACAATGTATTGTATATGAGCGTTCTACAAATAAAACTGAATTGAATTGAATGTTAATGAAAGAAAACTGGTGTGATTCAATCCATATCCCACTGACTGCTGTCTAGGAAAGATTTAGTTATTCTTTTTCCTACCAACATTCTTCATGACCTTGAACAACAGGGCTATGGATTGATCCATGATGGGTTTCTCCTTTAAACTGCTAAATGGGAGAAGATTGCCTTTTTAAATATCCTCTTCAACCTGAATATGTTAATCCTCCTAAAGTTTTGTGGAAAATGGGTAATGATCGTGTAATAATTGTTTGCACTTTGACATTTAACCGAAACAAAA
>JAODXP020000019.1:21982892-22000392 GCA_027497455.2 Sardinella longiceps
TTTATTTGACACCTGTAGATTTACTCTCTTATCTTGAGATATAGAGAACAATCTTTGAATCTTCAACTTAAACAGAACAGAAACACATCAGCGCCTTAGTTGAGGAAAAAAAGGTTCTGGTCCGGTCCAGATTAGTTCCCACCATAGGCAGATAGTTCCTGGTCCAGTGGTTCCTGTGATCTGAAGGCCTCCTGTGTTTCTCCCACAACCTCTCCTCAGGGCAGGAAGGGCCGCGGCTCCATCTTCGTGTGGGCATCAGGCAACGGCGGACGCAGCCGAGACCACTGCTCGTGCGACGGCTACACCAACTCCATCTACACCATCAGCATCAGCAGCACGGCCGAGAGCGGACGCAAGCCCTGGTACCTGGAGGAGTGCGCCTCCACCCTCACCACCACCTACAGCAGCGGGGAGAACTACGACCGCAAAATAGTGAGTGAGAAAGAGAGTATGTGTACAGTATGTGTTTCTCTGGTGCTGTTGGCTTTGGGTGGAGGGGAGGGAGTTGGATGAAGAAATTGACCCTTTTAGTATTTTGAAATTGTTGTTCACTGAGTCACGGGTCATTGAGAGACATATGCCATTGAATTTTTTTTACCTCGTAGCGTAGGCAAGAATTTGCAATCATCTGCAGTTGATATGAAGGCCTGTAAATCAAATTGGTGGATCCCTGGTAAATTCTATATTTGTGTGATTCAGAAAACACAAATGTCGTTCTAAATCCTGTTGTCTTCCATCAATAATTTAATAAGATGATTTGTTTAAAAAAAAAAAAAAAAAAAAACATAACAGAGCAGAGCAGAATCAAAATCAGATGAAATCTGACTAAATCTGTGGGTGATGGTAGACTATGAGGTTGTCCAGTATGATAGAATGAGGAGTTCTGTATGCTTGTGTATTCCGCTCCGCTCCGCTCCGCTCTCTTCGACCATGAGGAGTGGAGTGATAGTAAGTGGACAGCTGTCTCGCGAGAGGGATCTCCGTTCCCCCACGGAATTTTTTGCCTCCCCCCCCCCCGCCTCCCAACGGGCTCCTCTGTGGCTTCTCTCCAGCCCGGCTGATAATAGTGTTGAGAACTGCGACTGTGAGTGTTTGTGTGTTTATCTTTGATTATGTGCGAGACTCACTGCCAACCAAAACACTGGAGAGTCTGACGGCCACATGACGGTGTTTCTCTGTGTGTGTGTGTGTGTGTGTGTGTGTGAGTTTATGTGTGTGTGTGTTTCTGTGTTTTTCAGAGGGTGTTCCATTATTGCAGTTGAGCGAAAGGTTGATGTCGCATTGCATACTTATGATGTCTTTGTCTGAAAACGTATTAAAGCCCCGCCACGTAATGTTGGCAACGTTTCCATATTTATGAAATTGTAACGCCTCTGAGAATTCAAGCCCCTCAGTTGTCTTTCATTGCCTCACTGCTTGCAGGCTGCTTATGTTGTCCTGTGCAAAAGCAAAGCTTTGTCCTTGCATTAAATGTAGGGATCAGTTGAAATGCAGTTTGGTTGTATGCTATGCGACCTAATTCCTCTGTAGTGATGGTGCTTGCTCTAGATCAGAGCCATGGCTTTGCATAAAGCTGAAGCCCTTGTTTGATATGGAGAACCTAACAGGGCAGTGTTGTTTGGCAATTGGCACACTATTTGGCAGTGTCGCTTTGGCAAGCACTCTTTACACATCTCGGCACCGGTCACAGCCACAGAGAGACCTCTCGCCACAAAAAAAGTGTGTGTGTGTGTGTGTGTGTGTGTGTGTGTGTGTATCTGCGTGCATTTATCTGTGTGATTGAGGCAGTTGCATGTCGGCAAGGTGGTGAGAATGTTGTTGTCCTGGTGTGACCTGAATGCGAGTGTAGTGTGTGTGTGTGTGTGTGTGTGTGTGTGTGTGTGTGTGTGTGTGCGCGGACGTGTGAATGAGGCGGAGGGGAACGAAGGAGGAGGAGGAGGCATGGCCGCTTGTTCTCCACTCGCTCTCAGCTTGTCTTGAGGGGCTGTGCGAAATTCCTGGAGTCGGTGTTGGAACTCTGTAGCCTTGTGCGCACACACTGTTTGAACACAGGGAGGTGTGTGTGTGTGTGTGTGTGTGTGTGTCTGTGAACAAGTAGGCGCCTATCCATCAGTAACAGCTTGATGTATCTCTGCTGGAGATGAAAGATTTGATTACACTGTGCAACATTGTGGAAAACGTGGTGTAGGAATGAACTAGTAGACCGTTTTTATGGCAAAGAGTTCCTTCAGATTGAACAGTTTTTTTTTTGTAGTTGTTATTGTTTTTTTTTTGTTTGTTTGATTGACTGGTTACGCCAAGCATTCTTTGATTGTAAATAAATTTTGTGCATCACAGAGATAACATGGAAGTATTTGAAAAGTTGTGAAGTTGTTTGTATAAAGTTTGTTGATGAAAACATCTTAAAATCTGACATTTAGGCCAAACTGACATTTCAAGCAAGTCAAAGTCTTTTGAGGCACATTATTCCATTTTCATTGTCCGTCTTCTGCATTCAGACTGTTGCAATTGGGCGTTAAGAATAGGCTTTGAGAGGTCATCCGGGGATAGTGTTGAGCCTGGCGCATATTGACACATTATTGAGGAGCGAGTAGACCCCCAGCACAAGCCCAGTGTTGAGGGGCCACACAAAGAGGCCTCCCCCAAGCCCTTGTATGATTTAAGATGGAGGAATGTGAATGTGGGAGAGGAGATGTTTGGATGGGAGGGGGGGGGAGAGCAGGTTTTTGGACGTATGGATGTTCCCACGGTGGTGGCTTCTTCTTCTGCTTTATTCCCTTCAGTCAAGATCATTGAAGCCCTGAGTTGGAAGCAAACTTACAAAGGCCTCAACTCCCCCCTCCCTCCCTCTCTCTCTTCTCTTCTCCCCTCCCCGCTCTCCTCCCCTCCCCCCACATCTCTCTCGCTTTGTCTCACTCCACTCTCTCTCTCTCTCTCTCTCTCTCTCTCTCTCTCTCTCTCCCCCCCTTTCTCTTCTGTCTCTTTCTCCCTAGATCACTACAGACTTGCGGCAGCGCTGCACTGACAATCACACAGGCACCTCAGCCTCAGCACCCATGGCAGCTGGGATCATTGCACTTGCCCTGGAAGCAAAGTAAGATACACACACACACACACACACACACACACTCACACACTTGTATATTTCTCTCTCTGTCTGTCTGTCCATCTGGCAGGCACCTGAGCTGGCCATAGAAAACATCCTGAGCCACATCCTTAGTCGCTCTCTCTCTGTAAACTCATTAAAACTCACACTTCCTCTGTTTACTGCTCATCTTCACCACATCAGAAGATTGTGTGTGTGTGTGTGTGTGTGTGTGTGTGTGTGTGTGTGTGTGTGTGTGTGTGTGTTGTGTGTTAGCAGTAACCGACAATGTGCATACATTTACTGTATGAGGGCGAGAGAGCCTGTCTGTGTGTGTGGTTCTGTGTTTAGTCTTAAAGAGCAGTGAGACATATTGTAAACTCTTGTGGTGTGTGTGTGTGTGTGTGTGTGTGTGTGTGTGTGTGTGCAGCACTCTGCTCACCTGGCGGGATGTTCAGCACATCATTGTGAAGACATCTCGAGCCGGTCATCTGAGCGCACCAGACTGGAAGACCAATGCAGCCGGATACAATGGTACCATTTCCCATTTCTTCCTCTCATTCTGTCTCTCACTATAACTCTTTCTTTCTTTCTTTCTTTCTTTCTTTCTTTCTTTCTTTTATGCATTACTGTTCTTGATCTCTCCACCTAATGTGCATCTTGATAAATTCAATCCTAATTCTGATTTGGATCAAAGCGCTCATCCTATACTGTATGAAAAGCACAAAGCGCTGTGCTAAAACCACTGGAGGGAAGCTTCGTCATTTTTAGGCTCTGAATGTGTTTATAAACGTGTCTGGGAAACGGTGAAAAGCCAGGCGATAAACATTATCTTGCTGACAGTATAATTATTCCCTCAAGCATGTGCAAAGACTTGGCTGATAGGTCCATGTCTGTCAGGGTTTGCTTGTGATAGCGCTGTGAAAGGCTGCTGAAAATGAAAGTGTGGTGAAAAATAGCCTATTACACAGTGTGTAACTCCTCTCATAATCTCTCTCTCTCTCTCTCTCTCTCTCTCTCTCTCTCTCTCTCTCTCTCTCTCTCTCTCTCTCTCTCTCTCGTGTTGTTGTGTCCTTCGCTTTTCTCTCCACTCGTTTGCCTTCTCACCTTTGGCTTGTCGGAGGGCAGTTTGTGTTTAAAAGGCTAATCTTGAATTCTGGCTCTTTAACACACAAATGCTGTTATGAGACTGTCCCTGTGCCTGTGGACTTTATTCTGTTTTTTGTTTGATGTTGGTGTGTGTGTTTGCGTGTCGTGAGCCCATGCTGTGTGTGTGTGTGTCGTGAGCCCTTGCTGTAAACCTGCCACTGGCTATGTGAAAACAGACTTTCGTCGCCATTTATTGTAGACAATGACTGGTTGTGAGCTAGCAATGCTGTCAGAATGCAGAGCTATGATTGGCTGATATTGTGCAGAGGTTCATTTGAGTACTTTCTCAATCTTCATCGTTAAAGGGAGCCTAGTCAACTTTTCACCACTGTTTGAGGTATCCATATAATCAGATAATTTGTTTTGGTACCAAATGCATCTCCAAATTGATCAGACATCATCAGCATGTCCTATTAGTGCCAGAAAGAAATGAAAATGAAACTGAAAGAAAAAAAAGAGTACATTTTTTGCTTTTAAACTGAACTAGCTACATGAAAGGAATACAAACATTTCAGTGTTCCATTAAATCTGAATTCTTGTTGAGGTGTGAAGGCTTGATCTAGTCTCCACATGCCGTGACTAGCTGCTGTCTAAATGTCTGAACGGATCTCCTGATGTGTGATGTCATCTCCTTGGGTCTGTGCGCAGTCAGTCACCTGTACGGCTTCGGGCTGATGGACGCCGAGGCGATGGTCCGGGAGGCGGAGCGGTGGAAGCAGGTCCCCACCCAGCACATCTGCCTCGAGAGCGCCGACCGCCAGATCAGGTCAGCACGGAAACAACTTCAACCCACCTGCGGCATTGGATGTCATGGTCGTGTGGCTGTATGTGTGTAGTGTAGGAGTATGAGTCCAGATGTGTACAGTGTGTGTAACGTGTGTGTGTGTGTGTGTGTGTGTGTGTGTGTGTGTGTGTGTGTGTGTGTGTCTGCAGAACCATCCGGCCAGACCATGTGGTGCGCTCGGTGTACAAGGCCACGGGCTGTGCGGAGAGCGCCAACCACCACGTCATCTACCTGGAGCATGTGGTCGTACGCATCACCATCACCCACCCCCGCCGAGGAGACCTGTCCATCAACCTCACCTCCCCCTCAGGGACCAAATCCCAGCTGCTGGCCAACAGGTCTCCACACAGAGACACACGCAAGACACGTGCACACGCCAGCCCTTGCACACACCCCACTAACACTCAGGCTGGATGTCCAGACATGCAAGGCAGCCTCAGTCAACCTTGACTACTGACAACCACAAGCCTAATTAGACACACCTATACACACACACTCACACACACACACACACACATGAATCACTCACAAATGAATCACTAAATCAACATCCATGTTGTATAAAAACACAGACAGTCAGACTGACAGACATCAGACTGGTTCTCATAGGCTTGTTGCGTGTGGCGTTTCAGGCTGTTTGACCATTCCATGGAGGGCTTCAAGAACTGGGAGTTCATGACCACACACTGCTGGGGGGAGAAGGCAGCGGGAGACTGGATCCTGGAGATCACCGACTCACCCTCACAGCTACGCAGCCAGAAGGCACCAGGTAAAACACTCACACATACTGCACCTACATACACACACACACACGACACACACCTCTCCCTTTCAGCAAGTGGTGTTACTCAGCAGTTTCTCATTCTCAGTTCCACATTCCCAGAGGATGACCCCCACTTGACCCTCCCACACCCAGTTGACCTGACCTACACCATGTCTTTCCCTCTCACTCTGACTCTCACTTTCACATTTGAATTCTTTATTTAGATTGACAGATAGACATTTATCATGGCACAACAATCCAAATACAGCTTTAAGGTGTCTTAGACAGCATTACCAGGGTCCGTCCAACCATAAAGACGTGTTCTAGGGAAAGAGATGACACCTATGCCTCCAGATGAAGAGGCTTCCGATTATGCTGGACACTGAGCAATACTTTGTGGATTGTTTGGCCCTTTTCTTAAAGAGTCCACAGATCTGTGCAATAATAGTCCCTTGTAAGCGGGGCAGCCATTCAATATATGCGCAATAGTCTCTCTCTGCTGGTTGCGGTGCCACATGCAGAACGGGTCATGTTTGGATGAATACCACACAGACAGATTGGCTTTTGTTGGCAATACTTGTAGCAGGCTTTAATTGTAAATGTTGATCGTTTGAACGATGATCATCGTTCAGGACAGTGTTTCGCAGGACTGAATGAGATACACTGTGATCAGCGTGAGGCAGGCAGGCAAGTTTGCCTTGTAAGCGCAGCCCTGTCCAGTGCTGAGCTGTGCATAATTGGAAATAGTTAAAGGTATATTCCGGAGTGAATCAACACGTAGCCCTGCTGTTTTATACTGCTAAGCGCTACTGAAAGCACCCTCAATGATCGAATTTTGTGCATCCTAGACCGAGTTTGCGAAACAGCAGCTAACACTAACTGAATGAGGCATGTCAAAAACGAAATCTAATCGATTTGCTTTCGTTTTGAAATGCCCCATTCTGTTACCGTTAGCTGCCGTTTCACTATCTCAGTCTGCCTTGCATGAAATCCAGTGATTGAGGTGGCTATCAATCGCGCTTGTCACTATAAAATAGTAGGACTACGTGTTGATTCACGTTAGATTTTTCCTTTAAGTATTGTTCCTCTACAGTTGAGTGAGTTGAGATGTTGTGTATTCCCATCCAGTGTGATAGTCGCCTCGACAGTAATAGCTGGGTCTGTGGCTGGCTATGTTGTCTTCAATCCTTACTGGCTGTACTGAGATATGCCTTGTATATGCTGTTCAGGTCTAGCCAGTCCGAACGAACGCCAAAGCCCGGTGTATTTATGTTGAGTTTTCTTGCACACCCTAGAAAACTGTTTATCATTGCAAAGGGGACTTCTCATTTTTTTTAGGTGGAGCAGTAGTGATCCTCACGCGAGTTAGCGCATGGCTGGGTCATCATTATCGAGCATTCTTAGTAGATTGCATAACGTTGTTGCTACATACACCCACTCTATGTGAGGGACTCCCAACCCTCCTTCTCCTGATCTAAAGAACAGGACATTCCTTGTTGAATGTGAGTTTAACTGGGTCCAGCGCCTTACCAAGGCCACTGTTGGGTTATTTAGTTTTACTAAGATCCTTCTGGGGATATGAATGTAGGCGAAGAGATGGTGTATCTTAGACAGGGCAATATCTGGAATAAGTTCCAGTTTCATTATTAAGGGAAGTGGAGATGAGTCTAATTGGATGTTGTACTCATTAACCAGTTCCTGTATTTGTTCTTCCCACTCGTCCGCGATGTTAAAACGATGTCCAGGGTAGCGTTAGGTTTCATGGCGTGCATACACTTTAATGTCTTTGCCCATGATGGAAAAGACGGGCAGTTTGTCCCTTTTGGCATGATGCCATCTGTTACCCCCCCCACACACACACACACATCTTCTGTCTGTCATTCTGAAGATCCATCATCCCCTATCTGATGGTCTTCTTCTGTGTGTGTGTCCCCTCCCCTGAAGGCAAACTAAAGGAGTGGTCTCTGGTGCTGTATGGCACCTCCGTGCACCCGTACTCCGGACACGCCGAGAAGCCCCGCTCCATCACCGCCGTGGTGCAGCCCACTGACGAGGAGTTCCACGAGGAGTACAACGGTCAGTGGTGATGTCATCAGCACATGCTCAGTTTGAACTTTGAACTCAGTTTCTCCTTTTTGAATGAATAACAGCACTTGGTGTGAGGAGTTTTTTTTTTTTACCAGAGTTGTTCAAGTGTAGATTTCACTGTTTCATTCCCAGCAGACTCATTCAATCACCCCGGTACATGCACACACAATGAGGCTGTGTATTGTCACATTATGATGTGATGTTAATGATTGTTTGTGTGTGTGTGTGTGTGTGTGTGTGTGTGTGTGTGTGTGTGTGTGTGTGTGTGTATAGGTCCCTGTGACCCAGAGTGCAATGAGAATGGCTGTGAAGGCCCTGGTCCCCAGCAGTGCATTAACTGCCTCCACTATTTCCTCAAGTTCAAGAACAACACCAGGTTAGTCTCTATGCAAGTTCACTCGCTCGCTCGCTCGCTCACAGACATTCTTTCACACTCTCTCACACACACCCATAGACAGTCACACTCACACACACCCACACACACACTCCCAAGTGTAATGTGTGCTGCCCCCTGTCCCCCCACAGGACGTGCGTGTCTGAGTGTCCCCCGGGCTTCTTCCGTGACGACCGGCGGCGCTGCAAGAAGTGCTCAGCCCTGTGCGAGTCGTGTGTGGGCAGCCGCAGCGACCAGTGCTCCACCTGTAGGCAAGGCTTCTACCTGAAAGAGGGTTCCAACACCTGTGTGCCCACCTGTACTGATGGCTTTTACCTGGACCTTGGTATGTAGGAACGCACTTTTGATTATGCATACAGGACTTCATTCTTTTATATAAGTTATAAAATATTGTGAATCATAAAAAACAGGGATTTGTTTGTGTGTGTGTGTGTGTGTGCGTGTGTGTGTGTGTGTGTGTGTGTGTGTGTGTGTGTGTGTGTGTGTGTGTGTTCATATTTGAGTGTTAGCGTAGTGCTGCTGTATAATGTGCAATGATGATTTTTACTGCCCTTGTTGTATTTATTTCTCATGTGTGTTTATATTGTTGTGGCAGACTCAAGCATGTGCCGAAAATGTCAAGAGAACTGCAAGAAGTGCACAGCAGCAAACATCTGCACAGAGTGCAAGCCTGGTCTTAGGTAACACACACACACACACACACACACACACACACACACACACACACACACACACACACACACACACACGTACACACACACGCACACACACACACACACTGCTGCTAAACACTGTCTAAATTTGTTTATGTTGGACAATTTGTTTACAATTTGTTTACAATCTGTTTACGTTGGACAATGTACACAGATGTATTGTTTGGTTGAGTATACTGCTTAACACATACACACACACACACAAACACAAACACACACACACACAGCTGCTAAACACTGCCTAATTTTAAATTTGACCATTTGTTTACCTTGGGCACTGTACACAGATGTGGTGTTTGGCTGAGTGTACTGCTGAACACTGTGACACACTCACACACACCATGCACCATTACTTCAGACACACACATACATGTGTACGCGCACACACACACACACACACACACACACACACACACGCACAGAGAGTCACAGACAGATTTCTCGGACATTCCCGTCCTTGTGTGAAACATCTGCAGAAGTCTTTAGAATGCATCATGAGTAGTCAGACTCTGAGATCATGCGCTTTTTGTCAGTCATCCTCTGCATTCTTTCATCCCTTTCTTCCTCTCCTCACTTCCTCACAGTCTTTCCTCTCCTCCTTTTTTCCATCTTTTCACTCTCTCTCTCTCCCTCTCTCCCACTTCCTGTCCTTATCCTCTTTTCTCTCCTCTTTTCTCCTTCACTCATATATTCTCTGTATGTCTCTCTTCTGATGAGTTTTTTTTTGTGTGTGTGTGTGTGTGTCTGTGTGTGTTTGTTTGTTTGTTTGTTTGTTTGTGTGTAGTCTGCAGGACACGCGCTGTCAGCTGGCATGTGAGCCGGGCACCTACTATAACGGGCACAGACGTGCGTGTGAGCCGTGCCACCCGGCCTGTGCCACATGTGCTGGTAAGATTCACTAACAAAACACGCATACACACATAAGCACTTCTAAACGCAGCACATGACCTGTGGATGTTTGTTACACACACACACACACACACACACACACACACACACTGTATACACATTTACTGGCATCAGGCTTTTGATGTGGTCATGGCTTAAGTGTTCCTCCTTTGGCCGGCCTGTGTGTAGGATGTGAGTTGGGTTTGTTTCTGCTCCTCCGCCCTGTCCGACCTTGAGGACAGTGTCCCTCTCTCTTTCCCTCCGTCCCTCCCTCTCTCTCCTTCCGTCCCTCCCTCTCCCTCTCTCTCTCTCTCTCTCTCTCTCTCTCTCTCTCTCTCTCTCTCTCTCTCTCTCTCTCTCTCTCTCTCTCTCTCTCTCTCTCTCTCTCTCTCTCTCTCTCTCTCATAGCTGAACAAAGCTATGTGCTGACGGTAAGCACTGTACCCCTGGGCTTGCTCGAGGTGCAGACGTGCAAAAAGATGATGCCTGCAAATTGCTCTTTATGGTTATGATGTTGTATGGGTGTACTGTACTTTGTTCGTATGACTTTATTGTGTGTGGATGTTAGACTGTGTGTGTGTGTGTGTGTGTGTGTGTGTGTGTGTGTGTGTGTGTGTGTAAGAGATAGAGGAAGTATAAGTGAATATAATTTTATGTGTTTGATAGAGAGTATGTGTAAGTATTTTGAGGAGTTATGTTTCTCATGGCTGTGTATGTATTTTTGTTTTGATCACTGGCTTGCTTGTGTGTGTGTGTGTGCGTGTGTGTGTGTGTAGGTACAGGAATGGAGGCCTGTCATGAGTGTGCAGACGGCTACTTCTTTGAAGACTGGAGGTGTGTGTCCAGCTGCAGCGTTGGCTACTACATGTCCGAACTGAAGGGCGAGAACGGAGACATCCAAAAATCGTGCCGCAAGTGAGTGTGTGTGTGTGTGCGTGTGTGTGTGTGTGTGTGTGTTCATCTGGGCAAACAGGAATGCAGCTGCAGTGACTGCGACTCAGATACAGACATTAGAGCCTCCAGCTGACAGGCAGGGGCCAAAATCACTCACACTCACTGTTTGTGTTTGTTTGCTGGAACAGTGGCAGTGAATGACAAATAGCTTTAGATGAGTTGCTTTAGATGTAATTGTCTTGTAAATAATTTTTTTTATAACCAGTTATTTTTAATCCATTGTAACACCCCTCCCCAACCCCTCTCCTCCCCTAGGTGTGACCCCACGTGTTATTCCTGCACGGGGGCCGGCGAGCGCAACTGTAGCACCTGTGTAAACGGCTACAACCTGGAGGAGGGCGTGTGTGTGGTCAGCACTATCTGCAAAGATGGTGAGTGCATTTCTCCTCTTGTGTTTTCTCCCCCCCCCCCCCCCCACCCCTATACCCCACCCCTCATTTCTCCTCCTCCTCTTCCTTCTCCTCTCCCTTCCTACTGATCTCTTTGTTCTCACCTTTGTTGTCTTCTTCCCCCTTTCCACTTTTCCTCCCATCTTCTCTCCCTGTCCTGGCCGCCTCTGGCTATGGAATCATCCTCAACTGTGATTGAACAAATGCTCTGTGTGTGTCTGTGTGCCTCATTAGCACAAATGGCTGTCTGTCACTCACTCTGCCTTTCCAGGAAATTGATCAAAGATATCACACACACACACACACACACACACACACACACACACACACACACACACACACACACACACACACACACACACACACACTTTTGATTGCGTAAGGGATCTTCCCAAGGGCTAAGGGTTGAAACGGTCACATTGTGTTGGCCTCCTGCTGGGCTGTGCATCAGGGTCTGGGTTGTTGTGAAAGTAGTTGGCCAGAGCTGAGCCAGGCATGTATCATAGTGGAGCTCAGAGCCAAGAACAGTTGGGGAAATTGCATTGAGATATTGGTAGGATCAGCTTGTATTAATATTCCAATCCAGATTTTTTATGAAGTTATCCACTTTGAAGTTTAAAATGTAAGCACAGTGTTACATACATTAGAATTTCTTTTTTGCCTTCATATTTGCAAATGTGAGCAAGTGGACTTGACTTTATAGATAAACACAACAAGGCATAAACAGCAAAATTAGACAAAGATGCAGAAATAGTCAAAGCTTGAAAGGGTGACTGTCCACACATAGGACAAAAGAAAATGCCGCAGATGTTTATCTAAACCAGCATGTTGGCCTCAACCCTTCCTGTGTGACCAAATGTTAAAGTTTTAGCCTATGTTCCCCTGACACAGTCTTGCATAGTGCTGAAGTCATCCGGCCACCAGTAAAAACATCACACACACACACACACACACACACACACACACACACACACACACACACACACACACACACACACACACACACACACACACACACACACACACACACACACACACACGATCTGACAATATACTGAGCCGAAGGCTGGTGGAGTGTGTGACAGACCCCCTCTGGTGGCCTCTCAGATGCTGGTGGGGTTCTGACCCCCAGGCCTTTCTGACAGGCCTCCACCACAATCCCACAATGACTTTGGAATGTTTTTGATTCTCTGTTTTTTCTATTTATTTTTTTTTTATTTGTCACTTTCTAAATGTGTGTTTTCTCTCTATTTTTCTCTCTTTCCCTCTTCTTCTCTCTCGCCCGTTTGAATGATGGATCAAAAACCGACCGACCGACCAACCAACAAACCAACCAACGCCTGATTCTTCTTTCGACATTCAACGCTCTCATCCCTCAATCTCCTTCTCCTTTCCTCCTCCCTTTCTCCTTCTCCTCCTTCTCCTCCTCCTCCTCCTTCAATCCATTCTTTCCCTGCCCCCCCCCCATCTCCCCCCCTCCTGTCCACTGGAAAGCAAATGAAGAGTCGTGGGCTGAGGGCAGCTTCTGTGTTCTGGTGAAAAAGAACAATCTGTGCCAGCGGCGGGTTCTGCAGCAGCTGTGCTGTAGAACGTGCTCCTTAAAGGGCTGAGAGGGGCGGTCGAGGGGGGAACCGGAGAGGAAAAGGGGGGTGAGGGGAGGGGGGTGGATCATGGCCCCCCCTAATCCCGTTTCCCACAACCCCGAGCCCAATCCCAACCTGCCCCACGCCAAGCACGGGACTGCGTCTCCGCCGGCGACGCCACAACAACAACACACCTACCTTCTGTAGCGGAGCATCAGCACTGCCTGAATAAAAGTGAACCACGTGTCAGTATTTATGACCAAAGCATGGATGCCAAATCACCTGTCTGCTCTCTCCTGCTCTCACAGGAGTCCACTGTCTGTGTATGTGTGTGGTGTTGTTTGTGTGTGTGTGTGTGTGTGTGTGTGTGTGTGTGTGTGTGTGTGTGTGTGTGTGTGTGTGTGTGTGTGTGTGTGTGTGTGTGAGCGAGTGTGCATGTCTGCCAGAGGGAAGGTGTGATTGAGTGTGTGTGTGCGTGAGGATGTATGGGTGTGTGTGTTTTTGTTTTTAAATCCTTCATGAGCCCTCAGCAACGTGTAAATAAACAAGATTATCTCGTCTCCCATCGGCATAGGGACATCTCTGTTCGCACACGTGCACATGCTCACACACAAGCACACTTGTTTCCACTCTCTCTCACACACACAACACACACACACACACACACACACACGCACACATTTACACCCTTGTCCATGTTCACTAGGTCACAACCATTCACTTCCTCACACTCGAGCACCTGTGCTCTGTTGCATTTCACAGACTTCTACACGCACTTCTAAGAGCACACACACACATACACACGCATTGGCATGCGCGCGCACACACACGGCGACACACGGCAGCATCTGGTCTGATTTCACTACTATCCTGTGGGCAAGCTCATGCTCTTGCGCACTCGCACACGAAAGGCACTCGCATGCAAGCACACGTTCACTCCCAGACACACTTGCACAAGCAAACCGACTCGGTCACACCCTGGTCACTCACTCTCAGCCACTGGGGTGCACACCCACTCTCACACTCTCTCACACACACGCTCACATCACTACTCACTCGCGCTCACGTACTTACACTCACTCTCAAACAAGAGCCAGACACCCCCAGCCCCCCAGTACACACACACATACACACACACACACACACATACACACATACATAATGTTGCATTGAGTAGTAAAGTAATAATGCAATAATGAATGCATCTATATTCCTATGCTTTCATTAAACATGCTAATCATTAATTTATCTAAGTCCTGTAGATAATGTTTTGATTATTTTTATTAATTAAATCCAGTGATTTTTATTTGCCAGGTGTGGGGTCCTTTCTTTCCTCTGTGGTGAGGTTTAGGCCTAAGTCAGTGTTTGATGCTGATCTGAATGTTAGATGCATGATTTGTCTTAAGGCACAAGAACAACAGAAAAGTGCCAGATTGTGTTTGTCCTGTCATGTTGTGGTTTTATTGATGGTAGAGATGTGTGTCCAGGTGATGGGTGTACGTACAGTATATTGGGGGGTTATTCCAAGAATGCAGGTAAGTGATAAAGCTGGATAAGTTAAGCTGGAAGTAGTGGTAAACATCATAATAGAGGAGCCTTGACTTCTTGTTCTCTTCACAAACAAAGCCTGTAGGCTCCTCTATTAACTGGTTTACCACTTCCTCTAGGTCAACTGAACCAAGCTTATCGCTTAACTACCTTCTTGGAATACCCCCTGGGTGGTGCAGAGGGGCGTGTGTGTGTGTGTGTGTTGGCCCGAATGTGCGTTGGGCTTCTTAAATGTCTTAGGAGTTTCTGAGGTTCCCCAGTGAGTGGGGAAGAAATGTTTGGGACCAAATTATCCTCCTGAGCCAGAACATCCAGAGCGTCTGAGCCTCGTCTCTCCTCTCAAGTCCATCCAGATCCAGTGAGTTTAGTTTGGGACTCCAAGGCCTGACTGGAACTTTAGATTCAATTACTAATAGGACACAGCAGCCGAGCTCAAACCCGGAACAAGATACTCGTAGGCAGATTGCCAAGATGTGGACATGTGTGATTATTCCAAAATGGAGACTGCTGTTAGAAAGATGAAGATAAAAGAAGCTTCTCCAGCAGTTGTGAGGAAGAGAGCAGAAGAATAGAGGCAGTAGAGGAAGCTCTAGGCCCCATCTGAGGAAGATGAAGAAATCGTACAGAACAGCTGGCCAGGCGTCAGATCTGTCAAGGTTTAGCAAATGCTGCATTTTGAAGATGATGTTGGTGTTCAGGAGGATCAAGGAAAGGTTCATTTCATCTCAGTTCAAACTAGCTCTGTGTAGTCATGAAGCCCCTCCTGAAATCTCAAAGACTTGGCTTGAACAATCTAGATTCTTGGCTGTTAAAAGAAAATCTTGAAATCGTGAAATCTAGTGTGAGTCAATCCAGAGCCCTGTGGTTTGAGGCCATTGATTGCTGTCAGTCAGGAAAAGAATAACATTGAAAACAAAATATATATAACATTGATTTAATAGTGAACCAATAACTAGTTATTAACCAATAAGTAATAACAATAATTTACTTTCAGTTTCAATTTGCTATGCCCCTTTCAGTTAACATTAGTTATTAATTCAATTTTCTAGTTCTTTTTCCTACAGAAAGTATTCAGTGACCTTTGTTAACAGCGCTATTAACTGATTCAGATTTGTCGTTACGTTTTGTGGATTCATGGCATAGGGCTTAGTGGGGACATTAGAATTTAGACATGGTGAATGAATGAATGAATATTAATGAATGAATGAATGAATTAATTAATTAATATGACTTTAATAAGGTGCAACAATAGATACAAATTATCATTACCTAATTGTTTGTTTATAGATTGCTAATGGCACCTACATATCTTATAGGCCTATAACTAAATAATTGGACATAGCTTAGTTATTACTATAGAATAACTTTGTTACTTACAAGGTGTTGTAAGGTAAAGTGTTTGCATGTACTGTAGTAGAGGAACATTATTAGAGACTTTATTGATCAAAAGAATTCAATCACATTCAATTAAGTTGCCAAATTGCCACACATGCAAATGGTTTACATTCGAATACCTGCTGTTAAAAAGATTAGAAGTTTGCAAATACCAATACACTACCAAACTAGGGAATGCAGAGTAGTCCAAACTGGAAATGATGACCCTATCTGGTCAAAGAAAGGAAAAGTCACAGTCACAGAGTCTTCTTTTCTTGAGCACTAATAATCTTGGCAAGCTTTCCAGTTCACTGTTTCAAAACAAATTTTAGTGAAAGTCTTTGTGTTTTGTTCTTAACTCCATGTTAGGAATACAGGTATTTTCACAGATGGCCACCCGATTAAATTTGTTTTGAGAAATATCAAATAATTTAACAACAAAAATTCAATTCACTTGTACACGCTTCAGTGTTTTGGTCAAAGGGCGTTAACCTGGTGCTATGCTACAGGAAGTGTGCTGTCAGTGTAGACTAGGATGTGGAAGTACTAATAAAACATCAAGTAGTTGTGTTTCTTGCAGCAGGCCCTCATCTCCCTCTAGGCTCCCAATCTTCACGTCAGTGAGACCCTTCTGCAGTTCAGTGGGGTGTTCACTCCACCATGACAATCGAAGAGTGGTTTGTGTTTACATTCGCATAGCTTACTAACCATGTAGCAAAAGCTACTCTCTTTCAGCTGCCACTCTTTGCTAACATGACCTGACATTGCTTCTCTCATGATAAATCCACCTGTATGTCACGTGTGTGTGTGTGTGTGTGTGTGTGTGTGTGTGTGTGTGTGTGTGTGTGAAAGAGACTGAAAGGGAGACATAATGCTTTGTTGCTAACTAACCCATAGACACTAAAGCTCAGTTTCTTATGGCCTGTCTGCATTCCACCTTACCATCTTGGAACTTGAGTCTCACCTCACATTCATTCCTCTTCACCAGCCTTCTAACGCTCCTATAGGCCTGCAGTACCTCTTTATCATCACCCATTCACCCAACACTGTGTCTGCCTCACACTACTCACCATGCATTTGGACTTGGGCTTCATTGCTGCATGCCTTCCTGAGAACATAGCTTGGCCATTGAGTGCACAACTCATTGTGTGTGTGTGTGTGTGTGTGTGTGTGTGTGTGTGTGTGTGTGTGTGTGTGTGTGTGTGTGTGTGTGTGTCCTCCTCAGGAGAATACTACAGCAGACATGATCTGTGCCATCGTTGTGACGTGACATGTGAAACATGCAGTGGGCCGGAACCAGAGGACTGTGTGCGCTGTTCTTCCCTCCGGTATGTGTGTGTGTGTGTGTGTGTTTGAGTCTGCATACTCCTCTGAGTAATGGAGACTTCATTAAGGAGAATGTTCTAGACTATTCCAATGTCCTATGAGTGTGATTGTGATCGTTCCTCATATTCAGATCAGTGTGATCAATGTTTGCTTGTCATTGATTTTATTATGTTTTGCTGCTATGTTATGTGTTTTTTACCATTGTGATTGCATTGCCACCTTCAGGCTGTATGACAAAGGGCGATGTGTAATTCGCTGCGGTGATGGCAAGTATGCGATGGGGGGGCACTGCCACCTGTGCCACCACACGTGCCATGAGTGCTCAGACGACGGCCCCACAAACTGTACCAGATGCCAGACAGGTGCGGAGTCACTAACAATGTGAATTGGCATATTCAGGTTTTGGACTTTGGACCACATTAATCAGCATTATATTTGTCCTTCTTCTCTGTTTCTGCTATC
>JAODXP020000019.1:22005392-22025392 GCA_027497455.2 Sardinella longiceps
AGCTACCTCCTCAGTGAGCAACAAAACACACACACACACACACACACACACACACACACACACACACACACACACACACTGGTGGCTCAGCCACACACTGTCTCTCCTGCAGGCCTGACAGCTACCTACTCAGTGAGCAACAACACACACACACATACACACACACACACACACTGGTGGTTCAGCCACACACTGCCTCTCCTGCAGGCCAGACAGCTACCTCCTCAGTGAGCACACACACACACGCACACACACACACACGCACACACACACAAACATACTGTATGCACACACATACACACACACACATTCATATTCAGTGCTCGTTCGTATTTCCATGCAAGATAAACAGATATGCGCCTGTATTCAAATATTATATTGAATCAGTCATTCTGACTCAGGTAATATTTTCTCCAAGCATACTGCTATGATAGCAGCTATAGTTCAATTTTGTTGATACTGATAGATAAGCTTACACACATTCACAGATACACATTAACACACTGTTATTTTTGTCTCCCTGCAGACCACACGTGTGTGACACAGTGCCCTGATGGTTACTACGGTGACGATGACACTCACCAGTGTGAACGATGTCATTCAACTTGCAAGTCTTGCAGCGGCCGCCACAGCACAGAGTGCCTCAGCTGCCGAGAGAATATGTTCCAGCTCGGACACGTCTGTACAGACAACTGCGGATCAGGGTAACTAACACACACCCACACACACACACACACACACACACACACACACACACACAAAATTAGATAGAAACCAGTGACTAGAAACACACCAGTATGTACAGTTTTACTCTGTGTGTGTGTGTGTGTGTGTGTGTGTGTGTGTGTGTGTGTGGCAGGCAGTTTTGTTAGACTGACTTTCTCTCCTGCCCTCAATCTCTCAGTTACTATGGCGGCAACGGAACATGCCGGCGCTGCGATCACACTTGTGACACATGCTGGGGCCGCAGCACCTACTGCACCAGCTGTAAAGATGGCTACTTCCTGTTGGACGCACACTGCTTCATCGCCTGCCCTGTCCACTACTACCCCCTCACCAGAGACCACACCTGTCAACGCTGCCATCCCACCTGCAACACCTGCAAAGGTGAGACATTTGCCGTTTCTGTTTCCTACATTTTCAGGTATTTTAAGGGCACAGTGTGTATATCTAATGTTGTCCAATGTCTCCTCTTGGTCTAGATGCGAGGATCTAGACCACTCGTGTGCTTGAAAAAAACCTGGCTTATTGTAGTCATTCTCAGCCTTGCCTGGAAAACATGGCAAACTAACATACTGGAGTAGCTCACATAGAGTTAGTTGTAACATTAAAGATCTGTGAGTGTGAGGGTCAATCAATTCAATTCAATTCAAATTCAATTCAATTTAATTGTCACAGGAGTACAACGAAATTATGGAGCATCCACATGACACAGTATACTGTAGACACATACACACAGACACACACACTTGTCCATTTTATTCAACCTGTAGGACAGTCAACTGGCAGACAAACCTGTATGTTTCTAATCCTCCGAGTGACTCCCCAGACTAATGAAGTGTTTTGTGTGTGTAGATTCAGGCCCACTGTACTGCACTTCCTGCTTTCCTGGCTTCCACCTGATGGGCTCTGGGATGAGCTCCAGTATCTGCAGCTCCCCCTGCCTGGCTGGCTACTACCCCTCCACACAGGTAATGCCCCTCACCCTCACCTCTGGGCCTCTCCTGCCTGCTCCATTTGACCCTTCAACCTCCCTCAAACCCTCAAACTTTTATTTTACTCTCATTGTGTTGTTTTCCTCTTTTTTTTGTCTTTTTCCTCTTAAATAGTCTTTGCTTCCACATTGAGTTGCATTTGTACATGAAATGTGCTACACAAATAGACTTTTCATTTCTGGGGAGGTAGTTGGGGGTTAGAGTATGGAGCCATATAACATTTTATTTGTTTGGCAAATAAAAAAATGAATGGGGTTAAAAAAGAAATGTGCTACACAAATCACATTCTCCCCACCCGTCTCCTCTGTCCTCAGTCTGTGTCCCAGGACTCCGATGTGAAGTGTGAGGCGTGTCATGAGAGCTGTACGGAGTGCAGGGGTCCGGGCCCCACTAACTGCACCGACTGTCCTGCTCTCCAGCGCCTGGCTGCGGACGGCCGCTGCCTCAGCTGCTGTGGGGAGGCCAAGCGCATGGACGGCTCCCCCATCCCCTGGGAGTGTTGCCAGTGTCATGAGTTAAATGGTAGGCCTCCTCTCCTCTCCTCTCCATAGCTAGCTACCACCACTGGGAGCAAGTCTGTAGTTCAGAGGTGGGCAAATTAAGGCCCGGGGGCCATATGTGGCCCACTGGACTATTTAATCTGGCCTGTGGATCCTTACCAAAATAGAATAATTTCTCATTAAGCCAAGGTAAATTAGATTATAGGCCTGATTTGTCAAATTTTAAGACTGCGTGTTAAGATGTCCTCTCAAGAAAGAGGGGCTACTGGTTTGAGACTTGCCAATTTACCAGTATCAACCCCCAACAACAGGTTGACTGTTAACACCCAGCCCGTCAGTCAATATCTAAAACCCAATGCGGCCCTTCAGCCGAAAAAATTGCCCACCCCTGCTCTAGTTTCTTTTGCTTTAAATGCACTTTAACTTCAGTGTTAGTGTACTGCACATGTGGAATAATAGGATTAGACATATTATATCAGAAAATTATATATCTTATCTTACATTAAATATATCTTACATTATTAGGTTAGGACAGATAGGAATCAGATGTTTTCAAGAGGATTGAGCCATGTATGGTGCATACAGTAATCTTGGCCTTTTGTGTGTGTGTGTGTGTGTGTGTGTGTGTGTGTGTGTGTGTGTGTTTATACAGACGGCTGTGTTATGAGCGTCAACTTCCACTTTGTGGATCCGTCGGAGCAGGAGTTGGGAGATACGATCGGGGGCCTGGTCACTACACTGATGTTGATGGCGGTGGGGGTTGGGCTGCTGATCTTCGTCATCCTGTGGATGCGCTCCACCTCGTCAGAGGGCCGCATCTGGGTGAAGCCCGGCTACGAAAAAGTCCCTGCTCAGGCCACACCTCTGCCTCCAGAGCTCATGCTGAGGGATGGTGATGAGGATGAGGAAGAGGAGGAAGATAACGACATTGTGTACATGGGCAAGGACGGCATAGTGTACCACAAGTTCAAGTATGGCCTTCTGGATGAAGACGAGGATGAGCCAGAGATGGAGTATGATGATGAAGGTTACACCATGACAGATGTTAACGCAGACATACAGACATGAGACACACACACACACACACACACACACACACACACACACACACTTACACTGGGGGGCACTGTGGTGCAGCTGACTACAGCATCAGTACCAGTATCATCAGTCTGACTTGATCCTGATCCCTGATCTTCCATCTCTCACCCACTGCCTTCTGCTCAATCTTAACTATTCTACGTCAATAAAAGAACAAATCCAAAAGAATATATAAAAGAATAATTAACTTACATTAAATTGCCTCTTAACCCATGCCAATGTCATCGTGAATAATACATTAACTAAAATGCACAGAGGAGCGGACTCTCAAGAACCCTGATCACAATGCCGAGTACACACAAATGGTAACTTCTGCATTCCTACTACAGAGGGAGCTGTTCTTCCACTGTATAATCCATTCTCAACACAATAGATGTTTACTACTATGTTTGGTACATGTATTTGTATGTCTGTTGACATTAAATTAAAACTTTGTTGTATACATTTTCAGTCAAAATCTTTTTTTTTCTCTCTCTGTATAATAACTATATTGACTGTCTTTGTGTGTGACATCAGTCTCTGCTTACCAAAATACCAGTGAGATGGAAAAAGCAGTTCTTACAAATACATAACTACTAGGGTGTTAACATTGACAGCTAAAACGTGGTCTTGCCACTGAAGGTTAATATGAGACATAAAGCAGTCTGAATTTCATGTTAAATCATTTGTGATACCCAGGGTCAAGGGTTGTTTTATTGAGGTTTAATTTGTAGCCTACCCTTCCCACATGAAAATTGGTCTAGACTATGGCTCAAGCAACATTTTAGATATTGCACGTATATTTAAGTTACACCTAATTACATCATGGCAGAAATAGACTTTTTCTAAACTGTATTCTAAGGGAACTTTAAAAAATATCAGTGAAGCATATTTTGAAGAGGTACAGTATACTAAAGTCATAGGCCTCCTTCAAATAATACAGCTGCAGTATACTTAGGCCTATTTAGAGAATATTAGGCTACAGTTAATCTTAAAGATATCTTGGCAGAAGTAGACTTCATCCAACATGTATTCTAAGTGAACTTCAAGAAAAATTAAGTGAAGTATTTAAGATTAGTGTTGGTATATTTATTTCAAGTACAGTAACATTGTACATAAATACTGTAGATTTCAAAGGAAAATACTTTTTCCGAAGTCTAACTAAAATATACTTAAAGTTCATTTCTGAACAATATACTTGGAATTAATTATATATTTACAGTAGACCCCATTACATTTTCTGTAAACAGTAGAAAGACATGCTTTGCCAAAAGTAAACAACTTTAAGTAAGGACTTTCTATGGCTAATATGTATGTGAATTGTACTGACACAGTCTCATGCATGCTACAAAATCAGTTTGCGGAAACCATTTTAATCTATTCAGTAGGCCTAGTACACCAAGTACTTAGTATTTGCGAGTTATTACAGTAATGTTTGTGATGTCTTGCTGACAATGCACCTTCCCTAATCTACAATCTTTGACCTCATCGCTTTTTTTTTTTTTTGCTCCGAGAGGCACATGTGCCTTTCAGTTTCAGAGTGGATATACTCAACACGCCTCAAAGTCACTCAAGGGAAATGTCATCAGTGTAGAAGGTCTAAAGGTGCATGGCAAAATCATGTTTGTTTTGTGAGTGTGTGTGTGTGTGTGTGTGAGATATGGCTTAGGCTGAAGCATAAGACTGGGGTGGAGCTCCAGTGTACCAGCAGATGAAGAAATGGAAGAACAGAGACCAACAATCAGATTCCATTGATTTAATTAGGACAGGATACCAGGCAGTGCCATAGTTTTCAGGCAGGATGACTGAGCGTGCACATGGACACACACACACACACACACACACACACACACACACACACACACACACACACACACACAGTAAGGCTGGTCCCTGGAGACAGACTCACAGCAATCCAAAGGGCAAAGGTGAAAACTCCAAAGGAGGATGTATTCTCTCTCACACATACAATACACACATAATGAAAAACACAAACATATATATATAGGCAAATGAATGGAAGTTAAAGGTGTGAAGCATAGCAGATGGAGGCTTTTATTCAGTTCTTTCAAAATAGTTCATTTTCACCTGAGCTCAGTAACTTTTGCTTAAAAAAACAATAATTTCTTTCCATGTGTACTACAGGACTGTGACTGTGTGCGTGACTTTAAACGTTACACTAGTGACAAGAGGATTGTTTCAGCAGCTAACAGCTAACAGGAAAATGGATATCAAAGGCCTTCAGACAGGCTGGCCTTACTAGAGGCCCCTGATCTATCACTAATTATGGCTGGATGAAGGAACAGGCTGTGACAACCACATCTCCACTCCTCTCAAAAAACAAAACACAGGGGGCTCAGTACATCAGTCTGTGGACTTCCAGATATGATACAGCTGCATATTGCCTTGTTAGGCCCGGGACTAGTGCTTCTGGGGTAGACAAAACTTGTCTTTCACACACACACACACACACTCACATATTCGCTCACTCCCTCACACACACACTTGCATACTAGAGCCAGTTGTGGAAAAGCCCAACAATCATAATAAGGATACTCTTCTATACAAATCAACATTTTATACATTAATCAATAGATTCCGATCTAAAATATTTACAATCTGGCTTTTTACCACTGGCAGAGTCACCATAGGAATTCAGCCAGTGCTTCTCTCTCTCTCTCTCACTCCCCCCTCCTTCAGTCTCCCATAAATAAAGGCCCTTCCCCTCCTCTCCTCTATGACCCTGAGCTGATGGACTTTCCCCTGGGAGTCTCCACCAATAAGCCACTCAGACAAGAGCGCCCCTCCCACCTCTCCCACTCTCCCCTTAACCTGCGGCTACCCTACACTCTTCCCCTAAAACGCCACCTCTCCATCCATCCATCCATCCCTCGCTCCATCCATCCATCCATCCATCCATCCATCCATCCAACCATTTCAACTCTTTCACAACCCCTCTTCCCCTTCTGCGTCTGGAAGGGTGAAAGCACTGACCAAAGGAGGACTGTAAACACATGCGCACACTCACTCAGACACACACACACACACACACCAACACTGAGGAGATGTAGCTTCACACTCTCACACTCTCTCTCTCTCACACACACACACACACACACACTCTTAATCAGTGGCCATTCATGATGTGGTTTGATTCCGTTGATATTGTTGTTGTAGTTGATGATGAAGATGATGCAGTCTTGTCCAGAGGTGTGGTGAAAGGGCCTGTGAAGAAGTTGTCCTCCTTCAGCTTCTGGTGCTCAGGCAGCTCAAGTTTCTGATTGGCCTCTTCAATGTCATTATGGATCGCTGTGATCAAAGCATCTGCACAAACACAAAAAATGTTGTGTGAAAAATCTTTATTATATCAGTTTTGAAACTAAATTATTCAAATTGGACAATAATTATACTACTGCCCTTGTTTACAGTGTGTAGCTAGAGGTATAAAAAAAACAAAGCAATGTTGTGATTGTGATAAAGCAAAGACATTTGAACTACCATCACCACGAATGACTATCCGTCCAGCTACTGCATTACATGGAATACTAAATGATCCATGCTACCACTGGGTGGATAATACAATGATGTAAGAGAAATTAGATATCTGGATATGGATATCGCCAGTTCAGGGGCATAAACACACTTAGATTTCTTGCATTCCAGAGTGACACTCTACTGTAATGTTTGAAGGACTATTAATGTTAAACCTTGAGATTCTCACTACATAAGAAAACTAGCTGCAACAGTTATGATTAAAAAGCAATATAATTTTGCATTCTAGGTTCTCTGTGAAAGTGCTAGATAGACACTTTATTGATCCCCAAGGGAAATTCAAGAAGTGCTGACATGAACCTAAAGAAAATGTCTTCCTGTTGCTGACAATTGGTGTCAAAGTTGGACTGGATATCATTTGCCAGGTGAACGAGTGCAAGAGGCTATAATGACTGATAATAACGGAAATAAGATTGGGACACCGGTGTCAACATGCAGTTGGTTAATTAGACAGGTTTCACATCCTCTTTAAGGAACATTATAAATCAATAGTCTTAGCCAGGGTAGCACCACCATAGCACTTCCGATCAATACAGCAAAGTGAAACAGTCTGACCAATTTAACTCAACTCAAGCCTCCATTCTTAGATCAATTTGTTTTTTTACTCCTTATTTCTCCTTCAAGCTAGTAGTATGAGAAGCAGTCCAAAGGTCAGTCTTATAATAAGTTGATTTAAGCCAGTTCTGTTAAGACGAAACAAACACTGTGTTATGGGAAGCAAACAGCACAAGGTCATTTCCTCTGGGAGAACTGAAAGGACTGTGGGTAATTCCCTTATGCAAAAGTCTACATCAAAATGGGACCCAAAGAGCTCAAAAGTTCTGCAAAAGAGCCCTCATGCACTTACGATTTCACAGTTGGACAGTCTTAAGCCCGCACAGATTTAGCAGGAACAAGCCAAAAGACAAGGACAGTCTTTATGTGGAACAGCAAGCGTGTGTCACGATGGATGCATGCTTGTAATGGTGTATTGCTTTGCACCAACATGAATCTTGGCCATTCTTTTATTACATACAGTACTTCAGTGATATTATTGCCTCAATAAGGATTTATCTTACTGCAGTAAGATCACTACAGCTTAGACCTAACTCAGCATAAAAGGTTTGGGCAGTGACTTGTTTAGTTTGGAGAAAGGTCTGCTGAGTCATTGTTACTAAGTCTTTCTTTGTAGGACATATGTGGTGACATTTGTAGCCAACTGAGACTTACCAAGCGAGTCAAAGCCTCTCTCTGGTCTGATGTAGCCAGCCATCACCACGCTCAAGGTCTGCCCATAGAAGTCTTCTTTGAATTTGTGGATCACATGCGTCTCCTGCAAATTATAGAGGTCATACAGAATAAAGTTATCTTTTCCAGTAGTAGACTGACAACTCCAATTCTCTGCATACACTGAGCCTAATCCTAGGTATTTCTGAGTGAAGCGGAGTACTTACAACACTTTATGTGCAAGTAATACCAAGTATCTGTCCTATTTCACAATAAACTTTAGTGTTGTTCAATTAGCTATAATAGTGTGTGTGTACGTATGTGTATGTGTCACTCCTTGCCTCACCATTACCATTGATTTCATTGTGTTTTTGTAGTATGGGTTCCAGCCAATGCTCATCACCATCTTGTGAACAGGACCGTTGTCTACACTGGCCCAGCCATAGTAGATGCCTGTGCTGATGTCTGCAGGAAGATGCTCCACCACGCTAGTTGGAAAATTTGCTGCAATACACACAGAACCAGGGACAAATTTACTAACGTTACATGATATTTCCACGCCATCTTCGCCAGCCCTCACTTCACAATAAAGTGCCAGATATCAGTGAATAACATTACTCAACATAATAGGCTTATACGACTGTCAAAAAAGGACCCAAAGGGACAGCACAATCTAGGCTAAGTGATAAACCTTCTCCTATTCACCATCTCTACTGATGCTTCTTCATCCCCTGCCCAAAGGTGGTTTTGTTAGACCATTAGAGGACCACTGACAAATTCTTACAAAACACCAGTACAGACACTAACTTTAAAGCTTATTAAACTTCACATTAAACCAATAGTTAGACAAGCGAAAGGACATAAACCAAGATACTGAGGTTGTAACATTAGCTTAGAGTTACGATAACGTTAACATGATCACAACGAGGATACCTAAGCCAATGCCAACAGCATAATGTTCCCCGAAAACGGTCTCAAATTCAAGGAAGACAGGGCATTACTAAACATATTCAAAGCAGACTGACCAGTTTGAGCTGTCCAAAACCGGTCAAATCACAGAAGTGCAATATTCGAGAAGGTAATGTTAGCTGATCATGATGTAACGGTGTATGAAAGCGTGATGTAACTTCGCTATCTTCTTTAATGTTTAATGTAACGATAGGAAAATTAACGTTACTCACCCGTAGGGATACCCAGCTCTTTGCTTCCTCTCCCAAATCCACGAACGACTTCTCCTCGGCAAAAATACGGAAGACTTTTCATGTTGAATCGAATTGTCCTAACGTTAGCTTGATCACCTAATCACCTTAATGCAAATGACTGGCAAGATAACCGAACCTAACGTTAACGCTAACGTTAATAGTTTAGATCAGTCAGCTTCAAATTTTAGCTTAATTCAAGTATAATATTTTGTTCTACTTCGTCTATATACAATTAGAAACCAATTTACAGTCTGCACCAGGTTACATTACAAACGTTCGATATGCTATCCAGCTCAGAATTGCCGGTTGTCACGTCTAACTGGTACTTTGAGATAACTGATAACGTTATGAATCGAAATAATATCTGGCAAACACACGTACGTTAATCGTTTGGTGTCTTTGTGCCGAGTATGAGCTACTACCGACCAGAGTTCCCGGTAATGTGCGTAGGTAAGTTAGCTAATGATGACTCAAACTGCCCTATGTTGCGCGACCAACGACCTTAGCAGCAGCAGCACGCACGCTCGCTGGCGTAGTTATGGCCAGTTTCAAAATAAAGGCCTAGCTTATCGCAGAATCGCTTCCATACTTGTGTATGTGGAAATAAGTCAGATACACATAATAAAACCCTCTAAGCACCAGATGACGAGAACAAAATACTTAATTTTGAAACAAATAGTAAAAAGGAAGCGTTTTCAAGCATCTCTGTTATGATGAGAACCTTTACGCTACTATGCTTAACACTCAGAGGAAATGTATGACTTGGAGTTCCGATGCAAAGCAGCTAAATAAAAGTTCCTAAAGTCTTTGGTAGGTCCGACGACTCTGTTCCATATAAAAGTTTGCCATCCTATGTCAGCACCAGTTGTGTGAGGTTCTAAAACAAAATATTGTTCCCCCTCCTTATTTTGAATTCGTCTTTTGGTTAGTGCAGATATGTGCACTAGCAAAGACTATAGACTGTAGTCTGAGGGCTTCCCCAGGAGGGCCAAATCACAAGTCAGCCTAGGTTTAGGGACATTTCAAACTAATGTATTGGCTATTTCACATAGGCCTAGACATGGCCATGGACTTTCAAAATTTAGTAATTTGGGCTAAGTTAAGATTTACATTCGATTCCAGATGCGTAGGCTTCAAAACAGTCTAAAACTTAGTGAAAAGTTGGAACACAATGGAACTGAATTTGGTCAACAAAATGTTATACATTTTTAATCAAATTCAATGGTGCTGCAGCAAAAACCTGATCTGAAGAATCTCAGCAATGTTCCTGAGCTGATGTGATTATGCCCTGGGGCAACACTTTTCTGCAGAACTTCTGAAGAATTGTCAGGGAAGTGGATTTCATTTGTTGTTTATCGCAAGTTGCTCTCAAGAAGATGCCCGAACCCATGTAGGCATCTGTCAGCGTTTCAGTGACTCGCTGGTGACTGGTGACTCTTTCGGTTGTTGCTTTCAAACACTGCCCCTTAATCAAATAGGGTCATGGAAGTAGGATAGACAGACAGATATAGATGATTTGCAAAGTGATGCAGGCTTCCTTGGGGGGGAAAAAAACATGAAGATTTGTTTTTTGATGAGGCTTCTTCATATTTTAATGTGTTTTGATACATGTAAAATGAGGACATTTAGTGTTTTATTAATTAAGTAGCCTTATTAATATGTTTTAGCCCATCTCTAGGTAAGATGATTTGACAGAGATATGATGCTATGGGCCTTCGATTGAGGCTTAAATCCAAAGGCTTGTTGTTTGAATCCCGATTCCTGACCCTTGGACCATGGATGAAGTACCCTTGAGCAAGGCACCACTCGCTGCTCCCCTGTAGCAGGCAGCCCACAGCTCTGTGTTAGTGAGCGTCTCACTGTGTGCTGTTTGTGTTTTTTTTAATTCCAATTGGGTTAAACGCAGTGACCAAATCCCCCTCACGGGACCAAAAGAGTAAATATACTTAATATACTTATTATCATTGCTTCAGTTGAGGGAGAACAGTGACAAACTTTGGAGTGTGACTGACTATGGCCAAACTCAGGCAAGATTCAAGTTTTTCTCAATGCTGTACCGTCCACCCTTAGAATATAAAGTGTTGACCCATTTTGATTAAAAGCATTGGTAATTTACCATTATTTCTTCTGTCAGACCTGTACTCACAGCCCCACTTCATCAACAGTGACAGAAGAGATAGTTCAAAGTAGATGTCTATGCTTTCCACTAGAGGGTGTTTGTTCACTTTTTCATTCCCCATAGACACTATGGTAAGTCTCGTGCTCACAAACACAAAAATCTACATACATTTATACATTATATTTATTATATCTTTTATCCAAAGAGACTTACAAAAGAGGATTAACAATCAGAGAACAATTAGAGAACCTAGAATAGAAGACCTCTTAGAAAGAGTATAGCACTAGTTACTTCCAGAGGGTGAGAGAGCTGAAGTGTCAAGCACAGAAGGAGAGGAGAGGAGGGGGGGAGTACAGGTGTTGCTCTGTGTTGCTCTCTGAAGGGTCTTTAAGAGCATTTTGAAGATAGACAGAGAAGTCAAAATAGTAATTATCTTTCTGGTATAATACAGCCCTATCTATTATTGTCTTTTGTAGTGTGCATAAGTCCCTGTATGTATAAGCTACGTCCATGTATATATTCTGTAGTTTTTTATTGCAAGTTCACAGTATCTCCTGACTATCACAAAGTGCCTCATGGGGATGTAGTTGTAATTGACCATGTCATCATAATGTGTTGAAGCCTTTTTTATACGGTTGATATGGTTGAAATGTAATTGAAGAGGAGAGTGAAAAGTGTACAAGTGCGCAATAGAGTAACTGTGTGGTGTAGAGAGAGATTGACAGAGAATGCTATTGTAATATGCTATATGTAGTCAGAACTATGTGTCAACATGATTAAGTGCACACATATGTATGTATACATGTGTAAATGTGAGATCAAAATGTAAGTGTAAGTTTTAGCGTGTGGGTGTGTGTAGGCTCATTCAAGTAGACTTTTGTGTGTGTTGTGTGTGTGTGTTTGTGTGTGTGTGGGGGAGAGAGAGAGAGAGAGAGAGAGAGAGAGAGAGAGAGAGAAAACTGGGAGTGTGTAAGGGTGTACCAATGTGGTTTGGTGTTTGTGTGTGTGTGTGTGTGTGTGTGTGTGTGTGTGTGTGTGTGTGTGTGTGTGTGTGTGTGTGTGTGTGTGTGTGTGTGTGTGTGCTCCAGGCCTCCTAGTGTGGAGAAGCACAGAGAGGGGTTAGAGTGATGCTCTGATTAATGTGCCCTAAATGAGGTGTTTGCTCTGCAGACATCCGCTCTCTTAGAGTATGGTAATGTGATGACAGGCAGGGAGATGGATGAGGATGTGCTTGCATTAATGAATGGGTTTGTTTGTCTGGGGACACACACACACACACTTATACGTCTGTTTTTTTTTTTCTTCTTCTTTCTTTCCTTTGAGTGATGAACTGCAGACAGAGCGAGAATGTGTGTGTGTGTGTGTGTGTGTGTATGTTTGTGTGTGTGGAGCCACAGTGTTTGAGAAAGTTGTTTGTGTGCGGCTTACATCGTTAAAAGTTCAAACACAGCCTCGAAGTAATGAGTGAGTTTCTCTATCTATGTCTAAGTGTTTGCTTTAGTTGTGTTTACAGAGTCTCCAACTCACCAGTGTTGATATACAGAGAGATTCCATATTACCCTTCTAATCATATAATTTGTGGAAAACAGCAGAGCTTTCTGCCAAATCTTAAACACTTTTTACAGTAGTTAGCAATACAGTATCGATTGAGTAGCATCAGCAGTGTGCTGACAGTTTGGATTGGCAGCGAAGGCTCTGTACTGTTCTGGGGCCTGTTGGGAGGGGGCAGGTTTTGGGCCCTTCAGGGGTGATAGAGTTTTGTGTGGATACTCAAGTGACGAGAGTGTGTGTGATGGATTGGTCTTGTCGTGCAAAAAGGCCTCCTTCAACATGAATAGAGTCAATATTAACCATCTGCCCAATCAACTTCTCCTCACCATTGTGCCATACACAGATAAACACACACACACACACACACACACACACATAAGTGCACGCGCGCACGCACACACACACACACACACACACACACACACATTGTTGTCACACATAGAAACAATGCGATAGCAAATGTATAAACCCACAAACAGACAGACTGACTCACACACACACACACACACACCAAGCAAACACTTGGTTACTCACACTCCCAAACACACATCAATCTGATTCTGTGGCCCTGACACCGCCATGACACTCTCGTTTTTCATCACTGCTACCCTGATGGGAGCGCATGCTTTCCCCAGACTCTCTCTTACACACACAACATGCTGCTACACTCTCTCTCTCTCACACACACACATGCCATCATGAACACACACATACACTATGCTCTCACAACCACTTATTACCCCTACGCACACACACACACACACACACACAGAGTCAAATTTACTAAGACAATCTCTGAAACAAACAAAATACACGAAAACATCTGCATAAAAATCTGCGCTCAAAAACATGCATAGTCAGCATTTACACTGTCGCTCTGAAGCACACTCACCTGAGCTTGTACCTGCTCACTAAAATCAGGGAATATATATGGACAACTGTTTTTTTAAGAGCCCCAGTCTGTTGAAGAACTCAGAAAAAGAAGATGAAAATTATTTTGAGTAATTTGGGTAGAAGTAAAGAGCAAAATTATATACTTTGCAAAAATGTCTAATGATATGGAAATTCCATAGCATTTAGACTTACATTGAATTTTTATTCACATGAGGTTTGCTTTTTGAGTAACTGTTCAGCCCTTTTTTAAAGGTTTTTTTTTTAAGGACTGACTCTATCTGTTTCATTTCTACTGTACAGTACGGGCTGTTAGAAGAATGAAGAGAAGTGAAGCTGTGGAACCTCAGGCCTCCAATATGCCGTTTCTGAGATCTTCTTGAAGCTGATGGTCTCACTCCTCTCAGAGCTCCATGTCCTCCTTTTAAAGGTACACTACTTCAAATCTCTTTCTGTTAAAGGTGCAGTTCTTCAAAAGTCCTTTAAAAGGAGTTTCATTTGGTTGTTGGTGATTGTTGGTGTACCTTTCATACATTATGGCAGCGTGTGTTATTCTAGAAGGAGAGTGGGTGGTAGAGTGGTATGTGAATTTTCCATATAAGCAAACACAAGACACTTGTGTCATTTGCTGCATTTATTTATCTTATTTATATTGGGATGATGGACTGGGCGTTTAGCCTCATGAGACAATGCCTTCGACCAATAGAAATGGGAGTTGAAAAGTGATTCTCTATTGGCATTCTTACACCAGTCTAAGCTGTAGCACTGTTACAGTCATTGTCATTTACTTCCTTTAGATGGTTACACTGTGTGTGTGTGTGTGTGTGTGTGTGTGTGTGTGTGTGTGTGTGTGTGAGTGAGAGAGAGAGAGAGAGAGAGAGAGAGAGAGAGAGAGAGAGAGAGAGAGAGAGAGAGAGAGAGAGTGAGTTTGTGACTACAGCTCATGTGTCTTCAAATCACAGATGTGGTGGACACCTCTCCTGTACTAGGGTTGACTTGGTCTTGGTTGATTTAATTAGATTATAAGTCTTGCTCTCATTTTTTTAAGAAATGAACCCACTTGCTTTCAGCCACAAAATAAAATCTTACTGTATATATCAGTTCCATTTGGACTGGTTATGATGGCAGTTACCTTTTCTACCTTTTCTTATCTTCCTAACCACGTGGTTCCTTTTTTGGCCACCATACACTATTACTCAACATTTTATCTACAAGTTGTACAATATTTCATTTTTGGACGCAAACCCTTTTGAACCTAGTGCAGTAAATATTTACATATAACCTATAGTCCTCCATTTTTCATTTCACAAGAATTTTCCCATTTTGGTATTTTTATAGTCTATTTTATTGTTTGTCAGCTCTCTCTTTCCTCCCTGGCTCTAGACGCCTCTCGCTGTGTTATTCTGCCCTCCGCAGGTAGTACTTCGTCAGTGGCGCTCAAGTTTGCTTCCTGCTGTCATGAAGCGGAATCGCCTGAGGTCCGAACTTCTGCGCCATAACTCAAACACACACACACACACACACACACACACACACACACACACACACACACACACACACACACACACACACACATAATCCCAACCTCACCACGCTCTTGTCCCCGAACACATACTTACCATGCAAACACAGTGTCGACTACACGGACACACACAAACACATTTCCTGCTGTTGTCAGTGGCTCCGGCAAGAATTAATCAACCGTTCACCCATTTACACTCTTTGCATACCCTTTTGTCGGAGGGAGAGTGCTACGAGGCAGCGCGTCTCGGGCGAGAGGATGTCAGCGGCGGCGGTGGCGTTGCGCGCAGGAATCCATCAGCGCGGCGGTGATTGATCTGTCTGTCTGCGCGCACAGCAGTGCAGCTCGGCAAATGAAGTGGCACAGAGCGGGCTGACACCCCTGCGCCCGCGCCGCAGACAGGCTGGGAGAGACCATGGGGGGTAAAAGTTTGAGTTGACAAACACAGAAAAGTGCACATCCACCATACTACTATTGCTAGACAAACACACGCATGCATGCCGCACACACACACACACACACACACACACACACACACACACACACACACACACACACACACAAATCCCTTCACTCTTCAGACACACACACACACACAAACATCACAAATGACACACAATCCACAGATAATATCATCATGCACACAGAGACACAAACATACCACCACACACACATACATACGCACACACACACACACAAACACACACACACACACTCACACACCATGCCTTGCCCATTAGTGCTTTTGTTGTGCCCGGCTGGTTACTGGCATCTGGTGGCTCTGTCCTATTTTTGCCCCATAGCTGACTGAGTGGCAGAAGATGAGGCGAAAGATTTTCTTTTGTACATTTTCTTTGTAAAAGCTTGTATCCTCCTGAGGACAAACTTTTACAGCTTCCCTCTGATAGACACCACATTCTGACCTTAGATAGCCAATCAATAGAAGGCTACTGTACTAATAGATCATAAGAGACAAAAATAATGAAAGACTAATAAGGAATAATAAGGAAATCTATTCAGATTCTGTCAATCTCATAAAACAAAATGTTCTTAAGAACACAAAGTTGAGTACATAATAGAATGTAGTATAAAGGATTTTTCCCCAAAGTTCACATACCTTTGCTTAAGAAAAGAGGGAGTAAGGATTGAGTATGCTGCTTTCAAACCCAGTTCATACTGTGTCAGTATCTTTTATATTTCTTTGTTTCTGATGAAAATAAACTAGCAGCATAGTGGAATACAAATATGTGCGGAAGCTCAAGGAGAGAGGGTGCAGAGAGGGGAACAAGTCCCAGGGCGTGTTCTCCATGCACCTGCTAACCGGCGCTCCAGCCCATGGGAGTCAAGGCACTCGCTCGCCGTAACTGCAGGTTGCCGTGGCTGCAGGCCTATAATTAGGGAGGGTAATTATTTGCAGGAGCCGGGCAGAGCTGGCCTCGCATAAACAAACAGGCTGCGCAGAGTCTGACGACAAACATCGTTAACGCTATCCTCATTGTGCGCCATGCACACGTTCCCCACACACACACACACACGCACACACACACACGCACGCACACACAGAGGCATCGGAGATGACTGATCTCCTAGCATGTTGCTCCAGGCTCTTGTTTCACTCAGATCATCAACTCACAGTGAGACTACAGCTAATCCATTCCTCCCCTGCTACAGCTAAGACACGCTGCTAAAGTTAACAGATCCCTGCTAAAGCTACACACAATGATGACTGCTAATGGCAACAAACCAAGGAAAGCTAATAATGGTTGGCAGGGGGAGAGCTGTGGCGAGAGCGGCGGCGTCTCAAACCACATACGTGTGTCCGGTGATCATCAGAACTCGGGTCCAAGTCTTTGCTTATGGTCTTTCTCCGCACCGCGCCTTCAACCTCTAGCCCACTCATCTCTGCTCTCCACTGTCCTGTCAACAAGGGACAAAAAGACCATCAATAAATACGGGAGGAAACCACAAGACCCCTCAAATAATGATAGTTCACTAAAGAGAAGTTATGCTGCAGTCTCATTAGCAGGATGAATAAATAAATAAAGCTTTACTCACTTTCTCAAGTTTGCCCAAGTAAGACAAGTCAAGGAGCCAGAGTACTGAGCCCTATTAGTGAAAGAATGTGGCCTCTGAACAGGCCAGTTTGAACAGCCTCAATGTTATCAAGTTTATTTTGTCATGTCAGCTATACACTATGTACACTGAGACAAAATGCAGTGGTGTACATTTAAACTATACCAAAAAAGAAATAGAAAGAAAAGAAGACCAACTCTTTCACTGTGTGCATGAGATAGCTATGGCTGCTCTCCATTCAAGCCACCTGTCTAGTTTAGCTTCTGCACTGAAGTGGACTCTCCTATAGTGGCCATGGCCGTAGATCATGGTGCTAGTGGCCTATGAGAGCTGCTCCACTTGTTATGCATTGATGTTTACAACACAGCCAGATGCTCTAGTCTGGAGTTATACAGTGTCACTGAAAGAAGCGATCCGCTGTTTGGACAGCCGTTAAACAAACATAGTCTATGCACAGCATGGACAGTTCATCTATAGGCAAACAAATCTGTAGTGTGCAGTTGCCACGTGTGCCCCCCCCCAATCTATTAAACATGAACTAGAAAGACAGTCATAGCTATAGAGTTCTCTTCAGTACCTGCAGTGTAATCTAACGCTGAGCCTAAGAGCAGGAAGTGAAGTACTGAATGCAGATTTTATCGTCTGTTGTTGTCTAGGGTTAAAATGTTGTTGTCTAGTCTACTCTACACCTTTAAATATGGACTGGTGTATTTTAACGGCATGTTGGCGTATTTGAGGAAGGGTGGTGCGGCGTGTGTTTTGTTTTGTTTTTGATGGTGTGCTCTTGTGAGACAGCCTGGGTTATGTGGGTAAATGTTTGGGTGAAGGTGCAGACACAAAGACATGGTGGGCTAATTTAATTAAGCAGGAAGAGAAGAGAGCAGGGAGACGGCGAGGGCCAGGGGGGCAGAGGCGTGGTGGTGCGTGCCTAATTGTGCGTGCAACACAGGAGGCACAAGCTTCCAGATGGTTCCGCTGCCCCCCCTTCATGCCTCTGAGAACAGAGCAACTCTCTGTAGCAGCTCTCTCTCTCTCTCTTCAGCAACAAGTCAAAATCCTACCGACATGCATAACTTTTACCCTCGCCCTATGAGGCGAAAACCACACACACACACACACACACACACACACACACACACACACACACACACACACACACACACACACACGCACACACACACACACACACACACGCACACACGCTACATACACACATACATACACACTACATACACACACATACAGTACACACACACACACACACACACACACACACACACACACATATAAACACTCTCTCTCTCTCTCTCTCTCTCTCACACACACACACACACACACACACACACACACACACACACACACACACACACACTTCAGAGGCCTGTAAAGAAGACAGTAGGGAGCTGATGTTGAGAGATTGAACAGATGATAGAGTCCTGCTGGTCATGCTCTGCCCTCACAACAGTGCAGTCAATGTCTATACACGTTTCCTGCTACAACACAGCTTTACACTGGTGGAGTAAGAGCTTAGCAACTCATTCTGTTAGAGAAAGGCTACTATCAGTGAGGCTATGTCCAAAAGGCAGGTTGTTCATAATATATTGATGTCCACAGTCGTCCAAATGGAAATACATGAAGGAGTTCAGAATACTGTAAAATAAAATATTCTAAATTGTTTTTAGCCATTTATTTGTGAACATCCTTAGGATGATAGAGGCCTCATTAGCATCAGAGTGTTAATACAGACTCTTACAATTGCAATAGATCAGTATGACATTATTTATTACACTAAGTATGCTATATGTGTCTATATTCATATATTGTATGTACAGTACAGCATATAGATGTAGATTCAGGTTACAAAGTGTGGATCCAACCATATCAGATGTTAATGTGTATGGATTGGAATGTTAATTCCCAGATAAAACATTTAAAAAAATGTGAAATGATTTATTTACATTAACATGCAAATTTAATGTATTAACAAAAAACATTCAATTATCTATACTATAAGATCAGACAATAGTTTATATTATCCTGTCACACTTCATAGTGTGTCTGACCTTTGCGGTATGATGAAGTAAATTGGTAGAGAATGTGTTGGAAGAGTTTAGTATTGTGTCAGACAGTGCATCAGTCAGTCAGTCTGCTTGTGAGTGCACAACTGGACACAAGAGGGCAGTCCAGGGGAGCTCCAGCAGCTCCACATCATCTGTGTCCTTAGTTTTTACTCAGATATATTTGTTTGTTTGTTTGTTTGTTTATTGTCTAACATTATTGAGATCATTTGAATATACAGTACATCTGATAATATTCATATATCAAAATGTAAAAAGAAAATTTTCAGTTTTGTTTGTTGTCAATCCAAAGTTTTATTTGTGTGCATGCACAGAAGTTTATTCAAAATTTGACAATGGTGTTTTGGTATGTAATTAAGCTCAAACTATAGTATTCTAAATTGAATTGTATTTTTGTGTTATTGCCATTGCATTTTGGAGCATACTTTCTTCTATATACTTGAGTCATTCTGTTCCTATACTTGAGTGACTGAAAATCACAAAATGCACAGCACACATAGACACACAGACTCTA
>JAODXP020000019.1:22027892-22065392 GCA_027497455.2 Sardinella longiceps
TACTGACTCCATCCCGTTGGCCCTGACTGTCACACAAACTATGTGTATATTATCTCTGACTACATTCAGTACTCATGCTGTTCTGTGTTAACCATGGTCAATCTATGCATCAGACTTTACGGATACTTTATTATGCCCCAGGCAGGTAGGTCCGTGAGGCGTGGATCTGCCCAAGGTTTCTTCCTACAAAACAAATTATTTATAAAGCGAAGGGAGTTTTTCCTTGCCCCTGTTTCTCATGGATTCTTCCTGTACTGTTTGTAAAGCGCCGCGAGACAATGCACTGTATTTGAGCGCTCTATAAATAAAATTGAATTGAATTGAATACACTTTATAGTCTGCCAAAACTGGCAAGGAGTTTGAACTGAGTTTCAGTTGCAGTCCCTGCTCCGATATGTCCCCTGCTTGTGTTTCAGCTGCACTTGCCGTGAGTAAAGTGGGGAAAGTGCTCTACTGCCCCCTGTGGCGGGTGCAGCTCACTGTTTCTTTTGGCTCGAGATTTACACTTTAGTTCACTCTCTCTCTCACTCCTCTCCCTCTCATACCTGACAGCACTAAATGTACTAATAATGTACTGAGAATTCCACTGTCCAAATGTACTTCAGCACTCTGCTCTCGAGCTCTTCTCAATGTTGATAAGATGATAAACTACCACTAGAATACGTCTGGGCATTTTTCAGTGCTGTGATTGGTCTGACCAAACATTCGTAGAAGACCTAGTGAATCCCTATGGCTCGTGCCTTGTGCCATTTTGCTACATTTCTAGGCTCGGGAACGGTCAAAGTCCAAGGACATTCTACATTAAAAAACATTTTTTTTAAGTGAATAGTGCTTTTGAATAAAGTGTGATTTCACTATTTTTCAAAGTAGTCCTGATTAGGATTTGAATCTATAATCCATCTTAATCCAGTGTCTCCCCCGCCTCTCCTTTCCTCATCTCCACATCTTCCTCCTACCGTTCCCATCTCTCTCCTCCTCTTCCTCGCTCTCTTTAGTCTTAGCCATCGCATCACCTGACATCTGATGGAGATGCTTCCTCCCATCATCAAAGGTCAAAACACGCAGACCTTACAAGACACCTTGTTAATACACCAAAGATCATGGAATACTGACCTCTTTACCCGCTCTGGATATACTCTGTATTAGTGAGTATCAAAAGGGTTGTACAGGGTTTTTGAGTGCTTCATGGAGTGGATAAAATGATTCTGTATTCAGAGGCAGTCACATTAGATCCCTATCCAGTTATTTTCCTTAGTCTTGTCCATCATAACCACCACGCAGTCTGACTGAGGGTACAGAAGAACTGCTCAGGATGGACCCTAAGCATGAGACTCTTAGCATCAGCAGATACAATATGTTGTCATTACTGTACATAAAGTGAATGGAGCAGAGCTCCATAAAACAGCTACCGTACATCTGGCATGGAAACCTGCTTAGCCAACCTTGAAGCTTGTCTGTGAGATTTAAAGAGCCAGACGGACATCTCCCAAAAAATCTTCAGGTTATTCCACTCAGACAAGACAAATTTCTTAATGACCCCCAGCGCTACTTTTGGCCACATCTCTTTAAGGCTGGATCCTGTGACTGTCACGACCAGCATGGTATTTAACGACCTTGGGCTGGCCATTGATCCAGAACACATATATCTGCCTTGCATTAAAACATTACTCTGGTGCCCTCGCCATTAAAGGAACAATTCCACTCTGGCAAAAAGACTTTTCTCGGCATGATAGTGACAGTAAAAGATCAATGTTTTATTACATCATTATCATCAGGATGACATTATTACAATGTTCTCCACTCGCACACTCCCAAACATTCTCAAACTCTCTTCTTATTCTTATCAACGGATCTAATTCTGGTCTCCATAAGAAGAACCCTTAGAGGAAAACAAAAGCTTTGCAATATCATTGAATGGGTTTTAAGTGTATCAACATTTATGAACATAAACAGATAAATGTTCTCACAAGATATTCTGTGTTCAAATACAGGTTGTTTGTCTGGGGATTTATGCATTGTTTTGTTTTGGAACATTGAGCTTATTGGCAGTAAGTGAAAAAAAAAATGTTGAAAAGCATGTCTAGAACTTTCTTCCCGTTACCTCTACGTCTTTCTCCCAGAATGCAGTGTGGTGCACTGTAGGGCAGCATGCCTCTGGCTGTGGCTCCTGGGTCTGTGATGGCTCAGTGGGAGCCCGTCCCTTTGCTGAACATGAACACATATATTCTATCCTCACAGGAGGAAGCTTCATCTGGCCTCCAGCGAACAAAATGAAAGAAAACACATAAATTTTACAAACACACTTAAACACACTCAGACCACACTGACATATGCCCACGCATATTCCACACTCACACACACACATTCACACACACACACAAACGGTTGCTATGCGTACAGCAAAAACACACAATCTCATGTCATTCTAACAGATAAGTCTTTCTGTAAGCACCAAGAAAACATGCTCCAAGCTAAAAACAGAAAGCATGCACTGCAGACACCTCTGACCCCACGCTGTTTTATAGAGAAATAAAGAGCTTGCGCATTAATCGGCATTACTAAATCATTTTGGGGGTATTTCAAGTGGCACAGGCCTTTGCGCACGGCGTCACAGCCGCTCTAATTGATTTAAATGCCCCACGATGGCGCAATGCTCCGTGATCGCCTCGTGAGGGGTCTTTAGGATTATTATTATTACTGTAATTGCACTTTCTGTATTCGCCTTCCACAAGCAGCTCGACTGCCGTCGCTGCCGCCCGAAGCTCAACAAATAATTATTAGGATCTCGGAACAAACAGACACCCCCCTCCTGTAGTCTCATGCGCCCCCCAGCTCAAAGCCGACCCCCTCCTTGCGAACTCATCTTCCCCAGCTCCCTTTTTGCTATGTTCAGCCTTTAATTTATGCGAAATTAATTGATATATCTCTTATAATTGATGTGCTGTAAAATTAATGAGTAATTTATGTAATTAGTCAATTAAGGCTAATTCTAGCATATGTTCTCTATGCCCAGAAGGTGTACTTTACAAGTAGTTATTTGTCCAGGAGTTGAATGCTGCGAAAACAACTAATTAATTTCTTATGCAGATCAGTGCTCGTCTGTTTAGCACCTCTCTTTGCGCAAGGCAGGTTTAATATTTATCTTGAGTGAAAAGCGTTGAGCTGGTCTTCAGGATAATGTTCCACACTTGCTCTCGGGCGAATATTTAAGAGTGCGCTCTGTGCCGAGACGCACAGCAGTGACACGCCGTTCCAAAACATTTACGAGAGAGACAACGGCGCTCGCGACTCGCTCACCTCCGTTGACCCGAGAGACCCGCCTGAAGGACTCCTCCTGGAGCGGTGTAATGTGAAAGATCTGCTGGCTAATTAATTGACACCGTTTTGAATATTCATTACTAATATAGCCAGTTCGCCCTTAATTATATTGTTGGCCGTGTCTCACAGGAAGGTAAATCACTGAAGGCTTAATTAATGTAATGTATTCGGGTCCCGCTAGGGTGCGGGGGAGGCCGCGTGTGGTCCAGGGCCTACCGTGACACCTGGCCGAAGAAGAGCAGCGGCCCCTTTTGTTTTGCTGTTTACCAGCACCCTGAGGAGGCCGAGCTGTTTATATCTTTAAAGCATTGTTTAACCAGATAGACACACAAGTTACCGGTCCCGCCAATTAAACATTAGCACTCTCAGAATAATGCAGATTAATGAGAAAGCGCGGTGTAATACAGTGTCTACGTTCCTATGTTTGATTTTCATTGTCAATTCTTAATTAGAGAATAATAAAAGATATAATGTGGTGCATTTAATGTAAGTTTGCTGCGTTTTGAAGATTGTATAATGAATACGAAAAAATAACTTTAGGCCTAATCGAGTCGTTTAAAAAAAATAGTTTCACTGTATGAGAATTTTTGGTTTGTGTTTTTATTAAGAGTTTTTTTTCTATTTTTTCTAATTAAGGTTAGTACCCATAGTGTTCAAGCGTTTATATTTATTAGGCTAACTAGTTTGCGAGTTTGCAAACTGAAATATTATCTATCTATCCATCTCTCTATCTAGCTGTCTGTCATGAATACATACAGCGGACAGTTTGTCATAGTGAAGACATGCAGTCCTTTGACAATATCTCTGTGTGATCCTCTGTGGCAAGACTTCAGGGATAACTGTTTAATTAGAAATTTGTTTTTAATTACTCTCAGTCTTTAGTGGACAGACAGTTTTTCTCTGGGGAACTTTTATTTTTCTCTTGAACTTCAATATGCATGCTACGAAAATTATTATTATTATTATTATTATTATTATTATTATTATTATATTAACACATAAAACAATGCATAACAGCGCATATCACATTTCTATGACAAATGACACAGCGACAAGATGCTAACTTGAAATTATATCATTACATCTATTCTTTTTTTTTATCTCCTAATAGGTAGTCATAATATTTGAAGAATTGTAAGCCGTTCTTTATTCTCTTACTCTTGACAGCCTTTTTACGGAGTCTACTGCATAATGAATGGAAGCGTATGCGCACACGCACACACACACACACACACACACACACACACACACACACACACACACACACTTGAAGACTCTTTCTCCCCCTCTTTCTTCTCTCGATCCTGGTACAAAAGTGCAATAGTGCGTGCACCGGTAGGGGGTTCGAGACGTTGCTGTTATTACAAAAGCCGCGCGCAGAAGGCGTGGGAGAACAGAGTCGTTACGCCGAGCACTCGTGTGTCCCGAGGACCGGCAGTGTGAACTGGAAGACAAAAGTTGAGAGGAGCTTGTCACTCGCGTGAGGCAGAGACCGAACCTTGGTCGCGTGGAAATGTTTTGAATAGACTTTTTTTTTTTTCAAGAGAAAGGTTTTGTGCCTTCAAAGCGCGTTTCACAATTGCTCAAAACAACAAACGGATTTTTCAAAGAAAAGAAAAAACGTTTCTGAAGTCATTTCTGCAGTTTGTGAAGTTGAGGAGACTTTTGGATATGTTAGTGATCGTGCGCAATAGCGCATGAGAGCGGGACTTGCGCGCCAGAGCGCAGAGCGCGTGGGAGAGAGCGGGCATGCCCCGGCCCGGGAAGAGCTCGTATAGCGAGCAGAAGCCTCCGTACTCGTACATCTCCTTAACAGCCATGGCCATCCAGAGCTCCGAGGAGAAGATGTTGCCTCTCTCGGACATCTACAAGTTCATCATGGAGCGCTTCCCCTACTACCGCGAGAACACACAACGCTGGCAGAACTCACTGCGCCACAACCTCTCCTTTAACGACTGCTTCATTAAAATTCCCCGGCGGCCTGACCAGCCGGGCAAAGGCAGCTTCTGGGCACTACACCCAGCATGTGGCGACATGTTCGAGAACGGGAGCTTCCTGCGACGCCGCAAGCGCTTCAAGCTCCCCCGGCCCACGCCAGCCCTGCCCCCTCGCCCGCCTCCGGACCCCCGGCACGCTCACTACCATACCTACGGGCTCCACAGCAATCAGCCGCCTAGCTTCAAGCACCCGTTTGCCATCGAGAACATCATCGGGCGCGAATGCCGGGGCGTGATGCCCGGTTCGATGCCCATCGCCTCAGTCATGAGCCAGCTTGGGTATCCGCTGCCCACGCAGCTGTGGCCAGGGATGGGGCCCCTCTCCTCCGAGTACCCCCCTTTCAGCCTGCCTGCGGTCAAGAGTATCTACCAGCCTGCCAGTGGTCAGGGGATGCCCGCCGTGCCCATGCCCATCAAACCCACACCGACTCTAGGGACGCTGGGAATCCAACGCTGCCAAGACGCCGGCCAGGGCAAGACAAGCTGCTTGCACCCCTCACTGCTACTGCCTTAGACTCACTCACTCACACACACACACACACACACACACACACACACACACACACACACACACACACATCGCATAGAAATACATGGGTGCACTCACACATACGTAGACTCACACACCAACACGCACTCACACAGAAATACACCAGTCTTTATCCAGAAATATATACTTATGGTCATATATAAACAATACCCATATCACACAAACAAATGCACAGACATACACAAATTCACTTCTTCGAGTGTGGGAAGGTAAGCTGGAAAAAATAAATAAGGGAACAGACTGATTATAAAGGCTGCGCATATTCAAGCCAAGTGTCTGTGTGTGTGTGTGTGTGTGTGTGTGTGTGTGTGTGTGTGTGTGTGTGTGTGTGTGTGTGTTACTTGCAGGATTGAGATCTCCTGAGGCATAGTGTGTGGACCTTTTAAAGACTTCATGATACAGACTTAATCTAATGTTAAGACATGAACTACAATCAGTGGAATCCAAAGATGCATTTTTAATGTTAACGTAGAGTAGCCATTAACTCTGAACTGCACTGGCATGAGAAAGCATTAAACTTCTCATGTGTATTTTTTGTTTTCTATTTTAATTGTAAATGAATATAATGTTGAATATATGAATGAAGTAAAATATATAGATGGTTATAAGAAGACATATTGTCTATCGCCTTCCGCAATCTTTGTATTTAAACAGCATGAAGATTCAGTTAGAAATGGAGAATGAACTGACCAGCTTGCTGTACATTGTAAAAACTTTTAAAAGTTAAAAAACAATTGAAACCTGTACAATATCATAATTTCTGTCTATTTCCTTTGGTGTCCTATTGTCTCTTGTGCATCTAACGTCCATAAAATGTCAAATGACATAATCTGTAATAAAATTTTATTCTAGTGAACCAAGACTAATTTAAGAAAATTCATTGACCTTTATACAGATCTTAAAAGTGTACCTCTCGGTTTTGTCCCAGTGTGTGTGTGTGTGTGTGTGTGTGTGTGTGTGTGTGTGTGTGTGTGTGTGTGTGTGTGTGTGAGAGAGTGAGTTTTTGAGTGTTTGATGGTATGAGACTGTGGGTGTGAATCGCAAATATTTTGTCCACAGTTGTTGGGGTCATTTACTCACCATTTCTCAAATTCACCAGAGAGAGGCGAGGACAAGTTCAAAACATTTGATTCAAATGTCAAAAATGTCAGTTACCTACAGTATTTCTGAGCTCAAATTTAGGCTGTCAGCCGAATCCTTTTTAGGTGAACTATCACCACAGATTTAGCTCAGTGATAAATCTCTTCATACTGTTTACATATGCACAGTTATCTCTGCTAAGATACCTGGTAGGCTATAGATGAAAATGTGTGTGAACTGACCGCTCCAAACACACACACACACACACACACACACACACACACACACACACACACACACACACACATGCACATACTGTACACACACACACACACACACACACACACACACACACACACACACATACACTCACACAAATTATGCTCAGAAAGAAAACACGATGTCTTTTGTCCTCTTTGCGCTGAGAAGGGAGAAATGTGGATAAATATCTATAACTATAAACTATAACTATAAGCTTTTCTCTTGTCTTTTTATATGAATCTATTTTACACATTAGATTTATCTTGATGATCCATCTGACTATTGCTGTAATCTGCAGTAATAACACCTAGCATGTAATAACAATTACACCTCCTATTTCTGAAAATGATTTCAAGACTTAATAATAATCAGCAGTCCACTCTCTGTAATTCTTACCAAAAATGACAGTTAAAAGGATGTGGAATTTTTTCCAATAAAGTCAAATCTTTAGAGTACATGTCATGTTATTTGAGTACATGTCATGTCATTCATACTATTTTTACCTATTATCATATTTATGATATTTATGTATAATAAGTTTCAGTTTTGTGTATATTGTCATAAGATGCGTTGAACCTGTGAGCCTTCGACTTCAGAACAAGTGGGCCTACCAAATGGCAGCAAATACAGAGTCTTGTCATATTGTGGAACTTGTGAAGGTTAAAACAAAATTTGTTCAGACACCCCGTTTGTTATAGGCCTGTATGACAGATTGTTACTCATATTGAACAGGTTTCACCTTGGCTCAACCAACACTTTGCCATTACGTTTCATGGGCTCGTGGGCTCCTAAAGGCGCTTCACCCTCCAAATCATTACTGTTACCCTTTGTCACTTTAGTGAGGGATGGAGGATTCCTGTCAGATCACACTTTGCCTTCAGATATCTTTTCTGAAGCTAGTTTTGCCAGATTTTTCAAATTTCCCCAAATTAAAAGCTTTGACATTAATATGAAAACGGTGTATCAATTATCTTTAAAATGGGCCACCATCCAAACATACTGAACACTCCCCATAAGTTGTCTATCAAACTCTGAACAATATAATATGTTTATCAAAATTGACACAAGCCTTGCGCAGGGTGATATTCTCCAAGCTGCTCAAGTCTAAACGACTCTCAGACACTTACTGTAGCGCTGGCTGAAAAGTACAGGAGAATACCGCTAGGTACTGTAGGTACTTTTTTATTAATTTTCTAAATTTATCAAGCATTTATTAGTCATCCTTTCAATAACATAGAAATGAGATGAAGACAAAGTAAGTATTTATTTATGTAGCTAATTTTTATGCAACAAAGTAGACAGTCAATTTCTAGTGCTCCCACTGCAGAGCCGTGAAGACTCATCCCAACCTGCTACACACACACTCTTCTCCTCTCAAACAGCAGTGCCGTCAGACTCCCAAGGGTGCTTGCTCACGCCCTGACTTTTTAAGGTCATGATCTAAGGTTGCTGGTTATCCAATAGAGTGTGTGATTGAGATGCAAATGTAAGTGTTTGCGTGTGCGTGTGTATCATTGTGCCAGCGCGGATAGGTGGAGCACCTCCATGACTTCAAAAGCATCTGCAGGGTGAAGTAGTTGAGGCAGACTCAGTTCAACACGATGATGCCAGCTTTGAAGTCACAGGCTGGTGTTCTCCACAGTTGGGCATATTCAACCAGTCACTCTGTTTAGCATCCCAAAGACAAGCCGATTACACACACACACACACACACACACACACACACACACACACACACACACACACACACACATACAGACACACACACACACACACATACCCAAACTCAGATATGCAGACACACACACACACACACACACACACACACACACACACACACACACACACACACACACACACAGATACAGGTGCACATCACATGTGCAGACTACAGTTGACCCACAGAAACATATCAAAACTCTCTTACTCTCTCTCTCTCACTTATTCTCGCTTATTTTTGAAGACCAGAAGCACTGCTTTCATTCTGAGCATCATCTTCAGAGCACACATCCCACACCCAAGGGTGTGTGTGAGTCGCTTTCAGTAATTTTGTATAATACAGTACCTTATAGTTTCAGTTATTCTACAACAGCTCCACTGTCTTGCGGTGGTGCAGAGCCACAACACACTGTCATAGTGCTCTGGTAGGCTATGTGGATGGTTAGATGCAGTGATTGTTGGTGTTTTAACAAATCTGCTTTGGCAAATTACAAATATATGACTAATTGTAACATTATTATTACCTCCGCCAAGGAGGTTATATTTTCGCCCATGTGTGTGTGTGTGTCTGTCTGTGTACAACATAACTCGAAAAGTACTTCACGGATTTGGATGAAATTTTCGGACAACGTGTGTATTGGGACGAGTAAGAACTGATTCGATTTTGGTGGCGATAGGTGATCCAGAACACGATCTGGAATTTATTTTGTGTCTGTGACCACATAGCCTTGGCGGAGGTCTGTGCTGAGTGCTTTTCTAGTTATATGTAATGATTGATGAATGAATGAATGATTGAATGATTGTTCTGTGCTGGGGTGACAGGACATTCCCCATAGTGTTTGTGATGCTTGTGTGACAGGACTCTGATGTCTTTGTAACAGTAGTATGCTGTCAGTGTCCACTTAAGAATCTGTTCTGCTGCCAGGGTTTACGTCTCAGTATGAGATAAAAGATGATTTAAATATTCGTCGGACTAGAGATGAGGTCACAGGACAGTGGCTCCACTCAGCCAGGCATAAGAGATGAGCTATTAACCGTAATTACCCATACTGCTTTGGGGCGGGGGTGACTCTCCTCTCCCGTCTCTAATCATAAATGAGCTCCGCCTCCTTAATGAGCAACTTCATTCATTAGCAACCTTCACTAGCATGACCCTTGCACCACAGCACCTTCATGTTACATGACACACCGCATGGAATCGCTTGATGTGTGTGTGTGTACCGTGTGTGTGTGTGTGTGTGTGTGTGTGTGTGTGCTCTCTCTCTCTCTGACTGTGTGCAATGCATGTGATGTGCACCTCTGAGATCTGATAAATTCTCTAGTCCAGAGTCTGTGTGTGTGTGTGTGTGTGTGTGTGTGTGTGTGTGTGTGTGTGTGCAGAGAAGTGACACTTCATTACAGCTCCTCTGTTCTTAATTAAGCCCACTGAATAATAATTCCACTGATGAATTCATGCTTTAATTCAAAGGAGTGAGACTTGAGTAAAGTGCAAAGCAGGAGTGTGGACTGTCCAAATGATGAGTCTGGAGAAAATTTTATGTGTGGGCAAGTGTGTAGGATGTGTGTTCTTTTGTGTGTGTGTGTGTGTGTGTGTGTGGTCGTGGTCAATATCAGATTGTGGATACAATGTAGATGAGAGTTAGTGCTCATTTCAGTTAGTGTGGAAGTTAATCAGGTATTTTGCCTGGAGATTAACGGCTGGCGCAACAGTCTCCAGCTGCTGGTGTCTGCTAATGGCATGCGCGTGCGCACACGCACACTCACACACACACACACACACACAGGATAGTTGGCATGTGTCCTGTGCTGGGCAAAGTCATAGCGATAAAGCACAGTTCTGTACTGTACTATAACTCTGCCCTCATACTCATCCAGTCTCTAGTCCTCTGCCTCACCCCTTAACTTAACTATCAGTTAGCCAACAAACATACACACCAGTCAGGCAGGAATACTGTCAAATGTTGGAATTCCCCCTTCTATAGGTTTTCAACATCATTTTGCCTTTCTGCTTCCGCTCCACAGTGTTCTGTCTCTTCTACAAGCTATATCAACTTCTTTCCATTTTCATTCATAATACCATACAGAGGCAAATTCATCTTGTCATTTCACTTCAAATCTTGCTCAGTCACTTATTTCTTATAATTTATCCTACTCACAGTGTCATCTCGTTCTCCTTCACAAGCAGTTCTCTACATTAAATAACTAAGTTCACTTTGTAGCCTTTGAAAAAACACATCGCTAATAAGTGAAGGCACAGCTATGGCCAATACCAACACTATTATCACTACAACTAGATGTACTACTACTACTACAACCACTACTACTACTACTACTACAACTAATAATAATAATAATAATAATAATGTTAATGTTAATAATAATAATGTTGCTGTTGTCATTGTTATTATTAAACATTAACAACAAAAACAATAATACTCATTAATCAATTACTAGAAAAGAACTCAGAGAGTGCAGACCTATGTCGTCAGACACAATATAAATTTCAGATTGTGTTCTGGGTCACCGATCGCCACCAAAATTGAATCAGTTCTTACTTACTTCCCAAATATACACGTTGTCCGAAAATGTCACCCAAATCCGTGCAGTATTTACAAGTTATGTTGTACACAGACACACACACAGACAAACGCAGGTGAAAACATAACCTTCTTGGCGGAGGTAGTAATAATTATTATTATGTTTATTACTTTTATGTTTATTACTTACTATTAGGGCTGATGCCATTTACAGCAACACACAATAAAGTCACTAATCGCTGTTCAAAATGTGTGTCTATATGACTAGAGCTGCAGCAGCTGATTTTATGATGCGTATGTGACTTTGCGTAGACGTGTGTGTGTGTGTGTGTGTGCGTGGCTATGGCTATGAATGCTCCCTCATTTAGAGTTAATTGTCTGGTAGGCTGCGGTTAGAGGAGAGGTCCTTTGGCTCAGCTCTCATCCATCTCTCTCTGAGTGGAGACTCCTGGGCCTTCATTGGTGTAATTAAGCCGCCGTTAACACACACACACACACACACACACACACACACACACACACACACACACACACACACACACACACACACACACACACACACACACACAGCAGTTTGCATCCCAACAATCCTCACATCTATCACAATATCATATTTAACCTTTTAAACACATTTAACCTCTTAAGCATATTTAACGTATTATGCATACTTAAAACGCTGTGCGCATGGACAATCATATTCCTCATGTTAATCAAGCTTCTCTCTCTCTCTGTCCTCCTCATTAGTCTTATCATTCACTTCTACATTCAAGTTGGAGTCATTGTGTGTGTGTGTGTGTGTGTGTGTGTGTGTGTGTGTGTGTGTGTGTGTGTGTGTGTGTGTGTGATTTAGCTGCAGTTATTCTTTCAAAGGACACATTAAATCAGTATACAGTATATATTTATAAGCACATGTACACATAAATACATACATATACATAAGATTAATATGTCTATCAAAAGCTCATAATTCATACATTGACCCATGACACATTGAGACACATGACACATTGACTACAATTTTCCAGCACAGCTTCACTACATTATAACAGATTTTGACATTAAAGCACAGCAATCAGTCAACAATGTAACATTGATGGCTTTTTACAAAATGTTTTTCCCACTGCAATATCAGATGGGTCTTTGGGAGCTGAGGAAGCATTCCGCTTATACAAGTAGAGGAGATACCAAACATATCAATCACTGGACGGAACAACACCATGTCTTCTAATGCAGATACTGTAAGACAACATGAAAATATATATGAATCTAAGAAAATCAACATAAAATAGTTATGATTATGAATTTCTCCCCTTTGTCTTTTCATCTGTAGTATCTTACAGTGGCAGATGAGATCAAAAGACTTTGAAGTCTGTGAACCATCTCCGACTAGCCAACCTATACACAGAGTCCAGTCAGAGACCGTCTCTGTCTACCCTATGCACAGAGCCCTCTAGTGGTCAGAATTCACGCCCACTGAGTGTGACTACAGTATACAGCACCAACAATATGCTGGGATGTGTGTAAAGAAAAGTCAAATTATTTGGACAGGACAGTATCTGTGTTTGTATATATCTTTTCTTCATCCAGGACTTTTACAATGTGAAATGTACAAGTGTATAAATAGATAATAATTTTGTGTAGTCTGCCTCTCAATCTCTGTATGTGCAGAGATGTGTGATGATACATGTGTAACTTCCCACTAAACTGTGTTACAAAATTATCAAGCATATGCTTTCTTTGTTCATTTGTCCAGAATATTCTATTCAAACAATGATGAACACCACTTTTTAACTGTCAAAAATGTCTTAGGCTTTATAATTACATGGATTTTACAGAGCAAAAAAGACAATAAGGAGGAAAGCCTCTTTTTTTGTTTTTTATTATGCATTAAGAATTGTAATGCATTATGCACAATTTTAAAACATGAGAAGTTGTAAAGAACCGAAAATATACACCTGTTTTAGTTTTATATTACACACATAATTTATTTAAAGAAAAAAAAAAACACTTTTAAAAAGCACATTTGACAATTAAAAAGTGGTGTTCATCAAAGACAGCAGCAGAAGCATAATAATTTCTACAGTGCATGTGAAAACTGGCTAACACCAAGTGCGGAAAGGAGCATGGATATTGTGTGTGTGTGTGTGTGTGTGTGTGTGTGTGTGTGTGTGTGTGTGTGTGTGTGTGTGTGTGTATTTTAGAGGGTCATGAGCTCTGCTAGTGACTTGCTGATGACCCCCAGCACACAGACCCTGCCCAGGCCTCCACTCTTGTCCTTGACCTTGACCTGCAGGTGCATGTGACTCAGGGCCTGGCCCTCGGGCTGGCTGAAGAAGAAGTCCTCGTTGAAGACCACAGGTTCCCGGCAGTGCCTGATGGTGGCGCTGTGCTGCTGCTGGAGCTTGCCGGGGCTCAGGCACAGACTTAGGCTGCAGCTGAGGGGTCGGAGGTCGCAGGGGTCGCGCAGGCCCTCCACGGACACCACACGCACGCGCAGTGTCGGGGGCTGGTCGTGAGAGGGGCTGGGGGCCGGGCGTTCGGTGGCCAGACGCAGGCGCCCCCTTGTGGGCAGAAGCAGGAGGTGCTCGCGGTGCAGACGCTCCTGGCAGTGTAGCAGCTCCAGGGGGAAGGGGAGTGGAGGGGACAGGTAGCTGGGCGAGGGGGTCCAGCGACGGGCCGGCGGCGTCGCCTGAGGGGTGGACTCGGCAGAAGAGGGCGCGTCCATCTCGCCGTCTGACTCCCTGAGAGCGGTGTGTGAAAGGGCCACGTCGCTGGCACGAGTCGTGGAGGCGGACGGAGGTGTGCGTCCAAGCACCTCAGGTGTGTGTGAGCGTGCTTGTCCTGCTACTGCTGCTGGCGGGTGCTGCTCCAGCCTCAGACGGCTGACGCTGCAGTGGAACAGAGACTCCTTCCTGCGTGTGTGTGGGCTTTCGAACAGACAGCCTTCATCCAGCGTGCTGACAGCCAGCTGTGCAGGCCTCCTCAACATCTGGGTCCGGCTCTGCTGCATGTGCATAGGTCTCTGCGTCTGGGATTGCTGCCTTTCAGTCGATCTCTTTTCCCCCTCGGCTTGCACTGATCCCTCTCTCCCCCCACTCACCTGCACACTCACCTGGGCCTTCACCTGGTCTCGAGTGTCCAGAGGGGTCAGTGTGCTGGGCAGAGCAGGGTGCTGTCGGATGAGGCGCGGCGGCAGGAAGAACTCAGGGATGTTGTGGGGCGTAAGGACGTTGCCATGGAAGAGCTGCTTGCAGGTGCTGGATGAAGGGGCGTCTCGTCCCAGGATCTGTTCCGCACACTCCTGAGCCTTCCTCACCATCACTTTCATCATCATCCTCACTCACTCACTGACTGGTACATCAGGAGCAAAAATACACACACATACAATATTAACTATAAATTCTAAAACATAGAGTTTCTATCAACAGAAAACAAGTGACACCTACCTTCTGCAGTTCTCTTCTGTGTTTTTTTTCTTTCTTTCTTTTTCACTCTATCACTCTTGTTTTCTCTTCCCTTGTCTTTTCTTCCTGTCACACCAGAGTGTTCCGGTAGTTTCTCTCTACTGTGTTGTCTTACCCAGTGGTCTCAGAGGCTGAAAGGTCATTTCCATTTATCCAGACTGACCAACTGTTTGTCATTATTTTTGAACCAGTCACAGGAGAGAAAGGCATCTTTTGCCCCCTCCCCTGGAATGGTGGACGTCACTGGCTTTACACCTACACACAATCAAAGCTTTGCACACGGTCAAACCATCACACACATTTTGAGAGGGGCTGAACACTTCAAACACTGACCTTTCACTTCTCAGCAGGATGATAAAAGCCCGCCCATTACTATGTCATGACAAATACACAGCGCAGACACAACAACATAACACACACACACACACACACACACACACACACACACACACACACACACACACACACACACACACGTCAGACAGAGAGGTTTATATTGTATACCTCCTAGAAAAATATCCCATACAACTGATTTCACTGTATGCTTGTATGCATTTAAAGTGTACCACATGAGGAGGATGATTTAACTATTATTTAAGCAATATCACACAAGTCGAAGTGGTGTTGTTAGCAGGATATCATCATGTGTGTGGTAAGGTCACAGGCACGAGGCCTGAATGCATCATCTCGTCCAATCAGAAATTCAGAAATAGTTTGACTGGAACTGTTGAATAATGTTTTCATTGAATACATTGTGATGACTCTAGCCCTTTCACTCTTGCCTGGTAAAGTAGATCTTGCACTAGAAATAACCCACTGTGAACTTTCCTAAGCCACACACCATCTGTCCTGTGCCACTTGCCCTGTCCCACGATACTAGTCCACTGTCCTGTGCACTGTCCCACACCACTAGCTTACTGCCCTACTGTCCCACACCATTGTTCTTCTCCTGTCCAGTGCCACTCACCTTCCTGTTAACCATTTGCCTACGGTGTCTTTTGACAGTGCAGACAAAGAACAAGATAGGAGGCGAATGGCACAAGCCACCAGCATACACAGCACAATTTTCGGTCCTATGCCTCTGACGGAGCAGGTGCTTGAATTTGTTGTTTCCTGGAGTTTCCGCCAGAGGGCGCAGTGTTCCCTGGAATTATCATGGATTGACCCTGACGTAATCTGACGTTAGACCCGCCCTTGTCCCGCCTGTGTTTATTTCAGGAAATTGACCCGACGCACTGTTAACAAGCTGTCATCCCGAAACCGAAGCTATCATGGACCCTGAGAGATTGTAAACTAACCAGGAGACAAGATGGTATTTGAGTCTCTGGTGGTGGACGTCCTCAACAGATTTCTTGGCGACTATGTGGTCAACCTCGACAGTTCCCAACTCAGCCTCGGGATATGGGGAGGTAAAGTGCTTACTGTCAGTCAGTGTTGGAGCGTGAAGACATGTATCGATAACGTTGCTGTTACCAGATCTTGCAGCTGTTTCCGCAGGCACATGAGTGTATGTTCATTGGGAGTAAAAGATAAAGCTCAAAGCTAACTGTGTGCTCTGTGTTTCTGTGTTAACGTTAGCAATAGACGATTGTAAACATAGCACGTTGCCGCCACCAGCCAGCTAACTTGGGTCATGTCAGTTAAGGTTATGCAGACTTGTAAGTTATCGTTACAGGGTGTTGTGGTGGCCTGTCGAACACTTTACCCTTCCCTCTGCGTAGCAATCAGCTGGAATCACTTTTCAAAACGCCCTTTAGCTCAACTCAACACGTTAACTATTAACGTTAGTTAGCTAATTTAGCTGTGAGCTAGCTCTGGTCTCAGTTTTTTGAAAAATCACTAAACGTGTTCACCAAATGTGCAACTCAAACACTTTCTGCAAACCAAGAATGTGTATCCAACAACACGAGCCATTTTCAGTCACAAACCACGCGCCAGTGGTGTGAAGACGCATCGTAAGCCAATGTGGCTGACTGGGGTGACACATTTGTATCCATATAACGTGAAAGGGCAACATTTTTTCTACTCTGAGAGGCAGTCGCTTACCAAAGTTACTTTGAGCTATCACAGCTCATGAGGCAAAGTGATGGCCTGCAATATAATTTGGCCTAACCATTAACCGAGGCCCTTGGACGATTGTCGCTCAAGTGATTCCACAGTTCTGCATGTTCCAACTTGATTGTGCTGCTACTGCGGTAGTAAGTTGTTTTTGGAAGAGCCCACTGACCTCAAAAAAGGAATGAGGTTTGTTCCTTTTTTGAGGTCAGTGGAAGAGCCCCTAGACTAATGTGATGTCATGGAAAAGGGAATGCTTAAGATGTTGGAAGTCTTTTAGAGGAGCTCAGACCTCAGATGATTAAGCTTTGTGTATGTTGGAGGTATGGGTATGTTTACACCGAATAATTTGGCCTCCCATCATATAACAGCCCTAGCTAAGCTTGACCCCCTCTTTCTCTCTCTCTCTCTCTCTCTCTCTCTGTCTTTCTTTCTTTCTCTGTGTGTGTAGCTCATGAAACACAAATACAAAATTGTCTTATCAAGCAGGGAACATTTTTGTTCTGAGGAACATGTAACTCACTTTAAACACACTTTAATAAATGTGTTGTCTTTCTGCTCTGCAGGTGATGCTATCCTTAAAAACCTAGAAATAAAGGAAAATGCCCTTGTAAGTATGAATTTGCCTGTTTGGGTAGCCTATATGAATATGTGCCTTACAATGGAGGCCTACTGTCATAGATAAACTTTGTTTTGTTGATTGCTTAGCATGTCCTTAAATACCACGAGAATGGGAGAATGTTTTATAAGCATCATTTCAGGCAGAATTAGAACTGACCTACATTCATGTGGCTATAGCATTAAATCCCTTTTCCTCTGTAACTGTTGAACAGTGATGCCAACACTGGAGAAGTTAATGCATGGCTAAACCTTTCCTGGCTTGTGTGTGCGACTTTTGACATTGTTGTTTGTTGTTGTTTGTTAGAGTCAACTGGACATTCCTTTTAAGGTGCGAGCAGGACACATAGGTAAGTGTACATGGGTGGGGAGAGTGTGCATCTGGTGATCTGGTTCCATCTATCTATCCATCTATTTTCAGTATGCAACCATTTTCCACGTGCTGTTACATAATATTCATTTTTGTGAAGGTGTGTTCGTATAGCTTGCAGTATATTTGTCATTCCAACTCGCTACCTTATCAGCTTTTTGTCTGTCAGTATGTGGGCTAGTTCAATATTTGTACTATGACTGACCTGACTAGGGAATTGTCTGGAGAGCTCCTGTGTGATTTGTCCTCGCTAGATTGTGTGCTATTGTTTGCAGCAATTCAGCAATCAATAGTTATGTTATTCTCCTCTGCTGTATACACACACACACACACACACACACACACACACACACACACACACACACACACACACACACACAGCACACACAGCACAGAGTGGTGTAGGAGAAGGTGATTGATTTTCCATTTGTTGTCATTAGATATTGGTAACGTCATCATTGATGCTGTTAGGATGGACTGTGCTCTCTAGTCTGCCTCTGACTTTGTGTGTGTGTGTGTGTGTGTGTGTGTGTGTGTGTGTGTGTGTGTGTGTGTCTGTCTGTCTGTCTGTCTGTCTGTCTATTTTAAGGGCGCCTGGAGCTCAAGATCCCTTGGAAGAATCTGTACACTCAGTCAGTGGAGGCCACACTAGATGAAGTCTACCTGCTCATCGTTCCCACCGCCAGTACGTCTGTGTGTGTGTGTGTGTGTGTGTGTGTGGTGTGTGTGTGTGTGTGTGTGTGTGTGTGTGTGTGTGTGTGTGTGTGTGTGTGTGTGTGTGCTAAGTGGGTGTCCACATATACAGATTGTTTGCTTATCTGGGAGGACTCCAGACATTACTCCCTTTGTATCTTTGTTTGAGGTCAAAGTGGGTGTGGACAAATAATGCCGCCAATGCTGAGACAATTTTACAATGGGATTCTATCCTTTCTCTTCTTCTCTCTCTCTCTCTCTCTCTCTTTCGCTTTCTCTCTCTATCGATCTCTGTCAGGTATTAAGTATGACGCTGAGAAAGAGGAAAGGCAGCTACAGGAGGCCCGCCAGAGGGAGCTCCAACGCATTGAAGAGACCAAACAGAAAGCAGCTGAAAAAGGTCTGTGTCTGTGTCTGTGTCTGTGTCTGTGTCTGTGTCTGTGTCTGTGTCTGTGTGTGTGTGTGTGTGTGTGTGTGTGTGTGTGTGTGTGTGTGTGTGTGTGTGTGTGTGTGTGCTATGCAGGGTGTGTGCCTGTGTGTTTGTCTGTATTTAAATATAATGTACAAATGTACAGTATATGATATAATAGTGTCAATTCTGTTGTGTGTTGTATTGATTGTTTTGTCATGTATTTGTTTCCTCAGAGAATCCCCAGCTGCAGAAGCAGGACACCTTTGTGGAGAAACTTGTCACTCAGGTGATCAAAAACCTCCAAGTGAAGATTTCCAATATCCACATCCGTTATGAGGATGATGTGAGTAAACACAGACACACACACACACACACACACACACACACACACACAGAGCTTAACTTGGTCAGACAGTCACACCCCAATGTTCTCACACAGCCACAATGTCGCACTCAAACTCACACCCAGAAACCCACATGTGCAGTAGCACTGTACGTACAGTACATTCACTTACAAACACCAGCCAATGCGGCCCCACCACTACACTTCCTCATTCTTAGGATCTATTTCATAGGATCGATACTCTCTGCATTCATAGGATCTGCTACCACTCTGTTTACAGTAATAAGTATGTCATGAAATATGATGCAGTGTGATAAAACATATGGACAAATAATTCACACCCAGAATGAGGTATGAAATGCTATGTTGTCAACGGATCTCTCTGTCTCCGTGTGTGTGTGTGTGTGTGTGTGTGTGTCTATGCATACATCTGCAGATAACCAACCCCTCCTCCCCCATTTCATTTGGAGTGTCTCTACAAAACCTTAGTCTGCAGGTAAATATCTTCTTCAGTGTTTAGAATGTGTGTTTGTCTGGTTTTGGGAAGGGCAGAGAATAAGTTTGTGTGTGTGTGTGTGTGTGTGTGTGTGTGTGTGTGTGTGTGTTGAAGCATATTTTGATGTGTAACACTGGGTTTTCTATTTAGACAGCAGATGCAAATTGGACCCCATGTCTGCTGGACGACAAAGCCAAACTTTTCTTTAAGGTAACTCCCATTTGCACACGTTGAAGAAATCAAATCACACAACTATTGAAACTCTCTCAATTCCAGTAGACTTTTCTATCTTCAGTGTGTGCTTCAGTGTTGAGGATGTGTTTGTAAGGCAGAGGTGATGCGAGTGTTAAATGTTTGTTTTAATGTGCTCTGCAGCTGGTGCGACTTGACAGCCTATTTGCCTACTGGAACACAAACTCTGAGCTGTACTCCAACCACACACCAGACGAGGCGCTGGTAAGATTAACACACACACACACACACACACACACACACAGTAGAGAATCAGAGAGCACTCTGATGCATGATCTTAGTGTGTCATTCTGTCATCTTATTGTTATTTCTCTCCTCTTCTATGTGTGCCCTCTACAGAAATGCCTGAGACGTAATGTTGCTGTGGAGGGTTCCATCCCTAAGGATTATCAGTATGGTAGGCCCCTTCATTGTGTGTGTGTGTGTGTGTGTGTGTGTGTGTGTGACTGTGTGTGTGACTGTGTGTGTGTGTGTGTGTGTGTGTGTGTGTGTGTGTGTGTCTTTAGCTGATGCCTAATGTGATGTTTGTGGTCTCCAGTATTCCGGCCAATCTCGGCGCGAGCCAAACTGAGTATGAACCCGCGCTCCGATGTGGACTTGTCTGCTCCTAAAGTTGACCTGATGGTGGATCTCCCCGATGTGTCTGTGGTGCTGAGCAGGCCTCAGGTAACCAGAGCTCTCCTCACCTCTGCAGCATTTGAGCATGCTAAAGCCTGGTGCAGGACGCAAGTACTCTACACAGTCAGATGGGAAAGTCTCTGCATGTTGGAATAGCTTAACGGATTCATCTTGGAGTGATATCAACAGCTCTTAGCCCTGCTGAAATTCACAGTGCTACGTGTTGATTCACTCTGGATTATTGCTTTAAGTCTTCCAGTACAGTGCAGTTTCATCAATTAGTTCAATTGTTCATTAGACATTAATTTCTTTTTATTTACTATTAATCCATTTATGATTTAACCATGGGCTTTTCTCCCATCAGCAATAAACATGGAATTGAGAGCAATGCACACATGATGCTCTCACATACACTCTGCAGTGCACTGGATATGGTACTTTATGGCCTCTTTCATCGTTTAACCTCATGAACTCTGACCTTTGACCTTTCCCCACCTCCCCAGTATGTCAGCATCCTGGAGCTGCTGGGCTCAGTGGACATGATGTCACGCAACCTGCCCTACAGGAAATACAGACCAGACCTGCCCCTTCATAATAATGCTTTCCTGTGGTAAGTTTCTGTGTGTGTGTGTGTGTGTGTGTGTGTGTGTGTGTGTGTGTGTGTGTGTGTGTGTGTGTGTGTGTGTGTGTGTGTGTGTGTGTGTGTGTGCGCGTGCATTTTTGTCCAGCCAAAATTGGAAAATAAACTGTATGTTTGGATGAAGTATCTGCATGGTGACACTTGAATGTGAGTCGTTATACTGTGTGTCTATGGAAGTCTATCAAAATGCGTCCGAATGTATAGAATTGTGTTTTTATACATCATCCTGACATCACTAGGTGGCGTTATGTCATCATTGGCATCATGGAGGTGAACGTGAAGCCTCGTCTGCACATGTGGTCATGGCAACACATCCGGCGGCACCGTCAGACAGTCAAGCGCTACAGGGAGCTTTACAAACACAAGATCACCAACAAGAAGCCCATGGAGTCCCTGCTCAGGGAGCTGGAGGTCAATACACACACCAAACACTAAACATATACAGTGTGCAAATAAACAAGCACAATGTGTCTTCTGTCATTCTTCTCACACTTCTATTGTGTGTGTGTGTGTGTGTTTTCAGGAGACTGAGAAGGCTTTGGACATCTTCAATATAACATTGGCACGCCAACAAGCAGAAGTGGAGGTATGCAGCTTCTGTCCATCCTTATTCCATTGTCCTAAAGTCATTCATGAGTTCATTTGCTTTTGTCATCTACATTCTATAGCTTTATTTATAACAGCGTTATCACGTTATTTGTCCATTGACCAACCTATCATTTTATCAATTGTTGTCTGTGTGTGCGTGTGTGTGTGTGGTCACTAGGCCATGCGGGCAGGGCTGCCTGTGATTCGTCCAGGCCAGAAGGCGGAGGTGGAGGAGTCCCAGGGCTGGTTCAGCTGGGTGTGGGGCGGCTGGGGATCAGAAGAAGCCCCTGAGGCTAAAGAGGTCAAGACTGGAGGTCAGTGCCACAACCACAAACAAACAAGCAGTTAACAAACAAACACACTCGTAGACACAGGTGTGGGAGAGGAAGTAGTAGGCATCAGATGAGCTCACTAGAGCTTGAGAGTTTCACTCTGAATAATGATGTGCTTTTGATCTAAAAGATAGTGGGGGTTTTGATCCCTTAAAAGATCAAATGGCTTTATGTACTTTCAGATGGTACACAATTACTAAAATCCACCCCGAAATCGGTGAGCTAGCTTCCTAATAGTAGTAATATTTTAAACACCTACATACAAGACCTAATTATGGTTGCAGATGTTTAATGTCTCAGCATCTGCTGTTTTGGAGGAGCAGCCTAGCTTGCTCATTTCTGAATTCCGAAATTTCAGTTTTCAGTTTTATACCGAATGGAAGTACTTAAAGATCTCATCTCTTACAGTGGAGCTCTAGGTTGAAATACACCAGATTTCTCCTTTAATTAAATCATATTGTAGGAGACGACTCCTTTAATTTCATTAGTGCTTGTGCAGTGAGAGTCTAACAAGGTTGTTACCTCTCTGTGGCCTTTTTGATCACATTCTGACTGGGATCGAAGTGAGTGCCAAGGGGGCACAACAGTGATGCATGTTGTTCATGCTGTCTGTGGGTTGGAAGGCTGGGAATCTGTGTTGTAGAATTCCACCCAATCCTTCTGTGTTGGATCTTTTCTCTGCAGGCTTTGATGAACTTATGACCACAGAAGAGAAAGACAAACTCTACAGGGCCATCGGTTACAGCGAAACGGCTGCCAATCACAACTTACCTAAGGATGTATGTACACACACACACACACACACACACACACACACACACACACACACACACACACACACACACACACACTCTAAAAATCATTTGTTTATAGCAAAGTTTTTGTGATCCTTACATAATTGGTGTGTATTTGCGTGTGTGTGTGTGTGTGTGTTCGTGTTCGTGCTAGTTTGTGGACATGAAAGTGCGGTTTCAGCTGGTGAGCATGAGTGTGAGCCTGAAGGAGAGTCCAGACAAGCCTGAGATCCTCAAGTTGGCCGTGATGGACCTGAGTGCCATGCTGAGCCAGAGACCAGGAGCACAGGCCTTTGGGTACATACTCTTCTACCCACACACTCCACACTCAACACACTCCCTTCTCCACACACCACTGCCCACAGTCCACACACTCCACACTCCTCTCTCTACACACAATCCTTGGGCACTACAGGCGGAAATGAGCACGACTGCTAAAACCTGGTGCAATGCATCTTTTCTTGTATAAGACTAATGTTGATTGGACACTGTCCCTTTTTAAATAAAATAAACTCAAACAATCCCCTCACACTCCTAACTCACACACTCTTCTCTGCCCACACCCTCTTCCTCTCTTCTTTTTTTCTTCCTCTCTTCTTTTTTTCAAAAGATTCTTTTAAGGCCTTTTTGTCTTTGATTTGATTGGATAGTAGAGAGAGTAACAGGAAATGAGTGACAGAGAGAGAGAAGGTTAAGGATCGGGAAATTACCTCGGGTCGGACTCAAATTGGGGTCCCCGGATTGGTGGTACAATGCACTAGCCCGCTGAGCTACCCACCCACCCCCCACCCCTCTTCTCTATTCCACCAATTTCATGTGATGTCCGCTCCACACTGCTTAGCAACCTATTGATTTCCATCTTGAGTCCTTGCAGACGTTAGCCCTAAAATGCATTTGTGTGTGTGTGTGTGTGTGTGTGTGTGCGTGTGTGTTTTGTCTCATAGGGTGAATGCCAGACTGTCTTCATTTGAAGTGACTGGACTTCCCCGTAACCGTGTGGCTCCCATCCTGCTGTCGTCGCGGCGTGTGTCTGGGGAGAGCAAGAACCCGCTGCTCACAGTGCTGTTTGAGACCAACCCACTGGACGGATCCGCTGACCAGAAACTACACGCAGATGCCCAGCCACTGGAGATCATATATGACGCTGTATGTGGATATTATGTGCCAACGTTTTATGTTTATGAAACCTAATCACTTAATTTGCATCTGTGTGTGTGTGTGTGTGTGTGTGTGTGTGTGTGTGTGTGTGTGGTGTCTATGATTTCCAACTGTAGGAAACATTTGACTCTCTTTGCTTTCAAACTTTGATGTGTGTGTATATGTGTATGTGTGTGTGTAGGACACGGTGAACAGCCTGTCAACATTTTTCCTGCCTCCTGACGACCTCCAGCTGGATGAGCTGACTAATGCCACACTCATGAAGCTGGAGCAGTTCAAAGACCGCACCGCTACAGGTCTCTCTCTCTCACACACGCGCGCGCGCACACACTTTTACCGCCAACACACTGGATCTCAGCTGACCATCATCATAATCGTGACCATCAAGCCTATCATTGCGTCATCACCCAACTCCCTGTCCACCATGTGATCTTTCAGGAATTCTGTCGTCTTACTCACAAAAACAAAACCTCACACACAATCTTACCACCAGATGAACACATGACCATCACTGCCACATGCTACTAAAGCACAGCAGAGAGTCTATGTTGTTCTAAATGCCTGGTTCACATGGCACACAAAGAGAGAGTGAAGTCTCATATATCTGCCATACCCGACACCTGACACCATGTCCACAGTCAAGTGTCTGTTAAGAGGCTTTCTGTGTTACCGGTTTTGTGTTATCGGTTTCTATCTTCTCTTCCTCTTTGTCCAACATGCCACTGGGTCAAGTTTGCAAATGTGCTGATTACACAAGCTGCTAATGGCAACATTTGCCACTGTGAGGTTTCAGGATGATATGGCATGTTCAAGCGTCAGAGTTTGGCTCTAAAGGCATGCAAGGTCTTGTACACAACATCTAGAGCAGGAGTGTGAAACTATTTTTTTGTGGAGAGCCACACGAGAAATGTGCGACCACAAACATGGGTGGAAAAAAAATGTTTCGGACCATCACTAATACAGTCCTAATGTGCCACCATCCCACATCCCTTTCCTGTTGGTAAGCACTGAAATGAAATGAAAGATTTGCATTCAGTTTTGCAGTGTGACTGAAAGCCAGTTTCAGTCTTGCCTGAAACATGACAGTGCAAACCACTAAGCGCACTTCCTAGATGGCTCATAGGAGGCATCCAGCCGTTCTTCAGTGGCCAATTGACCCTCCAAATCAATTAGAAGAAGATCATGTAGATCGGTAGAGATCGGTAGAGAGTCTTTTGATTAATGTCTAGCATACAGTACTGCTGTGGCACTAACTGTGTGTGTGTGTGTGTGTGTGTTTGTTTGTGTGTGTGTGTGTGTGTGTGTGTGTGTGTGTGTGTGTGTGTGTGTGTGTGTTCTGGCTCTGCAGGCCTCATGTATGTGATCGAGACCCAGAAGGTGCTGGACCTGAAGGTCAACCTCATGGCCTCCTACGTCATCGTGCCTCAGGGGGGCTTCTACAGCGGAGAAGAGAACCTCATTTTGCTGGACCTGGGTCACCTGCAGGTGTGTGTGTGTGTGTGTGTGTGTGTGTGAGGTGGTGTTTGGGCCTCTTTCATCCCTGGTTATGGTCAGTATGAGGAACTAGAGTATGTGAGTGGTGATGTGCATACTGTAAGTATAGAAGAACACAAATGGCAGTATTGTTCTAATGACCAATCTGTGTGTGTGTGTGTGTGTGTGTGTGTGTGTGTGTGTGTATAGATGTCTAGTAAGACTCGAGAGGGCCTCCCTCAGCTCTCAGTGGGCAGTAGCACCCTAGAGGACATCATGTCCAGAGCATACGACAGCTTTGACATCCAGCTCAGCAACCTGCAGTTCCTCTACAGCAAGAAAGGTACAGTAGACACACACACACACACACACACACACACACACACACACACACACACACACACACACACACACACTTCCCTTGCACATTAAGGAAAGTAATGCATGTGAAAACACTGGTGATAAAAATCTAAATTCTGTTCCCTGGACAACGTTCAAACTCTTTACGAGGTTGCAATGTACTTTTGGCAAAGCTCCAGTAGACTAAGGGCCAGTGTTGCTTGTGCTTGTGTAGATGGAGACTGGCGTGCTGCTCGTAAACTCAAGCGCTCTGCACTGCATGTGCTGGAGCCAGTGGACCTACGGGTGGAGCTGAGCAGAGCCATGGTGGTCACCGACTCACGCATGCCCAAGTAAGACACACACACACACACACACACACACACACACACACACACACACACACACACACACACACACAATGTAAATGTACATACACATTCATACACATTGTTCTTGATGGACATGATTTTAATTCGCAGCCATCACTTTGGGGTTTAGACTATTTATGCTCTATTTGTGTGTGTGTGTGTGTGTGTGTGTGTGTGTGTGTGTGTGTGTGTGTGTGTGTGTGTGTGTGTGTGTGTGTGTGTGTGTGTGTGTGTGTGTGTGTGTGTGTGTGTGTGTGTGAGGTTTAAGATGTCTGGCGAGCTCCCTCTCCTCTCTCTGCGGATCTCTGATGATAAGGTGAGGGGTGTTCTAGAGCTCGTTGAAAGCATTCCACTCCCAGAGAGCCGGCCCACCCCCACCCCCAAAGCCAGTGTCATCCAGGTCACACCCAAGGTGAGTAGGACAACAAGTGTGTGTGTGTGTGTGTGTGTGTGTGTGTGTGTGTGTGTGTGTGTGTGTGTGTGTGTGTGTGTGTGTGTAAACAAGTTTTGGTAGCACTTTATAATAAGGGTCCTCTATAAATGGTTATTAAATAGATTATTAACATCAGTTAGATGTTAATTGAAAAGTTAGTGGTTTCAATCAATGAGATGAATAAATTCCATCAAGTTTTACCAATTGTTAATTTAGCCATAACAAACTGTAACCTAACTGTTAGCTTACTAACTTACTAACTATGTCGGTTAATTACGGTTACGTAACTGTTAACTGTTATCTTAACTACTTACTGATGTTAATAAGCTATTTAATAACCATTTATAGAGGACCCATATTATAAAGTGCTAGCCAAGTTTTTTTAATGGTGCCTGAACTACCATTGTAAAATCCACATGGAACTTTAAAGGAAGTCTTACAACAACAGTGCTGACACTTTTTTGGTTTGAAGTTTGTGTGTGTGTGTGTGTGTGTGTGTGTGTGTGTGTGTGTGTGTGTGTGTGTGTGTGTGTGTGACTGACTTGGTGTTTTTCTGCTGTTGTTCCTCAGCCGTCCAAACACCTGGCCACCCCCCTGCTCAACCCCAGGAAGACCACCCTGGCTGAGATGAGATCCTCCATGTTCTACGATGCCAGTAGGCACCTCATGCATTTGCACATACATGTTGTATCTTTTTCAGTTTTGTCTTTTTCTTATTGTCTGAAATGCAAGGCACTCAAAACTACTGTGTGTGTGTGTGTGTGTGTGTGTGTGTGTGTGTGTGTGTGTGTGTGTGTGTGTGTGTGTGTGTGTGTGTGTGTGTGTGTGTGTAGTGTCTATAACATCCATGAGCTCGGAGGAGGAGCTGTTTTTCGATGCTCCCAGCTCCCCAGTCAAGGACCAGCCCTTCTCTTTTGAGCCCCAGCCCACCTCCCTGGCCCGCTCCACATCGCTAAGGCAACGCACCCGATCTTCCCCCGAGCCACAGAAGAATATGACCGACCTCCTCACAAACTTCATGATCAATAAGGTACTTCGGAATAACTATTAACTACACATGCTCTCTCTCTCTCTCTCTCTCTCTCTCTCTCTCTCTCTCTCTCTCTCTCTCTGTCTCTTTCTGCATCTACTGCATTAATATATAGACAACACAGAAGAGTTATTTCTTCTGTCTGATGTGTTTTTGTGTGTGTGTGTGTGTGTGTGTGTGTGTGTGTGTGTTTCCATCTCCCAGCTGTCCATCCAGCTGTGCCGTGTGAGTGAGGGTGAGGAGGTGACTGTGCTGCACCTGAGCATTGAGGGCATGGGGGCTCAGCTGGAGAAGCGCACCTTTGACATCAGAGCTCAGACCTTCCTCAGGGAGATCTGCCTGGCCTGCCCAGAGTACACAGGTGAGACACTGCTACACACACACACACACACACACACACACACACACACACACACACACACACACACACACACACACACACACACACACACACACACAGTGTATAGAGAATCTCTTTTGTGGAAAAATTAGATACTTATACCAGATATTTTGTACACAGACATTGCTTGATTGCATCTCTTTGAAGTCATTGTGTTCATTGTTTTGTTTTTTTGTGTTTGTATGTTTGTGTGCGCGCCCTTTTCTAGATGTTGAAGACAAGCCTGTGCATCTCATAACAACGTTAGACAATACGGAGGATGACCTGCTCATTCTGGAGTACACCAGGGTACTAACACAGACACACAGACACTCATATACTGTATTCAGTGCCATTGAGACACTCAGGCACACAACATGAACTCAGTTCTTGTTCTAATCCTTAACCAGTACTACCTGTGTTTAAAGTACTTTTGGTATGGGCCATAGAGCTACTGTCTGTGCTTGATTCTTTCGGTTCATCTGGGATTAAGAAGTGAGATTAGTCCTCATAGGTAGACTGGGATTAACTGTCCCTGTGGATAGTCTAGAAATGGTCTTTATGAAGGGAATGTTTGCGTTCATTTAATGGTCTTGTACTTATGGGAGAGTCAGCCTGTACTTTGCAGTGTTGAAGTTCTACAGTGAGTGGGCTCCCATTTTGGTGCCCGTTGGTTTCTCACATGAATTAAAGTAGTAGTGATAGTGGTAGTAGTAGCAGTAGTAGTGTTTTAATGGGATGGATCTGTTATGTGTGTTTATCTACAGGCAGACAAAACCAGTCCTGAATTTAAGACCACGTATAACAACACTGAACAGCTTGTAAAGGTAAGTAGACCTGTGTGTGTGTGTGTGTGTGTGTGTGTGTGTGTGTGTGTGTGTGTGTGTGTGTGTGTGTGCATGCCTATCTCTGATCTGTTAATGCACTAAGTTGGCATTATCTGAGTGAGTGGCATCCAGCCTGACGCTCCCCTCGTTTACTCAGGTGAACTTCTCCTCTCTGGACGTGCACCTGTACACAGAGGCGCTGCTCAACACCATGAACTTCCTCACCAACCTGCTGCCCGCCACCAGCGAGGAGCCCACGGCTGCCCCCGCAGAGGACCAGCAGGGAGAGGGGGATGAGGAGGAGGAGGAGGAAGAGAAGGAGGAGAAGAAAGGGGCATCAGCTGTGGTCAAAGCAGGTGTGCTTTACAGGACACTTCTCAATCTCACAAGTAGCTTTCACGCTAGAGCTTTTCAAATCTATGATTAGCACTTTTAACTGTACAGACAAGGTATTTAGTTGACAGCTTTGTCCATTTGCATTCACATTTACATGTAGCCCAAAAGGGCTCAATGTATTAATCAATAACTTATAGGTGCAGTCATTTTTATGTGGTTTGAAAACAAATAATGGTTTTTATCATATAAATATCATGACTTGCTAGCTCTTAATTTTCTTAACATTTGGCAGCCTGCACCCAAAAATAACAAAGAATCACTGACTGCGCCTTTAATGATAACTTAATAAATGACTGTTTGCCTTCTTTCTCTCCATCTCCATGTTTGTCTCTATCCCTCGCTCCCGTCTGCAGTCTCCAAGAAGAGTAAGGCTGAGGATGAGGAGGTGGTGAATATGCACATACGAGCTGATATGTCCTGCCTCAAGGTCTTCATCCGTGGGGAGAAAGCTCGCATTGCAGAAATCGGCATTGAAGGTAGGTGTGTGTGTGTGTGTGTGTGTGTGTGTGTGTGTAGAGCTAAACACTGTGAGGAAAATGTCTCTCCTAGGGATGGGTATTGATAAGATTCTGCCTATCAATCCAATCCCTTATCAATACTCTTATCGATTCCTGAGTAGCCTTGTTCATGCCAAAAAAAGGCAGTCTTTATAGACTTGAGAACAGCTACGTGTCTCTGTCTCCTCAATATGGTAGGCTATGTGAATCACTGGAGTTAATGTGATGGCTTGCAATGAAAATTGCAGTTAGCACGTGGCGCTAATGCACCGCGACATGCGGGCGGAGAAACTAAAGAATTGGTAAGAGAATTGATAATGTTTGGAGACGTACAATATCGATGGAATTGATCATTTTGAACCGATTCTGAATTGGAATTGGTTATTGATACCCAACCCTAGTCTCTCCGTATGTTTGTATGTGCCCATTGATGTTTTTTGTTTGTGTGTGTGTGTGTGTGTCAGGGCTGGTGTCAGAGGTGCTGATGAAGAAGAAGGCCATGGAGATTCAGGCCAACCTGAAGGACATCATCATTCTGGACTGTGATAAAGAAGCTCTCTATCAGAAGGTCACTGCCATTTTTAAAAAAAATTATTTAAATTTTTTTCTTTGTCTCTGTGCTGTTTTAAATTCTACAAAATGTGTTGTTGTTATTAGATAGAACATTTTTCTAATTTTCTAACCCTGATTTTGTGAGGTCAAACAGTGAATGGTGTGTGTGTGTATGTGTGTCTTTCTATAGGCGGTGTCCATAGCCGACAAAGAGGTGTTTTCCTTCCGGATGGTGAACTACAATGATGCCACCCAGGGCGACGCCTACAATGACATGAGCTGTGTGGACACAGACATCAGCCTCACAGTGGGCTGCATCCAGCTCATCTTCCTCAACAAGTTCTTCTCCTCCATCCTGGTAAGACACACATCTGTGTGTGTGTGTGTGTGTGTGTGTGTGTGAGAGAGAGAGAGAGAGTAAGGGAGGGAGAATGTTGATGGTCACCTGCTAGTCATAATATTCCTCTCCTCTCCCCCTATCCCTCTCCTCCCCCTCTCCTCTCCTCTTCTCCCTCCCTCCGTCCCTCCTGCAGACGTTTGTAGATAACTTCCAGACGGCCAAGGCTGCGCTGGCGGAGGTGACGGCCCAGGCAGCGGAGAAAGCGGCAGTAGGAGTGCGGGAGTTTGCCGAGCGAAGCTCGCGAATCGCCCTGGCCGTCAGAATCAACGCACCCGTCCTCTTCCTGCCGCAGTCCTCCAGCTCGACCAACGTCATTGTGGCCGACCTTGGGCGCGTGGTGGTCAGCAACGAATTCGCCATGGAGCCCTTGCAGTCGCCCCTGCGCACGGCCATCCCGCCAATCACTGACAACATGAAGGTCGAACTCAGTCACCTCAAGATGTACAGGTTAGTGCCACTCGTGGAACAACTTCTTAAGCCCAATTCAGACTGAAGATCTGCGACGAGGTGAGACGCTTTTAGAGAGGAGTTGCAGCGGTGTGAATCAATAGTCGCAGGTTGTTGCAAGCAGTTGCAAGCCATCGCAAAAGATTGAACATGTCAAATCACAGTTTCAGAGTTTTAGAACTTTTTTTAGAATGTCGCAGTTTTTAGAATGTCGCAGCCCGTCTCGTCGCGGATCTTTGGTCTGTAGCCGCCTTTACTAGATCTTACTATGTCTTCCTGTATGTGAACTCTTGTATCTTTATGGGAACAGTGGCCCTCATTCATCAAATGAATGTACTGCACAAACAAAAGTTTGAAAAAAGGAAAGAAAATTTAAAATTTGGAGTGCTTCAGCAAATGTTTTCTTGAAAAGTGTGTGTGTGTGTGTGTGTGTGTGTGTGTGTGTGTGTGTGTGTGTGTGTGTGTGTGTGTGTGTGTGTGTGTGTGTGTGTGTTTGCATTTGCACACATGTGAGCTTCTCTCTAATTTGTGTGTCCTTCAGAACCACATTTGTAGACGGAAAGTTCCAGAATGAGGTGGAGCTCCTGAAGCCGGTGAATCTGGACCTGGTGGTCAAGAGGAATCTCTCCGCCGCCTGGTACCACAACATCCCAGACATCCAGATCGACGCTCACCTCAAACCCATGAGTGTAAGTGTACTGTATGTATGTGTGTGTGTGTGGGGGGGTGTTATTTCCGCTTCCATTTCAGTGTGTCTGCACAATGCACTGTGTCTATGCAGTTGTTGTCATGTGCATATCCCTCTAAGGTGTGTGTTGTGTGTGTTCTCTCAGCTGGTCCTGAGTCAGGAGGATATCACAGTGGTGCTGCGCACACTCAGTGAGAACCTCTCAGAAACAGCAGAGCCCAGCCCCACTGCTTCCCCTCCAGACAAGTCCGACGTTACCTCTAATAAAGGTACACACACACATATACACACACTCACACACACACACACACACACACACATTTTTTGTGTGTCATTCATAGTTCATGGTTATATGCAAGTATAATACTGTAGCTAGTAACTGTGTATGTGTCTGTGTGTGTGTGTGTGTATGTGTGTGTGTGTGTGTGTGTGTGTGTGTGTGTGTGTGTGTGTGTGTGTGTGTGTGTGTGTGTGTGTGCGTGCGTGCGCTTGCACTTCTTACAGAGAACACAGTGGTGACGTCCGCTGTGGTAGAGACCCAGCAGAGTGCCAAGCCGGGGACCAAACTCAAACTGGACTTCAGATTCGACTCTCTGTCTCTGGTGCTTTACAGTCCAGCTGAGGTGTGTGAGACCCTGCTTTCTGGTAGAACTTTTATAGGTCACAGACACAGAGCCTATTATGTCTGAGTGAATCTACTTAATGTGGTTCTAATTCTCTGTGTGTCTGTGTGTGTGTGTGTGTGTGTCTGTGTGTGTGTGTGTGTGTGTGTGTGTGTGTGTGTGTGTGTGTGTAGACTCCGCAGCAGGATGCTCGTGATGCGGTTCTGCTGCTGGCTGAGTTCACCCTGGGCTCCATCCAAACCCAGCTGCAGCTGCTCTCCGACGGGGCCATGAGCATCATCGTCCGCCTGTCTGAGTGCCTACTGGACGACAAGAGAGGCCATATCAAGAGTGTCACCTCCAGGTACACACACACACACACACACACACACACACACACACACACACACACACACACACACACACACACACACACACCCCATCCTCCACCCTCCTATGCACTTGACTTCCCTTCTGCTCTTTCTCCTTCTCTAAGCCCCCTGTTCCCAATCAGTGGTGTTTCTTTCACAGATTTCTAGTGCGGAGCTACTGTAGATTGTTAATCCTCTTTAGAAAATCTCTTTGGCTAAATGCCTAAATGAAATGAAAACCAAGCAAGTCTTAAACAGTCAGCACACCTGATACAACTCTAGCATAGCACAATGATTTTTTATAGTCTGAGAGTTTGTGTGTATTTTGTTTTTATTTGTATTCTGTGTATAATGTACAAAGTATTTATTTGTGTGTGTGTGTGCGTGTGTGTGTGTGTGTGTGTGTGTGTGTGTGTGTGTGTGTGTGTGTGTGTGTGTTTAGGATGCTGGCCATGCGTCCGGGCGCTGAGAAGAGTGTGATGCTGGAGATGAGCTACCGTGCGGGCCGTGAGGGCACCAACCTGCAGGTGGCGCTGCAGGACCTTTACCTGTGTGCCAGCATGGAGTTCCTGCTGACCGTGGCCAACGTCTTCCTGAAGGCCTTGGCCAGCGGACAAGCGGCAGCAGCGCCAAAGAACGGCCGCCCAGCCAATGCCAGCGCCAGCGCCAGCGCAAGCGCCAGTGCCACCTCTACTAAAGACACCGGTGTGTACAGTACCACAGGGTTGTTGTTTCTGGCTGTGTCCAGAAAGGGAAGATAGTGACTTGATCCCTCGCTGTCTGTAGCTTTCTACACGGTTCCTTGTTGTAGAATGTTTCAAGCTAACAAGATAGCTCATTAGAATGCATGAAGGATACGCCTGTGCTTCCTTCAAAATTAGGCGAAACAAAAGTACCTTTGGAAGCAGGATTTTAAGCATTTATGTGATTCGGACATGCCTTGCTGCCACCACATGCGTCCTTCGAAGGCAGCATTTTTTCATTTTTGGACACAGCCAATGTGTTTATTGTTGGTGTGGGTTTTGTGACATTTCACATATTATGCTAATTTTTGCATGAATGTATTATTATTTGTGTTTGCTTGACTTAGTCATAATGTTTTTCTCTGTTTGCAAATGTGTTAATGTTAATATGTTAATGTTCTAAAGCATACAGTATACTGTGTCTAATGTGTCGTGTGTGTGTGTGTGTGTGTGTGTGTGTGTGTGTGTGTGTGTGTGTGTGTGTGTGTGTGTATACAGTCCCTGCCCAGCCATCTGCTGTCCTCCGTAACACCTACAGCGTGAGGGTGAAGAACCCTGAGGTGGTGTTTGTGGCCGACCTCACCCGTCCCGACGCGCCGGCCCTGGTCATGACCACACAGATGGAGGCAGAGTATGTGGACGGGCCTGAAGGTCAGCGTCTGACGGCAGGCGTGAAAGACCTCAAGGTCACGGCTTGCCCGTTTCTACGGCAGCAGCGGAAGCCCAACCATGTGACCACCGTCCTGCAGCCGTGCGAGCTGTTCTTCGGATACCACACTCCCTCCAACGAGCCGCAGAGCATGGAGCTCAGCATCAGTGCACTCACACTCAAGGTGAACACACATACACACACACACACACACGCACGCACACACTCCTTCCAGCTATCCGCAGAGCATGAAGCTCAGCAACACAATCACAATCAGCAACAGGCACGGACATGTTATGGACAAGCTAATATAGTTATGGATATGCTAAACATTACAGTATTGCAGAAATGCTTGTTTCTATTGCTCTATTGTTTCTATTCTATTGTGACTACTGGTTGTAAAAATAGCTTATTGTCTGTCTGTCTGTCTGTCTGTCTGTCTGTCTGTGTCCTCTCTGCAGGTGTCCCCCATCATCATCAACACGGTGATCACCATCCAGTCAGCGCTGACCCCTGCGGCCGAGAGCCCCGAGGAGAAGGAGAGCCCCGTGCCCCCTGACCTTTGGGAGCGCCGCGACCTCCGCCAGCTCAAACTCTGGTTCCTGGAGGAGGAGGGCCAGGAGGACGACCGCTCGAAAACGCGGCTTGTGCCCCAGGGCGACACGCTCAAGCTGTGCATCGACACCATCTGCCTGACCCTGGAGGCTGGCGTGGGCCACAGGACCGTGCCCATGCTGCTGGCCAAGGCCTCCTTCCACGGGGACGCCAAGAACCTCACCACACTCATCAATCTACATAGTACACTCAATCTGGAGGTAGTGTACTCTACCCAATACACACTCACATATTGCTCAGATATGGGTGTGACCATAGCATTATGTGTTCTCTGATTCCCATAAATATAGTTGTAATGTGTGTGTTTACTGTGTGTGTGTGTGTGTGTGTGTGTGTGTGTGTGTGTGTGTGTGTGTGTGTGTGTGTGTGTGTGTGTGTGTGTTTAGGTGCATTACTACAATGAGGTTATGGGTGTTTGGGAGCCATTACTGGAGCCTCTGGAAGATGACACCACAGATGGATTCAAACCTTGGAGTCTTGAGCTGAAGGTAACACACTGCGCGCACACACACACACACACACGCACACGCACATACAGTACATACAGTACATACACATCTACAAACACACACACACACATTTACAAACACACACACACACACACACACACACAATCTGAACTTATTTCTCTGTGTGTTGGCAGATGAAGAAGAAGCCTGTGGTGCCCCCTCCGGAAGCTGACGAGGTGGACTTCACCGTGCCTGACTATAAAACAGTCATCACCGTCAGCAGCAAAGACCAGCTCAACATCATGCTGTCCAAATGTGGCCTCAACATGCTGAGCAACCTGGGCACGGTAGGAGGCAGAGCAGCACTGCAATATTATACACCATCACTGAGCCAGTGGGGCATGGGGAGTGAGCTGATGGGGATTTTGTGTGTGTGTGTGTGTGTGTGTGTGTGTGTGTGTGTGTGTGTAGGCCTTCGCTGAGGCGGCCACACAGACAGCCGAGAGTTTCCAGCGTGATCAGGCTCCGCTGGTGCTGAAGAATCGCCTGGGCGTGGCCCTGTCGGTGCTCCTGAGCGACATGTTCGTGCCTCTGGTCCATGAGAGCCACGGCGACTCTCTGATGTCTCTGGAACGTTCCAAGTCGTCAGGGGGCCGCGTGGAACTGCCCAGCGGAGAGAACCTCTACATGGACTTCACCTCTGACCAGTTCTCAGCCATGACCAGCCTCAATGCCAAGAACTACTACATCCAGCCCAGTGAGTACACACACACACACACACACACACACACACACACACACACACACACACACACACACACACACACACACACACACACACACCAGAGAACCCAAGGATTAGTATTCAGACACTCTACAGTGCACTGGTATTCACTCACTTCAGATCTACATAAATGTTCTTTTGTCTGTCCAATGTTTTAAATTCAATATTGTGCATTGAAATAATGACATTGGAAATGGGAAATTACTTTTTTTTTTTTGCTCACTGGACATGTGAGTTTGAAGTGACCTGTCTGAGCTGCTGTAATGTTTGTCGTCCTCAGCTCCAGTGGGCCACTCTGAGGCCAGTCCCATCCCCCTCATAAAGGTGGGCCGGGGCATGTACAGCGTGCTGCACAACGACTCCCAGGTCATTCGCTTCTTCGTCTGCCAGATCTACTCCGCCGACGGCAGCAAATACGTCAAGATCCGCTCGCCCTTCCAGGTGGGGGATGATTTTGAGACTATAGAGCACTCACAACTGTCCAAAGCTCTACAGTACAATTACATGCTTAAGCTCTTTCAAAAGGTCTGTTTCTCAAAAGCATAGTTTTTGGTTTTGTTGGTTGCAATGCAATTTCCTACTGCCAACTTACTAAGTAGCCAGCTGGTTAGCAGTTATGCCTTTGGGAAACGGTCGCCTGGACTCTGGTATTGTGAAAAGTAGCGTGATGACATTCTCCATATAGTATGGGTGGTGAGGAATCTAGAACGAGTTTGTATTTTAAATTTTCCATATTCCTCTATTCAGATTTACAGTTTCTGTATTTATGTGTCAGTGTTGATGTCTATGGTTGTAAATGTAAGTGTGTGTGTGTGTGTGTGTGTGGGTGTGGGTGTGGGTGTGGTGTGTGTGTGTGTGTGTGTGTGTGTGTGTGTGTGTGTGTGTGTGTGTGTGCGTGCTTAGATCATAAACCACTGCACGGTGCCATTCCAAGTGTTTGAGGATTCCACCTGTCTGGGTACCTCTCTTCCCAATGAGGAATACTGCGTTCCACTGGGCTCTTACAGGTGAGTTTGCACTTACACACACACACACACACACACACACACACACACACACACACACACACACACACACCTACAGACACACTGCACTCTGCTGATGCTCACTGTACTAATGTGATTTCCATTGGTGTGTGTGTGTGTGTGTGTGTGTGTGTG
>JAODXP020000019.1:22072892-22107892 GCA_027497455.2 Sardinella longiceps
GGACGTGGTCTTCAAGTACGCCAATACACACACACACACACACACACACACACACACACACACACACACACACACACACACACACACAGTTGAAGCCAGTGGAACTATACTGCCTCATTTTTGGCTTAACATGTGTGTATGTGTATGTTACAGACTGGCCTTCTTTGAAATGTCTTACAAATTCAACACAAGGGGACAGCTCCAGTGGGAGGTCATCAGACATTACTCTAAACAGGTACAATACACTCCTATACACACGATGCTGCTACACACAACCAGCTTATGCAGTACAGAAGAGTACTTACTGTATGTGTGTGTGTGTGTGTGTGTGTGTGTGTGTGTGTGTGTGTGTGTGTGTGTGTGTGTGTAGGCTATCAAGCAGATGTATGTGCTGGTGTTGGGTCTGGATGTGCTGGGGAATCCATTCGGTCTGATCCGTGGTCTGTCTGAAGGAGTGGAAGCTTTCTTTTACGAACCCTATCAGGTAGGCCTACTTCCCCTCTCTCAAATACACACTCATACTCAAATTCACAGAAACACACTTCCGCACGCACACACACACACACACACCACACACACCCACACACCACACACACACACACACACACACACACACACACACACACACACACTAACAGTGCTAAGCGTGCTATGATCCATGTGTTTGTGTGTTCCATCAGGGTGCTATCCAGGGTCCTGAGGAGTTTGTGGAGGGTATGGCACTGGGGGTCAAAGCTCTGGCTGGGGCTGCAGTAGGTGAGCTACTGATCTACTGATTTCTATCCTTCCTCACTCCCTCTTTGGATCTGTTCTTTCAACTCTCCTCCTCTAACTTTCTTCTGTGACCCTCTCTCGCTCTCTTCTTCTCCTTACCCATGCTTCTCTCTCTTTAATGCTTGTGTGTGTTGTGTGTGTGTGTGTGTGTGTGTGTGTGTGTGTGTGTGTGTGTGTGTGTGTGTGTGTGTGTGTGTGTGTGTCTGTGTGTGTGTGTGTCTGTGTGTGTGTGTGTGTGCTGTGTGCGTGCCTCAGGTGGTCTGGCGGGCGCTGCGTCCCGTATCACAGGTGCGATGGCAAAGGGTGTGGCTGCGATGACTCTGGATGAGGAGTACCAGCAGAAGAGACGAGAGGCCATGAACCGCCAGCCCAGGGGTCTTAAAGAGGGACTCGCCCGCGGGGGCAAGGGACTGGTGTCGGTCAGTGTCACACACACACACACTCACTCACTCTCTCTCTCTCTCTCTCTCTCTCTCTCTCTCTCTCTCTCTCTCTCTCTCTCTCTCTCTCTCTCTCTCTCTCTCTCATACACTCTCTCTCTCTCTCTCTCTCTCTCTCTATACACTCTCTCTCTTTCTCTCTATACACTCTCTCTCTCTCTCTCTCTCTCTCTCACTCTCTCTCTCTCTCTCTCTCTCTCTCTACACACACTCTCTCTCTACACACACTCTCTCTCAGTCTCTACAGTTCTAATAGCTGTCAGGAGTATGAACAGCCTGGCTATTTAGACTGAAAATCTGTCACATCTTTTCACAGGGTTTTGTGAGTGGCATTACTGGGATTGTTACTAAACCCATCAAAGGTAGGCAACCAGTTAGATTGAATTGAACTGAATATGCAATATGTTTAAGGTGCCATTATACCTGTCTTTGGAACTGTATTATGTAGCATGTGGATATCTCTCCTCTAGTTGTGGGTGTGTGTGTGTGTGTGTGTGTGTGTGTGTGTGTGTGTGTGTGTGTGTGTGTGTGTGTGTGTGTGTGTGTGTGTGTGTGTGTGTGTGTGTGTGTGTGTGTGTGTGTGTAGGAGCGCAGCAGGAGGGAGCGGCAGGTTTCTTTAAGGGTGTAGGGAAGGGGCTGGTCGGAGCTGTGACTCGGCCCACTGGAGGCATTATAGACATGGCCAGCAGCACCTTCCAGGGCATCAAGAGGTACACACACACACACACACACACACACACACACACAGTACACAAGCCTGGTGCCATTTTCACATGCTGACTTTCAAATGTGTGTGTGTGTGTGTGTGTGTGTGTGTGTGTGTGTAGGGCTGCTGAGTCGTCTCAGGACGTTGAGAGTCTGCGTCCTCCGCGCTTCATCCATGATGACGGTGTGATCCGACCTTACAGAGAGAGAGAGGGCTTGGGCAGCCAGATGCTGCAGGTGAGTGGTGCCCACACTACATGGGCCAACACACACACACACACACGCACACAGAAATACACACAAATGTTCATAAACACGCCTACACAATACACCCTCATACACAATGGCCTAGCATACCCCACATGCTTGCCTGATCCCCGCTGCTTCTGTAGGGTAGAGAAGACTGCTGCTGTGAAGTAGAATAGTGTAGTGTGTGTGTGTGTGTGTGTGTGTGTGGGTGTGTACGTGTTTGCATGCGCTGAGTAGACGCTGTGTTGGTGTGTGTGTCTGTTGATATTGTGTAGTAGAGCAGAGAAGCTGTGTGTGTGTGTGAGAGAGTGTGTGTCTGTTGATATTGTGTAGTAGAGGAGAGAAGCTGTGTGTGTGTGTGTCTGTGGATATTGTGGAGTAGAGCAGAGTGTGTGTGTGTGTGTGTGTGTGTGTGTGTGTGTGTGTGTGTGTGTGTGTGTGTGTGTGTGTGTGTGGATATTACAGTATGTAGTAGAGCAGAGAAACTGTGTGTGTGAGAGAGTGTGTGTCTTTGGATATTGTGTATTAGAGTAGAGAAGCTGCGTGTGTGTGTGTCTGTGGATATTGTGGAGTAGAGCAGAGAGGGTGTGTGTGTGTGTGTCTGTGGATATTACAGTATGTAGTAGAGCAGAGAAGCTGTGTGTGTGTGTGTGTGTGTGTGTGTGTGTGTGTGTGTGTGTGTGTGTGTGTGTCTGTGGATATTGTGTAGTAGAGCAGAGAGGGTGTGTGTGTGTGTGTGTGTGTGTGTGTGGATATTGTGGAGTAGAGCAGAGAGGATGTGTGTGTGTGTGTGTGTGTGTGTGTGTGTGTGTGTGTGTACAGCAGCTTGCTTGAGCTTTGCATTGCTGATGTAGGTGTATGAATGAGCTTTTGATACTCTTGCATGGCAATTGTGTGTGTGTGTGTGTGTTTCCATGTGGCGGGCGTATGACTGTGTGTGAATGTGAGTCTACGAGTGCGCGTACGCTTGCAATGTGTGTTTGAGTGTGCTGATCAGGCTGTTCTGTCTCGTATTCACAGCGGAAGTTGGCCATGGTTCGGTGGATCTTATTGGATGAAGACATTTAGAAACACACACACACACGCACACACACAGACATACATACACAACTCAAGTTATGGAGGATATTGTCCTATTCATGTTGTAAAATGTCTATCTGAAGAAAGTATGTTTTAATTAAAAGATTTTGATAAAGATGGTTTTATTTCCATGCATGTCCTGCCTTCTGTGTTTCATTTCTCCCTCACCCCCCCACACATCCCCCCTCCCTCCCTCTATCTCATGGTGCTCCCAGTGAGATGGCCTTAGTGAGACATCTCCACAACTCTAGGGCTCCCTCTGCTGCTCTCAATGATGGAGAAACTCACTCACTCTCAAACTTTGTCTCAGATGTTCTTGTTATTGACTGAAACCTGTTGGTCATAACAATAATCAATAAGTCGATAAGAGAACAATAATAGGCAAAGTTTGAGTGTATTCAGCCATCATTGATTCAGTTATCCCCTTTTCTTTGCACACCCTACTTTTCACTCTTATTTGTCTTTTCTTTATCATTGTGTTTTCTCTTACGGTTACCTGACATCCCTTTTTTCTCATTCACACAAACACACTCACACACCACATCTTTGTGCCAATGCTCTGGAAGGTTCCTCTCATGCTGGATGTGATGCTGCTATGTAACCCTGCCCAATCATACCCACATGGCCCTTGTGTCCCTATCATAGACTCCTCCTAGACTCCACTCAACATCCTGCCATCTTCTGACCTCTCTTGCGTTTCTCTCCTAGTGAGAATGTCAACTTTAGTTAGCCTGAGGGAAGAAGGTGTTGCATGGTTGTAGATGAAAGCTGTGAATTTTTTTTTTTTCTTTTTTTTTTTTTCTCCTAGTCATCGTCCCTGCCTGTCACAATCCCATATGAAGTCACCGCTCGTCATGTTGTTCCTTACAAGAAGCCAGTAAAGCAAGCTCTTGATTTCACATGACCAAACTGAACTTTTCCTTCCTTAGGATTGGGTTTGTGTTCCAAAACCCCTAACACCCCCTCTTTCTCCCTCTTTTCTGACTTCCATCCCTTTGTCTCTCCCTCTTCTCTCTCTCTCGCTCCCTCTCTCTTTCTCTCTCCCTGTTCTTGTCCCCCCTGTAGAAAATTGAGAACGGGCGCTTTGCCAAGTACAGGTACTTTGCTCACGCCAAAGTCAACGAGTCGGACTTCCTGATGATCACCAAAAGGTAGGAGCCTCCAGCAGACACAACAGGACCTTCATGTGGGATAGAAATTGTATAATATAGCCTTTAATGTAGAGACTCCTGTAGCCTACTAGTGTGGCCATCACAGCTTATTAGAATCTCCATTTCGTAGCCATTGACTGGTCTGAAAACCGTTGTGTCAGATAGATAGATAAGCAGCAGATGTTAAAGGCACAATTTCAGTGGCTTGAGCATTTGATTCATGGTTCCCAGCCCTATTGAGAACACACTGCACTGCACTGCACACACAGCCATCTATCCTCAGAATAAACTATCCACTGCTTAAGGTGAAGGCTAAGTCCTTAAGGGCTCAGGGAGCAGGGTTAGGATGGACACTTAGGATGGAGATTCAACCAGTCAAACCCCCTGTTTGGTCAGTCAGTAGTCCACTGTACTAGGTACACTAAATGTAGAGTAAGTAGAGACTTCCCTTAGTTAGACTCATTAGTGCACACTTTCCTCTTCACCAGATACCACACAACCTCAGCCTGGCCCCGCTAGTCTGGCCTCTTAGCTTACTAAGTAAAGCATACTTGTGGGGCAGCTTAATATTTCTCTTTTTATTTATTTGGCGTGTCATATGTGAGTTATTCTACATTGGAACCTAACAAGTTCTTGTAGTAAAATAGAAGATCTAAATAGTTTCAGCAACTTTCAGATCATCGGTCAACATGGAGAGAGAAAGAGGGGGAGGGTCCACACATAATCGGTTGACTTTGGGATAGTTGTGAATGATTCCGATGTTGCTGCTTGAGCTAGGTACTGTTGGACTAATTCCACTTACTAACTCCCCATCTGTGTATATGCACCCGCAGGGGAATTTTCTTTGTCACAAAGGGCACATTTGGTCAGTTGACGTGCGAATGGCAGTACCTGTTTGATGAGTTCACCAAGGAGCCAATGATCGTGGAGGACCGGCGTCTGCGAATCGAGGCCAAAGTACAATACATGCACACCCCCACACACAGACACACACACCTGTGCATACTCTTAACTGCAATTCACATCAGCGCACAGCTGCTCGGCCAGTCGGGCCCTATTGCATTCACACCCTTATGTCCATGTTTGCCCCCTTACCAGGAGAGAGTCAAGTCTGTGTTTCATGCTAAAGAGTTTGGTAAGATCATCAACTTCAAGTCTGCAGAGGTAGCCAAGGTAGGTGGGAGTGTCTGTCTGTCTGTCTGTCTGTCTGTGTGTGTGTGTGTGTGTGTGTGTGTGTGTGTGTGTGTGTGTGTGTGTCAGATGTTGCAGTATAATAATAAGCATCCACATGCCTTGTATTTCATGTACTCCTATGTTCTTGTGTTTTCTCTGCAGTGGGTGCTGTCCAAGCTGGAGGACGCCAGAGAGAGTTTGCCAAAATACTAACCACGCCCACTAACTCACTAACCCATTACAGTATGTTGCAGTGCCTTTGGTTCAGATGTAGGTCCGCTCACTGGTATCACTGTGTCTGTAACGTTACACGCATCACTTTGCACTATAGTCTCACGCGTATCCTCAACATAACCTCTCTGTCTCTCTCTTGTTCTAACACACACACACATACATGTACATATACATACATATATACATACATACGCACACACACACACAAACACACACACACACAGCTTATGGCCAACTATGGCTTCAGATTGTCACCATAACCTGCATCATCAAATCACTAACATCTGACAGACTACTGTTAATAGTTTGAATGTTATCACATGCCAAAACACATCATGGAGAACCCTATTTATACCACATAGCTGGAATATGTTTACGTCTGCGAGTGAGTGAGTGAGTGAATGAGAAGCAGTAGTACATGACTGAATAGATGGATGAGTGAGTGAGTGAGTGAGTTACTTCTGGGTGTAACTTTTAGCATTTAATTTGAAGATGGGGAAAAAAAAGATTTTATGAGAATAATATTTGTTTCAAACAGGAATATTTTTGTACCTTTAGCTTTTGCATGTTAGAGAGCTCAGTATGTATTGGGATATGTTGCTATCGACAGTCTAATTACATGTGGCTGATCTACTGTTTACTGTAACGCCACATAGTGTGGTTTAATATGCAATAATGGCTATGCCCAATGCTTGTGTTTGTCTGTGTAAGTTTTAATTTTGCTTTGAATTGTAAGTGTTCGTCCATAACTAAGTATATGCTGTGTCTGATCTTAAAAGATTTTTTTTCATCTGTTTTAAATAAAATGTATATTAAATATGCTCTTTTTGTTATAAAATCATCTATGGAATATTAATGAAAACATGAAATATAAATAGGATTAAATTGTCCAGATTTTTTTTGGCTTGTGAACTTGATGGGGAAACAGAGCATAGTTTTGCATTCCACACTGAAGAGAACGACTGCATGCTCTGCTCAGCTTATTGTGATTCTCTAGTCCTATTGGCCACACGAATAACTGATCTGATCAATAGAACTGGTCTGGAGGTTAGTGCAAATGGTGCTTGTTCATACTGTAGCTTGCCAGTGGACTTCTAACACACCCAAGACTAATTTAGGCTTCTCATAACTGTATGTGTGTCTGCAAATACACAACCAAAGGTATTAATATCAATCATTTATTACACTCATTTATAACATACATTACTAGTACTATACATAGTCATCTAAATGATGGTAATCCATCATGCTAATCTTTGACATGGAGCACAGTTACATGCAGGGATTATTCTACTTTTAAATTAAATAGTGGCGATTATTTGGTTTGCGCATCATGTAAACTCCTGATGCCGATTGACAACAATCAATTTGGCCGTATTCCGATATCTTGTGATATCTTGTGTAAAACTACTCTCAGCAATAAACAGATTAGAGCAGAATAGACGCTGCATGTAGCTGTACTCTGACTAGTCAGTGTTCCCTAAGCACTTCTCCATCCATCACAAAGCACTCCAGGACCAGTCGTGTCCACCACGTGTCTGACTGATAGGAAAAATAGAATCAATGCCATGACGATCCTTATCAACATAGAGTTTTAAGTCATGTAAAGTCTTGGTATGTTGTTTTTGAGGACAGGAATGCCAGAACCCATTCACTATTATTTGCAGAATATGTTCTATAAATCTACAAATGAAATGCCAGCTCCAATATTCCAAAGCAGATTCCCCAAAGATATCACTATTAAAACAATGTAGTCAGTGCATATACAAATGTATGCTTTAAGTTTCAGTTTCAGGCTACTGTAACACACACATACACACACACCCACACACACACACTCCTACATCTGAAGAAAGTTATAAATATAGATAAATATATAGCCTTTGTGCAAACAGCCTCACAGTATATAAACTCTCCCACGGAATCCTCCGCCGAATGGAATAAACTAACAAGATAAAAACATTATGTGGATACAAAATGTAAACGTCATCCATCAGAAGACTGTGACATGGAGGAAGAGTGTCTTGTTCATCTCACAAACACATACACACATGCTATCTCATCCAAGAACCACATTCAACCCAGCCGGTGAGAGTGAGTGTGTGTGCACATGCTACTGATTGACAGCATGTCTTGCACAAAACTGCTACTACACTGCACATGCTACAGTATCTCCTACTACACACACTTTGATAACCCATTTTTCTGCTAAAGATAAACATTTCACCGGACCTCTATGAGTACAATAATATTCTTTATATATGTTGTTAGATGAATATATTTGTACACTAGCCTGGCGATGCCATCCTACGTACTTCCACTAAACGGTTGGCATTTGCCCAGGTTATTTGTACACTAGAGTGCTATCTAACTCCCTTTCTACATCCCTAACCCGTATGCATGTCTGTGGTACAGCAGCCTCAGGTACTTGCCAGTACAATAGACAACTCAAGTATGGGCTGGATTCTTGGTGTGAATTATCTACCAGCCTTCTCCCCTCTCTCTCTCCACTTCACATCCCTCACTCCCCCAGTCTCAAGCGTAAGGCCAGATGGCTGGGTTCTGATCAATGGTTCCTTCTCCTCATATGGAGTTGCCACTGCCGCCCTCTGCTTGCTCTGGGGCTTACAGCTCCGTTCTCTCCAGAGAAAGTCTATAAATAATGCAATATCATTAAATAAAATTGAGTGGCTAAATTCATGAATTCGAATCAAACTGACTAAACGTTCCAAATGTGTGAAGCTTTACTGTTGTCTATCTGAGGCATGGTGTTGTGTGTGTACAGTATGTGTGAGTATGTTAGACAAGGTTGAACTCCTTCAGGTTGTGCCGCAGGATGGTGTCCTTGACAGCGGCGAACACAAAGCGAATATTTTCGGTGTCAGTGGCGCAGGTGAAGTGAGAGTAGATGGTCTTCTCCTTGTCAGGGTTTTGCTCCTGGTACATCTGCAGGATGAACTCCCGCGCTGCCTTGGGGTCGTTCTTAGGGCCTGGGAAAGACATTAGAGAGATAGACGAGAGAGAGAGAGAGAGAGTAATGGGTTGAAAGCAAGAAGGAGATAGGTCAGGAAAGAGTGAAGAGAGAGAAATGTAATTATGAGGGACGGAGAAAGAACTATGACACAACCATGTACATAATTTAATACATAATACACTATAAAAGTATTTTCGTCTATAAAATATTAGTATTTTCAACTATAAAATATTATAGCGTATAGGCCTGCATTATTATTGTGTATGTTAAATAAAAGTGTAAGTTAGTGTATGTACTGTAAGTGTGTGAGAGAGATGTAGTTGATGCTGTGCTATCTGGAACTCACCGCTGAAGTCTGGGAAGTAGTTAGCCAGGTGCGAGTGTGTAATTTTCTCCTCTAGAATGTCCGTCTTGTTGAGGAAGAGGATGACTGACGACTGTTGGAACCACGGGTAGGTGATGATGGTCTTAAACAAGGCCTTACTCTCCTCCATACGGTTCTACACACACACACACACACACACACACACACAATGTTAGCCTGGACATCACTGAACCAGTCAGAAGCTTGCCAGTTTCTCTCTCAGGGACGGGGAGTATTTGAATATACTTATTCAAATGGAGCTGATAAGCACAATGCCATTGGCAGCGCTTTTCTATATATAACATGAATATATGTTCCTCTGTCGTACATGAAAGTACATGTAAATACATTGATGTGAATAAATTGATGTGAGTAATGAATGAAAATGGCTGACCTCGTTATCACACTCTGCCAGCACTTGATCATACTCGCTGAGTGCTACCAGGAAGATAATTGAGGTGACGTTCTCAAAGCAGTGGATCCATTTCCTGCGCTCTGACCTTTGACCCCCGACATCCACCATCCTGTGACAGCACATCATCATCACCTCAGCTGTACTGTATTTCCATGCGCACCCCACCTCTAGTCAGTCAGCGGGTCCCCCAACTATGCATTAACACCAGGAGCAACTAAAGCTGTAAAATAGCTTATCATCTCGTTCAAAAAGAAATAGCAGCTAAAATTCCCATCGCTGTAATCACTTATGACGTGCCCATTGACATTTAATTTACAGAGAAAACACGCCATAGCTAATACACATATAGCTGTGCAGTTTTTAACTCCTTTTAGTCACTTGCCCAAGTTTAGTTGCTTCTTTCACTTTTGTTCATACAAACTGAATTACTTCCGGCAATTATACAGCTTTAGTCACTCTTGGTGTGAACACATAGATAAGGACTTGCAGTCTCCCCATGACGCTCCTCCTCTATAGAGACTGAGCAGTCAAAAGATGACCTCCAATGAACCCTAAGCCCTGAGCCTGCCATTGATGAGCCATCATTTCAGGCAGAATCTCAAGGCATTCTTTTTTCTGGAACAATGTAAACACAAGTGTGAGGACAACTGGACAGTACTGACCACAGTACTGATGGACTGCTGCTGCTGGCCCAAATGATATCAGCTACATATGTATATCATATCATATGAGCACCTTAAATTTGGGCCTCAGACATGGCAGAATTCTCTCTGATGTGGTCATCAGCCCAGTGTGCACTCACTATACTATACTAACAGGTACACAAACATCTCTCCACAGGCCTCAGTCATCAGAATGTGGGATCTACTGTTTATGTTGCAGCTGCAAGCTCCAGTCATTGCGCATGCATCATCAACCAGACACTTGTGCAAGTCAGGCCTACACAGTGCAACACAGCTTCACAAGTCCATGACTGGCTCAATGATCTTTTAGACATGCTGGCATGACCTCTACTTGTACAGCGTTCAACTGGCCAAAGGAAGCTTCAGGCATTATCAAAGTGAGCCAGTCAACTGGCCAGCCATTGGCCCCTGTGAGAGCCTAGCAGTGAGGGCTTTTGGCTACTGTGCCCAGACCTGCCTGGGGCAGTTTGTTGTGAAACAAGTTGAGAAAGAGGAAGCCCATGGCTAACAGTGCAAAACAGGAGAGGCAGATAAGAAAGAGGTTGTAGCTGACTGCAAAAATAGCCTCCCTGAGCGACTCCTGCATGTACAGAGAGCAGCAAAGCAGCAGGAGGATCTGAGAGTGAGCAGGAAGCAGGTTCCCCATCATGCTGCCAACATAGGCTACTGAGTGAACTCACTAAAGTAAATAGGGCAAAATGAATCTCCGAAATAAGTTTAAAAGCAAGTCCTACTGCTGAATGGCTCATTTTTAAAAAATTTGGTAACCAAAAATTTAGATAAGTGAATGCTAGGGTCGCCATACAATTAGTGAACAATTAAATGCTATTTTGTGACTGAAGTTGCACCATAGATGCATAGCAAATAGAGTGATGGGAGAAAAGGCAAAGTCAACAGACCAAAACTACTGTAACATAATTCAACTGTGAAGAGATGCATATCATTTATTGTGGCATTACGGGAAATGAATGGCAAGCTTGTTTGTATCACCCACATATGTTTTGCATATATTGGGCTGCTCTCTCTCAATTCAATGAATGCAACATACTATTTCATGGTCATACCAGACGATCCAAATTATTTCTGAATATCTTTGAGTTTTGCAAATATGCCAAATATGACGGGGATCAAATCCTTCAAATGTGTTGATTCATCATGTTATACATTATTTCCACAAAAAAATATATCATTGAAGTAAACATCTCTGGACTGATTTAGTGTTCATTTAAAACTGGCATATAAAGTTGACAGCACAATCTTTTTGATTCCCCAGCTGGATTGCTTTTCTGTGGGCAGTGTGTCCCTTACTGGACTCACCTGAAGATGACATTCTCCAGGTCAAACGGGTACTCAATTATGCCCGTAGTGGGCACACGGACCCTCAGAATATCCTGTTGGGTGGGCAAGTAGCCTGGGTCAGCGATACGGTCCAGGTCGCTCAAGTAGCTGGAAGAGATCATGTAGATCGTGGTGATTTGTGTGTGTGGTTGGGGAGGTGGAGACAGCAGAGAACATTTTTTTGAGAATAACTTTCTTAACTATATCATATTATAGTAGTTACTGTATGACTCTGGAGACTAACATCTTAGGAGCCTGAAAATTGTGGGTTTGAATCCTGGCTGCTATACCGTTGAGCCCCTCAGTAAGGCACCTACCCTTAAGTTGCTCTATATTGCTCTATATAAACCCATTACTATCCTCCATCAACTGCATACAATCTCTGATCAGTATTAGAGATTACCAACTCTTGCTGGAATTACAAACAGAGAAGCCTTGTTTGTGTCCACAATACTCACTACTTTGCCGAGTCTGAGAGCTGGTACTCCCTGCGGCGCTCGTAGCAGATCTGCACTCCGCCATCCTTCCATAAGGCCCTTATAGCATCAATCTGCCCACTCTCCATAGTCTGGACCTTATCCACCTCCACGTCCAGCACCACTGGGACATAGGCCTGTCAATCACAGTGCAACATAGTTGGCCTGACAAATCTCTCTACAACACAGCACAACTCGGGGTTGCAGAAAGATCAATCAAACACTGTGCATGTAGCAATGACCAGGGAGCCAAGACTTCAGGCATTTCATAGCAACATTTGTTTTTGTAACTGTTCCCCATGTGCAGGCTTCAATACAGCAATCAGGTGCGCCAGTCATGACAGGTCACTGTGGTTATACGTTATGAGACATTTACAGATCAAAAGATGCCTGTACACTTACAGTAGGCAATCCTGGGAACCACAATAAATCAATACCCCTTTCGGTAACACTTTATTTGAAGGTACCGTCATAAGACTGACATGACACTGTCATTAAATATGACATGACGTTGTCAAGAATATGTCATAAACTTAATCTTAAACTTAACCTGTCATGACTTCTGACATACCCTAACCCTAACTCTAACCATGACAAATACCGGGTGACACTTAATGATAGAAGTCATGACAGGTGTATAAAGTTTATGACAGATTTATGACAACGTCATGTCATAGTTAATGATGGAGTCATGTCAGTCTTATGACGGTACAAATAAAGTGTTACCCAACTTTCTACTATATGAGACTTTGCAAATGTGTGTGTGCAAATGCCCAAACATATACACATTTACATTCAGATCGGGCAATGAGCTCCTGATCGGCTTCTTATGCTATGGATGCCAGAAATGACCAGGAAGATGGGAGGAGACATGGGAGGAGTCAGTCAGTGCTTATTTTCATGTTGCCTTGGCTTCATTTGCAAGCAATGAATGGAAGCTCTTAAAAGTCTCTCTCCAGGTCTGTGGCCATGCTTCCATGGTGGAGGTGACACAGCCCTCATAGCAAAGGGAATTATATCAATGTCAATGACCATGAAATATTTGAATGTGTCTGTTTGTGTGTGTGTGTGTGTGTGTGTGTGTGTGTGTGTGTGTGTGTGTGTGTGTGTACATTATATGTACCTGGTTTTTGGCCACCGCCAGTGGGATCTGCAGTGTCTCCATGGCCCGTAACATGGACTGCATGGCAGTGAAGATGTTCTGAAAAACCAGTTTAATAAAGCTGCGCTTGTCCTCCTCTGTGTAGCCAGCGCCATGAATAATACGCATCTGTTTTATAAACGTGCTCTTGCCACTCTCACCCGTGCCTGATGCAAGAACGGAGAAGGAGGGAGAGAGAGAGAGAGAGAAAGAGAGAGAGAGAGAGAGAGAGAGAGAGAGAGAGAGAGAGAGAGAGAGAGGCGGGGGGAGAGGAGGAAGAGTGAGAGCAGAGGGAATGAGAGATAATCACTGTGAGAAATAAAGCACCAGAATATTGTAACATATCCTATATCTTGGGGGGGAGAGAGAGAGAGAGAGAGAGAGAGAGAGAGAGAGAGAGAAATATAAGGACCAGGTAAAAGAGCCGGAAATGCGGTTGATATTTAAATGAGGAGAAGAGAAATTGTCAGAAAATTTGATGCAAATGTGTTGATAGCCATGTAGCTTCTTGTTTTATTCAGTTTCATTTGGATCTAAAATGCCTGCACAGCCATTAGCCCAACTTTTGACTCTCATAAACCATTTAAATGTACAAAACACACACAGACACATCTCTTAAACTTGGTTTCACCTAATTCAGCCAATGAGACCCAAATGAGACTATTCCTATTTATACATTGGTACATATGAGAAATATGACTCTCGAGCCATTTGCATCACCGTCCCCAAGGCTGGTTAACAGGCTATTGCTCACTTCATCATTTGTTTGTGGCCTGTACTTCAGCTTTGTGGTCTTACACTGCTGTATTTGAGAAGCTGTATAACTGTGGACACACACACACACACACACACACACACACACACGGGAAAGAGATAGCTAGACAGAACAACATAAAAGCCTGGGTTAAGGTCTCTTTACAATCTCTTTTATATAAGAGAGCTCAGAGGTCATCCTGACGACACCCATCACAGCTGTGCATTTGAATAGTTAAATTAATTTGACTTCCAAACAGCAAGTCTGTCAATATTCATGGCAACCATTCACTGTGACTCCCCTCTCAGGGATTTCTTATGAGGGGACAGGGCCCTCCGAGGGGTGGGGTATACAAATCAGTGACGCCTTAATGCTGTGTGCAACTGTGTGCAACTGTGTGTGTGTGTGTGTGTGTGTGTGTGTGTGTGCGTGTGAATGTGTCTCTGTGTGTGCACATACATGTGTGTGTGTGTGTGTGTGTGTGTGTGTGTGTGTGTATGCGTGTGTGTGTGTGAGATGGAAATGCAGACTATATGTGTGAATGTTGAGGACATGCACAACAGACCTTTTATGTCTGTATGTGTGCATCTCTGTGTGTATGTGTGTGTGTGTGTGTGTGTGTGTGTGTGTATGTATAATGATACCACCACTCTGTCAAACATGACAAGCAAGTCTGCTATTTGTTTAACAAATCTCTATGAGAGAGTCAGTGTATGCATCATCAGTGTTCGGCCATCTTTCATACTGTCATGTGGACAGGCCTGCATATCTGTGGTATACATGTACAGTAGCACCATTTAGCCTGCTACCAAGTTTAAGACAACATGACCTAATTGTTACCTTAACATAATGTCCTAACACTCATAACTGTTTACAACCCAGGAGAATGGATTCTTGAGCACGGCAATGGAATGGAATGGTGTTATCTTGAACACAAATATGAGGAAAAACATATCTAAACCTGATGAGGCTAAGAAAGTCAGAGGCTTTAAGATACTGTGAAGCAAAGAGTGTACTTTCTAACACAAGAACAACAGTCTGTATGGTTGACTGCGATTATAGACTGTGTGAGTGTATCTTTGTGTGTGTGTGTGTGTGTGTGTGTGTGTGTGTGTGTGTGTGTGTGTTCGTGTGTGTGTGTGTTGGGGTGTATTTGTAATGTGTACTGTGACCTTTCAGGGGGCTAAGCCTCCGACTACTGGCCCATGCGGAGAATAACGAGTCACCTGAGAGTTTACCTGACCTCACTACTCTCAAAGGACACAATGAAACCTGGTTCACTGTCAGAAATGTCGCCTTGCATACTTGTTCTAGATCACTTCTTCAAAACACAAAGGTATCTTTTTATTTCCATAAATGTAAACTATGTTGCTGATTTTTCTCACAGTAGCAGTAAAAATGAGTTATTAGTAAGCGAAGGGAGTTTTTCCTTGCCCCTGTTACTCATGGGTACTCCCCGTACTGTCTGTAAAGCGCCGCGAGACAATGTACTGTATTTGAGCGCACTACAAAAATTGAATTGAATTGAATTGAATTGAATAGCCTCCATTGATCTGTAGTAGGTTTTTAAACTGACTGCTAACTATAAGTACATTTCACAGCTCAGGTGGTACAGAGCCCTGGACATACTGTATAACACTCTGCTCCACTTTCAACCCCAGTGCTGACAACCAAAAAAGGATGAGAGAGAATGCAAAAATATAGACTACATACATCAGAAGAATAAATTGTGAGCTAACATAACTGAATGGGGAAACTTTCAGTTTCATTTCGCTGTTCGCCATTCAGTTGATGTTAGTTTTCTGATCTATCTATCCATTTTTCCGGTTCTTTTTCCTAGAGACAGCACTCAGCACTCAGCACTGCAGTGACCTGAATAACAGCTATCCATTGATTCAGACCAGATCTCTCTTTTACTGTAACCATTGCCTCCTTCAGTCAGCATGGAGGAAAGAGACACAAAATTGGTCTTTGTGTCTCTCTCCAGTTTCCTTGTGTGTGCCTGTGTGTGTGTGTGTGTGTGTGTGTGTGTGTGTGTGTGTGTGTGTGTGTGTGTGTGTGTTCTGGTTCTTAATACTGTATGTGACACATATGCAATTCGAGGTTAGACTTTCGATGAACATTTATTTGGAGTCATGCCTGACAGGCACCACCTGCTTTCCATGTGTTTTGCATGAAGAGGATAATGTCTGAAAAAATGCCCTGGGGAAGTTGTGGGTGGTTTCTCTAGTGGGCTGTCATGCAAACCAATTAGTCTCAGTGCATTGTTAGTTACTAACAATATTACTCTAAAATACATAGATGGCTTCTTACTGTCTGGAATAGTTGTCACACAACTTCAACACAGTCTACTCGCTATTTACCCTATTGGCACTCAACTTTCTTTCATCTACATGTTGTATGCTGTCTAGTCATCTGTAACGATGACTGTTTGGATAACAGTAGCCTACTGTACATCACAGCCTATAACTCAGTGTTTCTCAAACTTTTTCTGTCATTCCTCACTTTGGAAGGCAGAGAACTTTCACGCCCCACCTGGAAGGCTCAATTTGCACGCAATATCTCTGTGAGGAATACTTTGGGATTTTTGTCAATGTTAGAATTTTTAATGTTACTAATTCAAAGCTAAAATTCTCTCGAACCCCTTATCACAGCAACAATTTACTGTCATATGTGCATCTCTGACGATAGCTGTGAATTCGGGGGGCATGGTTGGGCCATTGGTCAATTGCAATGAGACCTGTCATGTGTCTGCGCCCCACTAGTGGGGCCCGCCCCACAGTTTGAGAAACACTGCTATAACTCAACCTGTTACATAGGCTACAAGTTTGTCTGGTCTTACAAACAGGCAATTCAGAGGCAAGTCTGTACATCTTAGTAATTATGGTTCCAAACATGCCTACTAAACAAGGCTCTATCAAAAGTTAGGCCTATGGTAAAATAAATACTTGGGCGAGACATTCATGGGTGAGAATAACAAAATGTCGCCTTATGCACAAGACAATATTGGGCAAATAGCATATCTTAGAGGTCTATGGCCTCCTGTTAAATGCAATGGACTCTCAGGGTGTGGCACGTTAGGACCCTGGGCATCCTCCACTCCAAGTATGAGTAGGCTAACCTAAACAGTAGCAGTTTAAATAGGTAGCTTTAAATATGATATTCAAAAAGGCCAAGAACAGATTAGTAAATTCTCAATCAATATCATAGCTAGGAATGTAAGCCATATTGTCACTGTCGCTTACACCACGAGATGTTCAGGACTCGTCTTACCTAGTAGTAAAAGTTTGAGTTCCCTCCGCGAGTCCTTCTTGTCTTTGCGCAGCTGTTTGTCGATCTCTTGGTTGATCCGCTGCTTTTCGCGGTCTTCCGCGGACATACAACACCCCGCCATCCCCATGCGCAAGCCTCCTGGTGTAGTTAACTATTAGCAGCAAATGTTTCGTGCAGTTGGTCACAGGCTTTGATCCTGATGGAGAGCATTGACTCTGAGCAGTAGTTCGCAAAGTCCGTAGAATTCGATGGCACGCGTAAAAGTGCCAGTAAATTGATCCACTGCCACGCGCACAAGAGTGTATAGGTATTTAGGCCCAGGGTCTGTTCATGCCGCTGAGTAGTCTATGTTTCAGACTGTATGATAGAGATATATGCTACCTTTTAGTACACTGTGGTGCCCATTTTATTGGGAGAGGCGTGGCTGCACAGGGCCGGCTTTGGGGAAACCAAATTAACTCAACAGCGCGCGCGTGTGTGCGTGTGTGTGTAGGCTATTGTAAGTAAATTGAATTACATTTTGTCTTGTTTTATGTAGTTATGTTTATTGGTATAAACATACCATGGCCCAAGACGTATTAATTAAAACCTACTATTAAACCTATGACCAGGTGGCTCAAGTTCACCAAACACAAGCACTAACATCACACTTGCATTTCATTATCTAGAGTGACTTACAGTGAAGCTACAGAATTAAGGGGGTCATATAATGAAAAAATCATTTTCATGGCTTTTGAATTTCTTGGGTCTATACTGCATTTTTTGATAAAAATAAAAACCCTCAATTGTTAAAAAAGCCAATTTACACTAGAATTTTCCTAACTATGTATGTCACAGATTAAAGTGGTTGGGGTCCCTCAACATTGGCAGCCACTTAAGCAGCTGAGGGCAATGAGAATGGATAATTGCGAAATAAAGAGACAAGCTGGCAGCCACTTTGCAGCTGAGAACAATGAAAAATGATTAATTGACTAATTAGGGGTGGCCTGTCATAGGCTACAGGGGAAATCCTCAATGTGTTGGCTGCAGGTGTCTAGTTACCTGGTGCATGCCTCCATGAGAAACAGCCTGTTCTGAACATAAGAGCTAAAAAAGTTAGCTTGAAAAAGGCATAATATGACCCCTTTAAGTGACTTGCTCTGGCAGGCAAAGTGAATGGCATTTAGAATCAGTCTCACAACCTCTGGTGTTCTGTTGGGAGAAGATACCATACCAACAGGCAGGGCAAGCAGATTCAGGCATAAATTTATAGGTCTACTACTACATATCAAAGCATGGTATCTGAACTCCTGATAATATTCATAATATTGATCATGATCATGTCCCTTTTTATGGTAACATCTAAATAAGCAAATGAGTTGAGGTGAGATACTAACACTATATATCATTGCACATAGTAAGAATTAAATGTGGCAATTCATTTCTAAAGTTTCTTGTGTTTGAGGTATGGCTTCAGCCACTTTAAGCAGACTTAATATTAGATCTGGGCAAAAGCATAGACATAAAGGTTAGTGAAAGGAGAGGCTGGCATTAGAGTCTAAAAGTGATTTTTCTTGGTGGCACTACACACTGTCTCTGAACCATTTAGTGGTGAGTATCGGACCGTTCCAACCTTTCACCCCTGATTACCACTTGACCACCAACACAGTTTGGCCACAACCATTACCCTTTATCGTTTATTGTTCATAACAAAGATGGCAATATTATAATTAAAAGAGGTGCCTAGTGACAGTAAGTAATACTGAATTTCTCAGTTTCTCTCACTCTCCCTCTCTCGCTCTCTCTCTCTCTCTCACGCACACACACACTCACACGCACACACACACGTTCTGTATACACACCCACACCCACACACACACTTCTGACAACATTCAAAGTAGTTTTAAATTCATTTGCAACTGTTTTCCAAGTGAAAGAAGTGCTTAAGCCTGAAAATTTGGGCAGAGAGTGACAGGCAGTAGATTCTTATTTCCATTCTTTTAAATCAGGGAATTTGCACGAAGGACAAATTGTTCCATGTTCACCAGTATCAGTCACATGCATAAACTCAACTCAGTTGTGATTTCAACAAATTATTCATTCCCAGATTTATTTTCGATGTGACCATAGGTCAGATTTAACTGCAAGGCCCCATGGTGCTTGTGTCCCTATGTTTTATGTGGTCCTTTGAGCTACAGATTGAGATTGGGTCTAGCGTGATTCTAACTCCATTCTAGGGAGTAAAACCAGCACGAAAATTAGATTGCTGCATTAAGCTCTTACACAATCATGTCAGAAGTGCCAACAATCATGTCAGCAAGCATCTTGTCAAAAATATCCCCAAAATAGTTTAATTGCACAAGGGAGCCTCTTAATGAAAATCACAAAGGAAAGTAAAGAGGTCCCATCTGCCCCCTCAGATCTGAGTGGACTTCTACCACAGCACCACCTCTGACAGTAGCCTGATTTGATCATCCATTTTCACATAGTTTCACTTCAACGAAATGAAATGAGCGGAGCCAACAGGCGGTGCTCGCATGGTTACTCTACCAGAGCATCCTCCTCACCAACAGCATCATGTTGTGGTATGGCAGTCACTCTGTTGCAGACCGGAAGTCACTCCGGAGCGATTATTAAAACTGCCCAGTGCATCACTGCTTCTTCACTCCTGATTACAGAGACCCCCCAGCACAAAGGATGTCTGCAGATGGCGCACAGGATGCACAGCACACAGCAGGCCCTACTGGGCCCTCTGTTCCTGGATCCGGCCATCCGGCACCTTCTACCAGCCACTGAACACTGGCACTACTGCTACTGCTGTCCCACTATTTCATACGTTAATATACTGTACATAGTCAAATGTATACTTTTACACTGCCCTAGTGTTTATTCTACTCATCCCATCATGCCCTTTACCTCATTCTGTCATTTTCACTTCAACCATCATTTGTATTTTACTTGCACTTTACTTTTAAGCAATAAGAGAGACTGTTCAATACCTTATTGCTTTTATAAAATGGTTAGCACACATACCTTGCTCAGTATCATGAGACAAATATTACAAAGAGTAACTCAAATTTGTGTTTGGCACAAACTTTGCAACAATGTTTTTTTGGCAATAAATCTTATACCATTGGATGCATTTTTGAGATGAGCAGAAGTTCTGAGTATGTGTGGTAGAGCCCATGAAAAAATCTCTGCCATTACCAACAGGTTATTTTGCTGTTGCTATTACAGTAACACTTGTTTTGAGCTTCTGATATTCAGGTGTTGCCAATCAGGTGCCTTATACGCAACACCTGTGAGCATTACTAGGGTTAGTATAATACAGTCAGTGAGTGACGGCAATAGGGCAACTTCAAGCTGGTGTTATGCAAAAACAAGTTGCAGTATTATAAAGGAGGGTCCAGGCTCACCCCTTGGCTTTACCAACGGTACAAGATGAATTGCCAAAGTTAAGTTACCACAGAGAAATAATAATCTGCCAAACACACATTTTATTAATTTTTAAATCCACTTTGAATAATATATTTGTATATGCTACACAGTACATGCAGTGACAGTCAGGGTAGCAGCAACAGGTCATGGGGGCATGGTCTCTATTTCCTTAGGCTACAGAAAGGCACATCACAGGGCTATACAGTAAAGTCCGTGCTAATATATGATACCAATAATACCAAAATGAGGTTTGGACATTTGAGAGGGCCTATCACTTTAGCCAACACAACAACAGCAGAATGTGCAGGTGCATACACAGCAAGGATGTTTGTTTGAGCCTTTACCCCTCTTGGGAATGACCGACCAATCACAGTACAGATATTCAGTAACCAATCGAAATGTGGACCACTAACCCTTGTTCAAATCAACTCAGCGGTTTACACTACATGTCAAACAATAATTCTCCCTTGGCAAATGCAAATGCTTAGGACGCTTAGAAACCACAGGGACAACAAACAGTCATTCACATCTGGTAAGATATGCTAGCCAATGTAAATTATCTCGTGTAGAATAAACATTTCAGACAAGAGTCACCGGAAAATTTGGTCAAGTTGACTAGAAGACACGCAGACAATCTTAGCAAGTGAAGTATCGACAACTTTTAGCCAGTCAAGCTAACGTTCGCCAAGACTGTAACGTTATGTCTTCTTCCCAGCAATGAAGGATTTCATCCATTTTGATAAAGGAACTGAATGGCACACTTCACCTGTATCGTTAACCAGAGTTCTAACTTTTAGGTTAGCTAACGTTGAACGTCAGATAAAAAATATCTTGAGCCTTACAAGCTAACGTTAACGTTATATTAAACCTTAATACGATAATCTTACACGAATATTGTCCTGGCTAACGTTAGATTGGTGGACAGATGTCTTCCAAAACCTCTGATCAGCATATTTGATAAAGCTACTGTATGTCCTTTCTAACGTTACTGTGTGAAAATCTGAAGTGTTAAAATGCCAGATTTGCAGTAGCCTACAGGGGCAATTCAGCTAACGTTAACTTGAGCTAGCGTCATTAACGTTAGCCAGTGACCATAACCTGAAAATGTGAAGATTCAATGTCAGATTACGACGATGTTAGGACAGGAGGTTCAGTAATAAGATTGTTTTTAAAGGGTCTTTGCGTATTTTCAGTTATCGACGTCCAAAATGACTTGGCTGCCTATGCTTCAAAAGGAAAAAGTATTGTTTTGATTCCTGGTTCAGTTCTGACAACTTTCAGTGGAGGTCCCATCTGACATGAAGATGTAGTGCTGCCTGAAAGAAACCTTGTGTTATGTGACAGAATGTGCATAATGTGATGTGTTCCTGTTCTGTCAGAATTGCTTACACTGTGGCACATTTAAGATGTCATTCATCATGCATGATTGTTGTGCATTGTGCATGATTGTTGTGCATACCTGTTTGTGCTTATTTTAGGAGCACTATGCTGGACTCGGCTCAGAACCAGCGGCGTGGAGCACTAGATTTTGAAGGCTACTATGACAGCGCATGTGCAACACAGGGGTCATGCCCGGTGGCAGCAGTGAAGGTGCACCTGAGCCGTGGGATGCTTGATTTTAACGGAGATCATGTACACCTGACCGACTGGACTCCAATTCTGAATGCACTCTCCATCAATAAGCAGCTTCATCACATTGCCATCAAGAGTACCCACTTATCTACCGTGGGAGCTCAGGGTTAGTCAGTCTCTGTTCTGCACAGCCTCTTGACAGTGTACAGAGTTTGAGAGTTTGTGTTTTTATTGTGTGTGCTTGTGCGTACTGTATGTGTTGCAGGTGCTGTGAAGTGGTCTGTGCGCAGAAAGACTCCGGCACTGCACTCTAGAAGTGTGACGCTGGCTCTGAGTCGCGCCGTGCAGAGATGCTTGTGTGTTTCAGAACGTCTCCACACTCTTCACCTCAATGGCCTTCCCTTAAGAGAGAAAGACCTCACTGCTCTCACTAAGGTTTCTCATCACACACACACACACACACACACACACACACTACCACTCACTTCCACTTCCACCTCACGGTGGTCTTCAATCACCTGCACAAATCCACGCTACATTGGCAAAACAACAGAATTATTTGTATTCTGCTCTAAGATGCCTACTGTGTTTCTGAAAGTTTGCGTTCTGCTTGTTTGCAGGGTCTGGTGAAAAGCTCATCGCTGGAGAATCTGTCTCTTGCCCAGTGTCCAATAGCAGACCAGGGACTGGAGAGTGAGTAGATCCACTGACCCCTTCCCCATAGATGCTTGGCACAGTCATACATATATGCTCATATATTTGCACATACTGTACACACGTTTCCTATTTTCAGTCATCTGCCAGAGCGTGAAGTATTCTCCCTCCATCAAGACTCTGGACTTTAGCAACTGCAACATCACCTGGCAGGGAGCTGAGCACCTTGCCAACATCATCAAGGTACCAGGAACTCTGCCACACCTGTTGAGCAGACACAGACATGCATACACTCTGCCAGACACTTCATGTTTACAGTTGCCACTAGCAACAGCAGAAAAGCTTGTTTAGGCTGGTTGAGGCTACCTTTGTGACCGACTTTAGCTGTATGTCCGTGAGATATTCAAATAGTGTCAGTTGACAGCTCAGTTGGAACGTAAATGGAAATGAAAGGAAATGATTTGGTTTGTACTGAATGCTACTTTTATGTGCAGTACATGTGCATGTTGAGCAAATAATAAAAAAGGCGTTCTAAATTGCTTAATTGCTAGGTCGTCCGAAACAGAGTTTGTAGCAGCTGCTTTGATACCTTGCTGCTTTGTAGACAGTGAAGACAGCGAGGCATCAAGCCACTACCTTCCCGTTTCGGACACAGCCCATGTGTCTTCTTGCATTACCACTGCAGACTTTGCAAGGTTTTGAACTATGAGATGATTCTCTTAAAGATCATATTGGCCTTTGAGATGACTTGGTGAGTTTTATGTGCAGCACCAGGCGGTGCGCAGACACGGCACAGCGTGGGCGGAGTCGCTGCGCTACAGGAAGGCGGAGTTTGAGGGCATGAGCGGCCTCAGGCGCATCACACTCAACGGAAACATCCTAATTGGAGACCAGGGGGCAGCTGCTCTCGCCCGAGAGCTGAGCGATGACCTGTGGGTGAAAGGTAAAGACATCTACACAGACATCTTCATCCTCCATTTTACACACACAGGCACAAACATACACACCCACACATACTGTACACACAGACAAATACACACACAGAGACACACACACACAGTCCAAGTATGTTGTAAACATGCAAATGCTACATATTGGGTAAATTAGGGTGGTGGAGAATGTAATAGGAATGTAGGTGAGATTTGGCCAGGGCAGCGCAAGCATGAAGAGAAAGCAATGTGTGTCTTGTGTGTGTGCATGTGTGTGTGTGTGTGTGTGTGTGTGTGTGTGTGTGTGTGTGTGCGCGCAGCTGTGGATTTACAGAGGTGTGGTCTGTCAGATGCGGGAGCACGCTCACTGTTGCAAGTGCTCCAGTCAAACCGCTGCCTTCATGTGCTGGACATCAGGAACAATCCACTTGTGGGTAAGTCAATCTGCTCATGGATGAGAAGTGTGTGTGTGTGTGTGTGTGTGTGTGTGTGTGTGTGTGTGTGTGTGTGTGTGTGTGTGTGTGTGTGTGTGTGTGTGTGTGTGCATACTGATCTTGATCCGGATGTCTCCAACAGAATGCTCCCTGGTAAAGGACCTCCTCACACAAGTGCTCATGAACACAAATGGACAAGACTCTCAGGTACTTTGACAGTACTTTGACAGTTACTATTGTATCTTTATGATCTTTATGATCACAGGAATTGTGAGTTCATTTTAATGTTGTTTGTGCTGTTATACTGTGAGCAGTACATGTGGATCAAACCCCAAACCACGAGAGAGGCTCCCAAAGGCAGGGGAGGGAGATGGAGTAGTGCTGGGAAAATCAGGCGAGGTATGACTACATGCACGTGTGTACTGTATGTACGCACACCTACACACACATACATACAGATTGCTAAATGGCAGATATTCATTGTGAGCCATGGAGAATATCTTTAGTTCCATTATCTGTCTCTTGTTTGTTTTTGTGTGTCTCAGCACTAAAGCATGTACTGTATGTGTGTATGTATGTTGCATGTGTGTAACTGGTATTCCTGTTGCCGATGCATGTGGTATTGTGTGTGTGTGTGTGTCTGTGTGTTTGTGTGTGTGTGTGTGTGTGTGTGTGTGTGTGTGTGTGTGTGTGCATATTTGGGGGTGTATAGGCTCCAGCAAAGCATCACAGGTGAGTGGAACCTCACGGCCGGCCTCTTCAGGATTCCCATGGCGCACTGCTGCACGGGCTGGAAAGAAGAGGTAACAGTGTCAGAGCACACTCATAGTCACACACACACACACATTCATTCATAGTTACACACAGTGCACATACACACGTGCAGACACAAAATCTTTCTCCCACAATTACAGTCTCCAAATCCATAGGCACGTTTTATAATGCCTGCATGCCAGCATTCACACTCTGTAGTAGGCCATGTGAAGCATGTGAGGCTTGTGGAATGTTTTTCTTCTTTTTTTACCTCCTGGTGTTGTGTTATTGGATTGACACCCAACATGCATGTCTGTAACCTTTGAAAGGAAAAAGTCATTGCAAACATTGGAGCTGGATGCGAGGCCGTAGTTTATTTATCTTTTTGTATTCCTTGTTGTTATACTGTACTTAGTGAAAAGTTGTAACTCTCTCTCTAAACTAAAACAAACACAACCAGTTTTACTATTAATCAAAACTCTTTCCACAGGGGTGCGACCTCTGCTACACCCGATTACAGTTTTCAGGTCAGTGTGGGTTGGTTATGACTTCACCCAGTATGCCACTGTATAGTCTACAATTCATTGCAACAGTCATAACAGCCAAACTAGATGCGTCATGTCATTTGCTGAGATGATTTTTCTCTCTGTCAGGGTGCTGCGTCAGTCAAAGTTACCATGGAAACGGAGTCTGAGACAGACCCAGAGGAGACGGAAGAGTCGGAGTCTCAGACGTCAGAGGCAGTGAATGGCCAGGAGCAGATCTCCAGCAGCCAGTACAACAGACTCAAGGTATATAGGATGTTATTCTCCCTGGAGCTTAAGTCTTAAAAAGTGCCATAGTGCCATAGTGCACAGAGCTGAAGAAACTGCAGTTACTGTACAATGAGTGGTATGATGCACGTGTGCCTCTGCAGTAACTGATATTGATCAACAGGTGGAGCTAGAGGAGTGTCGTCTCAGACTCACAGAGGAGAGAAATGCCAGGCTGAGAGCCAACTCACGTTTGGTTGAGGTACACACACACACACACACACCATCTTTAATGTTACACTTAACGGTACTTAATATTTACATAACAAACCTCTAGGATGATGTGCACGTTTGTGTGTTTGTAGCTTGAGCTGGAGAATGCTCATCTGCGGAACATGAACGAATCCCTTTCGGAGATGGTGGAGAATCCGGCCAACTCGGCCCTGGCGGATGACACTGTCCTGGACAGCATTGAATCCTCCTTCTCCAAGTTTCATGCTTTTCTCAACCTGCTGTCTGACGCTGGGTACTTTAGTTCTCTGCGCCTGCATACAGACCAAACTTTGTTTCAAATATGAACAGCATTCAAGTAGAGGAATCCATAAATACTGTCCTCTCGTATTATGAGAACAAAACATACCATACACTGCACTCACTTGATCCCCTATCACTGAGTGACTCTATGTCCGTTTGCTCAGTGAACTCCCCGGAGTGATTTATCAGCCCCAAGCAGTGACATCATTGTTTGCTCATCCATGCTGTCACTAGTAATAATTTCTCCAGTGCATTTGAAAAGGCCAGAAAATGTACACCACACATTCTAGCCATCTTACATCTGTCATCACTTAAAAGGAACATGGCCAAAAAACCCACACTCTGTATCGCTCACTCTATTAGTGCACAGTACATTCATGCCACTGCTGAGGTACAGATACCAATGTTATTACATTTTAACAGTGTTCAATATCTGATGCAGCCACCTTTTGGTCTTGTAGGCTTGGCCAGCTTGCGTCTTTGGTAGGAATTGACCAATCAGACTTCAGTGTGATGGGGCGACCGCAGCTGTCATCCACAGGACGAGGGATTGAGGGAGGTGCAGGAGATCTGGAGGCTGTTTCCATGGTAAGCGGACAGGGCTGTGTGAGGGGAGCCATTCACTTAACGTGTATGTTTTAGCATGGCAACGAGGTTTAGAAGTGTTGGTCTCTGCTAGTGTGATAGTCAAAAACACAGGACTTGTTTTAGACATGCATTTTGTTTGGGGTAGTAGGGACACCCTGTTCAGACTTGAATGCTCTGTAACTGCTGTCTTTGACTGAGGGGCTTTTTGCTGTCTCAGCAGAAGCCCACTGGTCCTGGTGCTCCTGGCTCTCCCAGATCTCTTCCCCTCAGCTCCCCATCACCAGAGCCTCAACCTGGGCCCTCTCGACTAGCTGCTGCCCCTGCTGGTGCACAAGTGGAAGTGCACGATGAGCACTACTACCTGTCCTCGCCTGCTCCAGAGATTGTGCGCTCCCAGCAGTCTACTCCCCTGAGTGTGGGATCCAGCAGCGATGGTTCTGCCAGCGGCAAACGTGTCAAACCTCACGGCTCTCGCAGCTCCCGCTCCCATCGCAATGGCCTCAAAGACAATGACACCCATAGCAACAGTTCCCATGGCAGCGGCCCAAAGGGCAGAGGTTCCCGCAGTAACGGCTCCCCCATCAGCATCAAGAGGAATGACTCCAGTGATAGCAGTGGTCAGAGCGATGTGCTTCAGCAGTACAGTTCCCATAGCAATGGCTCTAATGGAAAAGGCTCCAAAGGACTGTATGCCCGACACTTCACAGGGGCAGAAGGGGAGGGTGGGGCTGCTCAGCTCCTTGAGTCTCTCTCACTCACATCATAGTTCTGTCACAAGCCTTTCATTTCTTTGAGTTGCCCATGTTTCTGCTTGCCAGTTTTTTTTTGCCAAAATGATTAAATTATTGAAATGATGTTAAGCTGATTGTATCAAGATCATATTTTTGTTTATGATTTACATTTTTGTAAGGCCGACAAGTAATGTTACTGTGTGTTGTGTGTAAAAAATAAAGGGCTCCTTTTGTACTTTGAGTCAGTGGCTTACTTTGTGACAACTGTCTGTCTAAAAATGCATTTACATGGTGGCAGGTTGGAGTTGGACAAGATTTATATGTAGAGGATTTTGTGAGGGTGAGATTGAGTGACAGGTTGGAGGTGCCTTTTAAGAAGAAATAACATGACATGTACTTATTAGGCAGGCATTTTATTATAGAGATCAGTGGATTATTTGTCCCAGTGTTGAGTTGGGAGACACCCTCTAGCGGAGGGATGCAGACATTGGACACGTCTCTACTGGATAGAGAGAGACTCCACAGCACTAAAATTCCATCTCAGTATGCCAGAGCAACCCTACCGTCTGGACTTCCGTGTGCGTTTGCTTTCACAGCAGAGCCGTGGACCGAGCCTGGAATAGTCCTGCTGCACACTTCTCGAGTATAACGTTATCCTCAAGTACTAATACCTTTCATCAAACTACTGAACAGGTGAGACTTGTAACGGAACCAGTTTGGTGCATCAAGATGCTTCAGTCCCTGTGATTGTGTCGGCAGCTAAGTTAGCAATCGTTAGCTAGCAATCCATCTTGGCTTACTATTCGATTGTTGTCAGGCGCCTTTGCAAAATTGCAGTTTCTTCGTTTGCTTATTTATTGAAGAATCCTGTTGTTGAATGTCAAATTTGCCTAAAGTTGTTGTTTGAGCAGAACGTTATTGCACAGGCATATGCTCGAGACTGCGCATTGTTTCTTCGCGTCTTGTCCTTGAATGGCGTTTCAAGTAAACAAACTACAACTAATCCTTTAAAAACGCACATTGTACACAAGTACATTGTTAGGCTTTTTACAGTCCGTTAGCACACTGGGTATTCATTTTAGCCAGGACAAGCGTTTCACCCGGGTGAATGTAAAATTATCGAGTTGACGTTATTTTTATTTTTTTCATTGATATGAAAATTTGTCCTGTTGACGTATGTGCTTCCGGCGCTACTGTAACTGTTTGGACCCTTCTTTTACTGTGGACCATGGCGTGGACGGAAGACTGATTATGATTGACATAATGTGATGTCGGTGAAGTTATCTGTTAATTGTGTAACAGGACCTTGAGCAGTGGTTTACCTGCATTTACTCTTTTTGTGTATGTTCAAGCGAGACCAGCAATGGGTGCTCTAGGGAACGGACGGCGAGTCGGCCGGTCCCCTCCACTGTTGATTGCTGCTTTAACCACATGCATCCTCGTCTTGGGATTCAACTACTGGGTGGCAAACTCACGCAACACGGAACTACAGGTGACCTCTTTTTTATTCACATCAGATTGTGACATGAATATTACGTTTTCCTGGGTATGAAATAATGTACATTAAATGTCATCCTCATAAATAGTCATGAATGTAATTCTTTCTGAAGCAGTCACATGGATGCTATGTGGCATAGATCACACTACTAGATAAACCTTAAGTGGCACCCAATGTATCCTTCCCCCCCCTCATTTTCTGTCTCCACCCTGCTCTCGCCCATAGGCCCAAGTGTATGAGCTGGAAGCACGGGTGCGGAGAGGTGATGCAGATAGAGAGGAGGTCTCCCAGAGGTGGGAGGATGCAGAGCAGACCATGAGACGCCAGAGTCAACAAATCAGAGAACTTGAAGAACAGCACCAGAGACAAGAAGTGTGTACACACACACACACACACACACACACACACACACACACACTGACGATGTTAGCACACAACACTAGCAAGGTAAACTTACAACAGACAAAGCTCAAACTAGCTAGTATGGTAAGCAACCTACTGAACACATTAAAGCTGAATGATTTTGCAATCTTACCTTAATCAAAATCACTGAAGTAATCCATGTTATCAAGTAGCCTTGTGTGAAGTGAATGGCATACCAGTGTACCAAAACAAACTTCGTTTTGAAGTCACATTATGCTAACGAGGCTGCTTCAGAGCAGTAGCCACATAGGCTAGAATGTAAACCATACAAATCCCCTCTCTGATTGGCCTATTTAATAGAAGAATAACATAACATATTTTAGTTAAAATATTAATTTATGTATTGGTAGGCCTATTTATTCAGCTTATATTTTAGTGTGGGGAGACATTAGACTTCTCTTAAATTATTATTTTTTGACTACTAGTTTTATTTAAGGGAGAGAATGGGCTACTACAGGAGTTTAAAAGAACCCTAAAATAATAGGTTACTTTAAAGCAACCGTACACTCAAAGTACACATAAATCAAGACAATTGAGTTGGCAGATCAGATAGGGAGTGCTGTGGTCATGCACTTGCGCTTATGAATTCCAAACACACACACACACACACACACACACACACACTGTGGTTTTGCTCTGGATTAACACAGATTATTAGATGATTAATCCATCTTCTTCTTGTTTTCAGGCCACTCTTCACATCAATGTGTCATCTTGTTCCAAAACCGTGCAAGACATGAAGAGTAAGACACACACCCTCTACACTCCTCAAGTAGAATGAAGTATATTCTGTACTTCATTCACCTCTGATATTATTCTCCACGCTATAATACAATCCAATTCCCCTGCAGAGATTTCCCCTGAAATCTCATTAGTAATGTTTACTACACCTGTGTCATGGCTGCTGCACCTGCCCACACCGGGCTCAGGTGCCTGAGTAGATATGCAAGAACACACACACACACACACACACACACACACACACACACACACACTGAATCACTGAATGTCTGTCCCTCTCTCTCTCTGTGTGTCCTTTTCAGGCCAACTGAAGTCTTTGTTTGATGATTTGGGAAAGCTTCAGAAGGAGCTGCAGACGTGCCAGAGCTCTGTGAATACACTCAACAACAAGCTCACTTACGACACGTGAGTCTTTGTCACCACCAAACACACACACACACACACAGACAACAAGACATACAAAAACTCTCCATATAGGTGAAAGTTTGTGCAATGAGCAAGCAAGGCATGAGAGAAACAATGGCTTGGGTTGGACCCTGATAGTATAGGGTGTTCAGTGTAAATAAAGTCAGAGGTGTGGTCAATTGTGGATGTATTCACATTTTGAGAGAAAGTAGCTGTAGCAATCACCACAAATTCCTTGTTTAGAAGTGCCACAGATCAGCTGTATCAAAGGTTTTAAACCACCCGTTCACTAACACATGAAATGCTTTCAGTAAAAGACGTGTGTGTGCGTGTGCGTGTGTGTTTGCGTGCAGTGCCCAGTGCAACACTCAAATCCTGGCCTTGAAGGAGGACTGTGAGGAGAGGATGGCAGCGGCTGCCAAAGAAGCCCAGAAGAGACAAGAGAAGAACCTCCAGGTGAGACTTTGGACACTAACTCACCAAATGACTCATTAATATTTAACTCATTTGATGTTATTTCTTAAGGGGAAATATCCAGTCTTACCTTGATGATTTGGCAAGAGTGTGTTCAAAGCCATTGTAAAACACTTTTTCAGATTTCCATTTTTATCAGGAATAATGGTCATTTTTCATAGTGTTTCTGTTTCCCTGTGTTTAGATTTAAGATTCAAAAACTGCATTGTCCTTTACAGAGTGAGGCTCTTAGATTAGCCCCATATGGTCAGGAAAGAAGGTAGTGAGGCAGCTTTAGAAAGTAAAGCCCATAGGTTAAAGTGATTTTATCACCACAAAACAGCAGGAGGAGTGGGAGTTTGCATTGTGCTGATTCACGCCTCCCAGCTGTCATTAAACCTGTGGCCACTTTGGTCTTGTCTTGTAATTTACTACCTTAATGATCTACATGCCAACTTGTATTTATGACTGTGTGTGTGTGTGTGTGTGTGTGTGTGTGTGTGTGTGTAGACGAATCCTGTAGTGACTGCCCAGAAAGACCCTTCGCTCACAGTCGGAAACCTTAAGGCCAGCAATCCTGATTCAGCCAATCAGACAGCCCTGATGCCTGACCAGCCCACCCAGGCCGTTTCGGAAAGCCAGGCTGACCTGTCCCCAAACCTCCCTGAGCTGAAGACCAATGAGATTGTCTTAAACGACGGTAGGAATCAACATCACAGCGATGCTTCTCTGTTCACTGTCAACCTTGTGTACTGTGTTAGAAACACCAGAGAAAGATGTATTATTCCTATCCTGTTGCTAAGACGTTTGTGTGTGTGTGTGTGTGTGTGTGTGTGTGTTGTGTTTGCTTAGATGCACCACCCACTCCTAAGACGTCTGCTGCCGATGTGAAGGACAACGCGATCGCTCAGGAGCTGGGCGGGGACATGAGTGTGATTGGCCAGAAAGACGGTCAACCTGCCAAGGCTACGGCCAACCCTGAGGCTGCAAAGGCGGCAAAACTCTCACTCACTGAAGGTTGGAGTGCGTCCACACACACACACACACACACACACACACACACTTGATTACTTTTATAAACAAAGCATCTTCGTCTCCATAGGCCAGAACTAATCTTAAATGATGTTTTCTCAATTGATGTTTTCCATTAAAATGATTACTGCTAGTGAATCAACCCATAACTGTTTGGCCATAGTTAGGGTAAGGAAGGCAAGGAGATTTAATTCTCCTGTGTTAACATTAGTTAGTTAGATAGCTGCCAGTTTGTGGTCATGGAGTAAATGGTTTGTGCCACACGTATACAGTACACTACACACACACAGTATGCATATATTCTTAAACTTACTGACCCCACTTGGCAGCCACAAAGAACAGCATGCATATGGGCTGAGACTCTGGATTTTTCCTTGAATCAAAATGCACTTTTCAAACCTGTTCAAGCTTGTGTTACATATTTTATGGAAACTAACTAAGATCTCATCCTGTGTGTGTGTGTGTGTGTGTGTGTGTGTGTGTGTGTGTGTGTGTGTGTGTGTCACTTGTAGAGGATGCCCTGATGCCTGGTGAAGGCCCAGTGGAGTACACTGACCAAACCGAGGCAGATAACACAGGTACACACTGCTGTTTGCTGCACATCCATATCACTACACTTGAGTTGACCTGGCAGACGTACTTAGCACCTAAAGATGACCAGGGCCTTTTCCAGCATGTTAAATCTTAGCTGTGTGTTTCTAGTATGTGAAATCTTATGTGTGTCTGTCTGTAGTATGTTAAATGTTATCTCTGTGTTTGTAGTATGTTAAATAGTATGTGTGTGTTTGTAGCATGCTAAATCTTAGCTATATGTGTTTGCAGAGAAAGATGGCGTCCTTGACAACCTTGATGAGTATGAAGAGAACGAGCCGGAATCGGAAGATGACAAACAGGCAGCCCTGGCCCTGAATTGAGACCTAAAGTACACACTCGCTCCCTCTCTCTCCCTCACACACTCACAGGGGAGAGGAGTCCGAAGCATCTCCAGAAGCTACCTATGCAGGCTGACATTCTCAAACTGGGTCCATGATCTCAATCATTCATGATATCAAGAAATCATGTTTTGACTGTATTATTGTTATTATTTTAGTTTGGTCATAGGAAACATTCTTTGGATTGAAGAATGGCTTAAGATAGCTTAGATAGCTTTTCAGAACACTGAATGAAGTGAGAAGCATCGTTGTGGATCATGAACAAATCGCTTTCCCCACCCCTTTAAGTGAAGCTGTGGGCCTGGACTGAAGCCCAACTTAACTGGAGTTCAATTTGAAGACAAGACACTGTAAATCTTTTTTTTTCTTTTCTTTTTAATATTAATTATTACCAAGTCTTTTATTCAACATTGAAATGAAACTTCAGGTGTTGTATGAAATTGCTCATTAGGCAGCTGAGATGACTGTAACAAGTTTGTTTGTTTGTGTGCGTGCGTGTTTGTTTGATTGTGTTCTGAAAGATGAATTTTTTTATGTTTGGAGTGTGAGGAGAATAAACGACCTTCAGCGGGGTTGAGAGTCCTAATGTAGAGCTGTCCTTTCTGCAGGGGTGTGTGTGTGCATGTGTGTGTGTGTGTGTGTCAGAGGTCCTTAGATGATCTTCACCACAGGGAAATATTTGTGTGCGGAGAAATCAAACTCGGGCATTGCCTGGAGCAGTGGGCGGAAGGCAAGAGAAAGACAGAGAGAGGAGATGAGAGAGAAAGGAGCCATAAAACATTCAGCTCTGCATTCCTGCTGCAGGGCCAGGGGGTCAACAAGATGTCTGCTCACTGCAGATGGGTAATTACAAGCTTTCAGGGTGACCCCCCCAACCCCCCTCAGTCAGCCTGGAGATAAGCTGCACTAAACAAATTTACATTCTGGAATTGCTGTAAGAGAGACAGTCTAAATCTAGTTACCTTGGTCTCTTTTTTGTGTCCTCCTGCGAGCAGCTTCATCACTACAATGTTGGGTTTGGCAACTTTGAGAATCCGATTGACCTGCAACGCAAATCGAGCAGGGAAAGAGGAACATAAGTAAGCTTACCACAAGGAACTAAAGTTCCTGACAGCTGTGTTTTCTGTACTTCCTGAATGGTGTCTGTCTCTGAAAAAGAGGCGACTGACTGACTGAGTGACTAACCTCTGCGTCAGGGCTGGTGATGTTCTCCAGAATGAGCTTGGCCTGCTGGAAGTGTTTACTGGCCGCCATGTACAGATCTGCTGATTGAGGTGGTGGACTGTACTTCTTTAGATCGGACATCTCCTACACAAACACACCAACAAAGTCTGGTTTCAGGCATAGCACATATTAACATTGCGTGGCGATTGCATGAAATATATAATAATAGAATAATTGCATGTAATATACGATGGCCTGAATACAGAGGTCACAGGAGAGAGAGAGACCGTTACCTTAAACTGGATGTAGTGGACAGGTGGAGGAGTGACGACACTGTTGAAGGGGGCGAAGCGATGCTCGTAGCGCACCTGTTCACTGTCCAGCTCAAACTGAGGCTTACGTACCTTCCCATCCATATCTAACGCTATCATAGTCTGGGAGAGAGGGAGACATGGAGAGAGGAGAAGATGTGCAAGCAGTTGTTTATTTAAACTAGTGCATATTAGAATGCCTTCAGCTAGTATGGTCAGGCCTTGTTAATATGGCAAGATGAGAATATACGCTTATATTAAACGCTTATCAAAACATGGGGAACGCTGAAATACCAGTACTCAAAACATAAAACCTATGAGTAATTAATAATCATGAAACGTTGACTTCAAAGGAGACATAAAATGGAAAATCATTATTGCCTTGGCTTTGATGAATGAGGAGAGGAGGTTATGTGTGACAGTTATTTACAGTATGGCAGCATGGGAGGGAGG
>JAODXP020000019.1:22110392-22117892 GCA_027497455.2 Sardinella longiceps
GCAAAGCACAGATGCACTGGATTACAAAGAGACCACAGGAACATGGTGATATTCCGGATTACAAAGACAGTGTAGAAACATGGTGATATTCTTAAATCTTAGCCAACATTTAGCCAACATTTATAGTACATTATGTTCATATTCAATTGCAAGTTGCATATTCATGTGTGTGTGTGTGTGTGTGTATGTGTGTGTGTGTGTGTGTGTGTGTGTGTGGGTACCAGAATGCCGTGCAGGTTGGTAGTGGTGATGATGTTGCAGACAGTGATGATGCGCTGGATGAGTTTGCCGAAGTACTCCACCATCTCTTCTCTCTTCATGATCTTTGCGTAACGAGGAAACGTCGGGGGAAGGAGCCTCTGATTCACCAGGGGCTCAAATCCCATCATGATCGGATGATCTGCGCGCGCACGCACACACACACACACACACACAATGAGTCATCACCACATAATATGGCAATATCTGTTTTATGTAATATCTTGATAATGTGGCAGTATCTGTTAATATCTGTTAAAAATGGCAGATGTATTCCTACCTCCTTTAGTGGTGTCGTTGTGGGGTTGGTTACCATGGTGAATGGTGGAGTGGATAGCAGGCAAGAGGTCAGCTGCTTGCGTCATAAGCTTCTGAGCCTCGCTCACTGCACTCGTCTGTCAATCAATCAAATAACAGCCAATCGATAACTTCACTGTATGAATGGGTGGACTGGACTTGTGTATAGTGTGGGCTATTGGAAAAGGGTTCCTACCTCTTTCTTTGTGAAGGCAATGAGTGCGGTGAGGAGGAGACGTGTAAACTTGACTCTGCTGAACAGGGCCAGGCACTGCTGATGCTATTACACACACACACACACACACACACACACACACACACACACACACACACACACAACACACAAACAGATGCGTATCATTCTACTGCAGGCACATTAAGCCAGTGGAGCTCCATCCCAACTATTATGATCAAAACACACAAAACACCAAACTGATCAGAACTCAAAGAAGAGTGTATGTGTGTGTGTGTGTGTGTAGACCTGTAAAGTCAGGGTTGTTCCCTAAAAGCAAACTACTGAGGAGAATAAGAGCGCCATTACCTCCAGTTCCACCTCCGGGTCTCGATCCTCCCCCTGTCTGCTACGGGTGCTCTGAGACAGACAAACGTCACAAACGAGAAAAGGTAGGGGGAGATAGAGAGTAAGAAGGAGAGAGAGAGAGAGAGAGAGAGAGAGAGAGAGAGAGGTTGCAGGATGATGGAATAGAAAAAGGATGAGGAGAAACAGTGAGTTAGGCCAGAATGGGAAGAATTTTTCTTTTTTTAAGTTGAAAGACTTGAGAAAGAGAAGTTGTGTACCTTCACCCTTCTTTGGAGGTCATCTTCCACATCCTTCAGCATACCTGTGTTATCACACAAACACATCACACAACATTTAAGATCACAACTCATCTGGAAAGGTGATTTCCCGCATATAAGCCGCATTGTATATAAGCCGCAGGACAGTGTTTTAGGCAAGTTAAAAAACACAAAACCATATTAACTCCATATTAACTGCCCTCATAGTGGAAGAAATTTTGCAAAATCAATGTATAAGCTGCGGCTAATAGTCGGGAAATTACGGTATGTGGGACATGATCCTCACCTGTCACCCGCAGGTCTGTCACATTGTTGGCCATTTTGAAGCCATAGGTCATGGCCTGGAAGTCTTCCTGAAAGACCAACATCATAAGCATTATTAGCATCCTATGTGGCATATGTGAGCACATACTGAGAATGTCTCCTAGTATCCACTAACCTAGAATTAAGACAGTACTAGCTAGCACTGAATCCCAAGTCAATTTTAGGTGCAAATAAAGAACAACTGAGTTCAGATCAGTGGCCTGATGTAATTTAGCTCTGATGTTGAGAGCCGTCTCTTAAAGTTGCTACAGTATGTGTACTGTAAATCTTGCCTTTATTTACTAAATATTCCAACATCCACCACCAGGGGTGTGTCTGGTGTGTGTTAGAGCAGTGAGGCACACCATTTTGCTTGCATAATATACGTTTAGTCTAGGGAGTACCCAGGCATATGCAATTATGTATTCACACAAATGTGTGTGTGAGTGTGTGTGTGTGTGTGTGTGTGTGTGTGTCTCAGACCTCCTCAAAAACAGCAGCTTTGTTGATCTTGTCCCGGGCGATGTCACACAGCTTGAGCAGGCCCAGGCAGAAGGCCTTGAGTGGTGGGTCCTGGATGAGCTCGGGGTTGTGCACGTACAGACAGGTGAAGACGGTCTGGGCTAGAGAATGGCCTTCCAGCCACGTGATCTGAGACGGAGAGGAACAACAGACAGATGTTCACAAAACAGGTGGAAAAAAAAAGGTGTGTGTTCACATTGTGCATTGTAGGCTGCTTGTTTAAGCATTAATGGCATGTGAATGTATGTTTTCTTTTGTAGTAGATGTGCATACCAAGAGTAAAGCTTAAGAAACAATAAAATGTGTGTGAAAGTGTGTGTGTGTGTGTGTGTGTGCGCGTGTGTGTGTGTGCGTGCGTGTGTATGTGTTTGTGTGTGTGTGTGTGTGTGTGTGTGTGTGTGTATTACCAGACAGCAGCAGCAGGTGTCTATGATACCGATGAGCTCAGGCAGACTGAGGTCTCGTACACGTATTGCTCCTTCCTGCACACAGACCACACAGCACAACACATTCTTCCCTTAAATATCCACATCCTGCTGTTCCTATGCAATCCACTCATCCCAATCTAATCCAAATTCCTTCATATCTTACTGAATAATGATACAAAAGACAATGGCTGGTCAAGGGGCAGACATGTTGAGATTATAGTTTGGCAATATAAAGTGGTGTACCTTCACAGCCTGCTCAAAGTTGAGCACTTTCCGGTTCACTTGATTGCCGATCATTCCAGCATCCATCTTTGGGTCCATCATCTCGATGGCGGACATGGCCTCAAAGAGCCCAAATCTAGACGCACAGAGTGAAGAGAGCAAGATTGTGACATGCTTTCCTATGGGTGGCACAGCACCATAGAATCATCTCAAAGCACAACAGATTAAGATTGATCTGAATCATTTAAAATATCTTTAAAATTGTCTCAGCAGGTGACCTGTGTGTGTGTGTGTGTGTGTGTGTGTGTGTGTGTGTGTGTGCAGTATGTAAGACTCGCATACAGGTGTATATTTAATATACCAGCTAAAATATGTGTGTTTGAACACTGTCTGCTGCACACACTTTGCATGCACCCTGATGTCTGACTTCACTAACCACGGCAACACTCCATTCCATTTCCTTACTGGTGCCAGGTGAGCTCCACAAATTACTACCTGGTCTGTGGGAAACACTGTGTGCTCACTACAGCCAAGTGCTACAACAATAGACCTCATCTGTGAATTGCAAGAGTATGTGTGTGTGTTTGCCTGTCTGTGTGTCGGTGTGTGTGTCTGTGTGTGTGTGTGTGTGTGTGTGTGTGTGTGTGTGTGTGTGTGTGTGTCTTTAAGCTTGTGTTCATCACTACAGGACTCACAGTTTGTCATGGAGCAGCTCTCCGAGGTTCAGCTCTGAAAAGGAAAAAATATGTGTGTGTATTTAAGCAATGACAACTACTATACACACACTTTGAATGGTGTGCATAAATTTGTAAACATTGGGTAATGTTTACACACACACACACACACACAGAGAGACACACACTCTCTCTCTCTCTCTCTCTCTCTCTCTCTCTCTCTCTCTCACTACACACACACACACACACACACACACCTCTGCAGGCTGCTTTAAAGTCCTGGGTGATATCCACCCAGTTTGCATTGCTTCTCATCTTTTCTGGCACTCCGAGACTCCAGCCAGCATCATCCTCCTCCACCGATGACTTCATCACCATGGAGACGCCTGCACACATACAAGGACAGAGACAGAGAGAAAAAGAACATTCAGCAGTGTCTTCATCCGTGACAGCCACCTCTCCAGGGCACAAGTGTCATTTTGCCAGGCTGTCAGAAGGTCAGGCCTGTCTGATCTGTCAGTCCCATTGGATGCTTCAAGCCATATAAGGGCATGTTTGCAGGCACTGTGAGTGTGAGCCCTCAGAATAATACTAAAGGCTTGCAGAGGATCTGCAGGTCTGAGACTGGTTACTAAAGTATGCAAGCTCAACAAACACTCAGTAATCCGGGAGGTGTTTGATGCTTTCCAGCAATGGCTAGTTTAACTCATTGAGCCATTGCAGAGTTTGCAGAAATTTATCACGTTTATCACACAAGCAATTGAATACGGTCCCTACGATAATATGAGCTTCTCCATAGCAGACCATTTGTTTTGCTAAGAAAAACGAACACCGTTGTCAAATAAGACTTGATTAATTAAAACAAACGTCAAAACACATAATGGGAGCTGGTTTATAAATGTTTTAACCCACATGCAATCTCTTGAACCAGTCAAACCCAATCGATTCCCATGCTATACGACTGGCAAGCCTTGTCAAAAACGAAGGCTGGGTTAAATTGCAGGACCTTTCATCGCAAGACAGCTAGCTAAACAGTTGACATTAGCTGGTTAGCCGACAGGCAATGCCTAAGCAAACAAATTGAGCTGCAGAGGGTGAACAGTCATGATTTTAATAATGTAATGTACTCTACACTCTATGTAACACCTATCTTACGTTCACTTGAAAACCAGAAAGCATCATACCTTAGAATGAGCAATCTTTCCTAAACAAACTGCGGCTACTACGCTATTGCATCAATGAAGGGACATGGAGCAGCGGCGACTGAAGAAAATCGTCATTTCCCGATATGCATTGTGGGAAATGTTGTCTCCCCTGTGGATAAACAAGTAAAGGGCAAGTTGAAAATGTAACATGTAAAAAAACAATTTCCCACAAACCCTTCAGTTTCCTGTCATATTGTTGCGTCTCCTCGTGAATGCACTACATTTCCCATCACTATGGATTGTCTCGCGCAAAGCGGACGGTGGTTGTCTCACCTCAGTTCAGGGGTTGAGTGTAAATAAGATCGGGCGTTGCGTCCAAGACGAATAGAAATGTGGAACTGACACGCCCAAATGGGACAACGTTTCTTAGCATCTTAGGTTTGTGAAACTTTTTTATTTGCTTCGTTGCATATACAGAGTATGTTCATAAAGCATCATATAGCATCAGTGTGTATTAATTAGCAAGCTTTTGAGCTGCAGCTAGCTTCCTAGCTAGTTGAATAGGCTAGCCAACGTTAGTTTACTTTGGGGTCTTAGCAGGTGCATTGGTTTACTGTCTACGGCTGTCCCAGTCAGCCTGAGCCGAGCTATTCGCGTCAGTCAGTCACGTTAGACCAGCAAGCTTCTGGCTGTAGTAACGCTAGTGTCATTAAGATTTAATGCATCCTCATGAGCCAGCTGTAAGCCGTGACAAGTAAGGGCACTGTGAGGTTAGACTAGCTAACGTTAAATATCTGTTCTGAGTTGCGTTATCTGGCTAACACGCTGAATTGTCCTCAACAGGATCAGATGAGGGCGTTATATTATCGCCAGCCAGGGCCAGTGTAGCCGTTATCTGACAGCTTTGACAGCTAAGCGTTGCTAAGCTTGGGGATCGAGGATTATTTGTGCTGTTTTCAATGCAGTAACGTTCCAGTGTTTCATGTATCAGGTTGTTACTTCCGAAACACGGTATGTAAAGCTTTATTGATTATCTAGCTGGGCAACGTTAACGGTGATCAGATGCGTTCACTGGATTTTAACTTCCTTATCGGAGATTTAATTTGTGTTTAATCTGCACTTTTGATCGGATCAATGAATGGATCATTAATAATGTGCATCATAAACAACCAAATCGTCTGCAGGTGGTGATGACAGTTCAGGTCAGGGCATGTCTATGGCGTGTGTAACGTCAGTGTCTAGGCCTACTAATGCTGCACCCTATTAGATAGTTAAAACATAATAATGTTGCGGCGGTAACTGTGTTGTGTCGGGGTAGCAGCTGCTGATACGCGATGAGGGGATACCACCTGATACAGTCGATTGCTCATGTGTGTCCAGGCACTGGCGATCAGATGAATCTTGTGTCTTCTTACCGACTGCTATTGCGAACTCGGCCCTGAAGGAGGGCGGCTATCATTGTGCCCCTTACGTTTTCACAGCCATGTAAATAACATCAAGCTGACTGGCCTAATCTATAAGCAGGCTTTGCAATTTAGTGGCATACCATTGGCAATTGAACGAGACGACCCCACCCATTGTGATCAGCCTGCATAGGCCTATTTGTATGTGTGATGATGGAGAGGGGGGAGAATACAGAAGAGAAAGAAATTTTGAGGATTTCATTTACAGGAAGGTGTAGAATCTCATCACCTTCCATGAGATGTGGTATTCCTGTCCTCCTTCCTTTGCCTAATGTTTGTGAGATGAGGAAATCTATTTATAGTTAGGCCTAAATAGAAAACAAGAGTTAGTTGCATCTTTGATCTCTCCTCTGCAGGTGACACTGACAGGCGAGTGGGTGAGGAGATATGAATAAACCCAAAATGGCTTCGGAGAAAGGGTGAGTATGAACATAGACTGGACAGACACACACACACACACACACACTTATGTGTGGACAGTGCTGCACTTGAGTGAGTGCTCGAGTGCCTAAATTTATTAGCTAGATTTGCCAACACAAAGAATTTCACATGTAGATGGCAGTGTAATGGTCCCAAGCATAGTAGTCTGAGTCACTCCCTGGGGAAGGATGAAAAGTCTGTGTATGTGGGTGGGTGGGAATAAAGAAATTTGTTGTCTGGCTGAGCTAGATGTTACCTCATCCAGAACAGCAGCTGGGTATGTGCATGGGTTTGTGTGTGTGTGTGTGTGTGTGTGTGTGTGTGTGTGTGTGTGTGTGTGTGTGTGTGTGTGTGTGTGTTTCTCTGGGAAAAAGTGGATATTTCCAGTGCAGTTCAATGGGTTGTCATTCTTCAGTCCATATTTAGTAGCATTTTTTGCCCTGTGTGCCTGCTGAACTTCTGTCAGCCTCAGATTCTCATGGTACCTAGAAAAGCTCTCTCTCTCTCTCTCTCTCTCTCTCTCTCTCTCTCTCTCTCTCTCTCTCTCTCTCTCTCTCTCTCTCTCTCTCACACACACACACACACACACACACACACACACACACACACACACACACACACACACACACACACACACACACACACACACACACACACACACACACACACACACACACACACACACACACACACACACACACAGAGATGCTGTTAGGAGGCTTGTAAGTACAATGTTAGTAAGATGTTTAGTATTTATTATGAGATGCTATTACAGTGTAATATACACTATGAGCTCAGTGCTGTCATAGATTCTGTACACTCTTCTTTTTTATTTTTATTTTATATTTTGATTGATTTGATTTTCCTGACTGCCAAAACAAATTTGTCACATATTCATTGTGTGTACATGCACACCAATGTAGTACTCAAAAATGATCAGAACATATCCTTTGTTTTATTAGAAATAGTG
>JAODXP020000019.1:22122892-22125392 GCA_027497455.2 Sardinella longiceps
GAAGAAAGGACACACTCACTCACTCTCTCACACACACACACACACACACACACACAGACACTTGACAGGACATGCATTTACAGAACGATCATTTCCAATTTTCAGCACCTGTATTATATTTACAAATATATTTACCTGTATATCTATTTACAAAACATGTGCATAGTTTTTTTCTGATACTTCATAGAACTGTCAGCAGCCATACTATATAGCAATTAAATACCTGCCAAGACGCGTCAGCTAGCCAACTCTCACACAAATCCTCATTCCAACCTCGACAAGCAGCAGTTTACCTTTTGCCTTTTCATACCTTGCAATGCCAAAAATAATTGTCCTCAGATAATTTGAAGACAAATGAGGCTATTAATAAGTAGTGACACCTTTGCAGAAAACAGATCATTCTTCCTATTGCAGTAAACTGGCGTTTCAGTCATTTATTTGGATATGTCGCATTTGTGCCAGTGTGTGTTTGTGTGTGTGTGTGTGTGTGTGTGTGAGCGGGCGTGTGTATGTGTGTGTGTGTGTGTGTGTGTGTGTGTGTGTGTGTGATGTAGCGGTAGAAGTACTCTGTGTGTAGTAGCAGTGTGTTCCTAGCGTGTGTGTGTGGTTTGACTGCTCCAGAATGGTCTAGTCTCGCCAGCAGATTAAGACTCCATCCAGCCCACCTCGGCGGCAGTGGAACAGAAAGGTCAGCTACTCAACAGTGGAGTAATTCAGTAAGATGTCAACGCGCGTCACACTGCCCGGATCGGCTTTCATTTATTGGAAAGAGCCGTCCGATAAAACACTGAAGAGACTCGCAAGGCTAGTACTGAACAAAGCAACAACACAGCACAATGGCAAGACATGAGTGGAGGGGTTTGTTGTTATTGTTGTTGTTGTTGATATTGTCAGTGATACAAAGGTGTGTGTCTGTGTGTATATAAACAACTACACAAGCAATGGCATCCAGACAAAAGGCACAGAGAGAGAGAGAGAGAGTGCTGTTAGAGGCACAACATGGGAGATTGGAGATGGAAACTTGATTTGCTCAATGGCTTGATTTATCAGCACTTAAATCATAATGGCGTGTGACATGCTCATCTGGCCTTTACCCCAAAACACACACACACACACACACACACACACACACACACACACACACACACACACACACAGCCCTGTGTTGTTGCCAGGGTGATCTAGGCCATCGCAGCAGGGTGCTGACGGCTGGAGCGATGAGAAGGGGGCTCTGTTGGAGAGAAGTGCGAGTTATTCAGCTGCCCCAAGTGTTTTGGGTGTGTGTGTGTGTGTTTGTGTGTAAGTGTCAGTGTGTGTTTGTGCGTGTCTTTATCTATGTTAGAGGTGGGCGGAGGTCACCAAGGTTTGCTGATATGATGGATGCATGTTTTGTTCTGTCTATTTAAAGAACTCAACACATACTTTTCCATAACTTTGTCTTCCATCTCTCTGTTGCTGGGTGTATCAATGCCAGCATTGCATTCTGGGAGGCAGGTGACCCGCTCATCCCTCGACTGGGCTGCTATCAGACTTTCCGATGTTTTTTGCACCTGTGCAATCCATCACATTATATCGATACAATTTGTCAGCTAATCGTGAGATGATCCCAGATCTGTGTGTGTCTTTGTAAAACATCAAAGATCCTCTTCCAGCTTCTCTAGTAGCATTCACATCGTCCCTCGCATATCTTTGGAACAGCCATGTAGACATGACTTATCACATCCCCATTTTTGAGCAGCTCCATGCTTTTGAGCACCATGGGTTGCTAACCCGGTGTCCGTTTCCCCAAAAGCATAGTTGCTAACCAGCTGCTAACCAAATTGCATTGCAACCAACAAAGTTGCTAAGCAGGTAGACACCTAGCTGATTGGCAATACACAATTTGGAGTGCAATTTACAGTACATAGTTTACTTAGCATGCTTTTGAGAAAAGGACCCCTTTTCAATAATGTGTACCCACCTTCAGACCACATGAGGGGGACGGGAGCTGTGTCTGTGTGTGTGTACGTACTGTATGTGTGTGTGTCTGTGAGTGTGTGTGTGTGCGCTGGGGTGGGTAGGGGAGGCGGGGTTGGCAGCTCTCTGGTGTTTATGTGTTGGTTGGGACGAAGGTGAAGTGGCTCTGACGTTCTGTAACAGAACCCTCGGTGACCAGGGGTCTAGGCCACAAAGGTTAAGTATGTGTTCTCCTGCGATATTCTTACCCACAGAAAGTCGCGCTGTTTGTCAGTATGCGGTAAAATATGAAGTGCTAAGTTTGTAAACACCTACTTGTTTGTGCGTGGTTGTGTGGGCCTGTCTGCCTGTCGAACTCAACTGCGGTATCCTTACCCACAGAAACATGTGCTGTTTGTCAGGAAGTGCTAAGTTTGTAAACACCTACCTATTTGTGTGTGTGTGTGTGTGTGTGTGTGTGTGTGTGTGTGTGTGTGTGTGTGTGTGTGTGTGTGTGTGTGTGTGTGTGTGTGTGTGTTTCTGTCTGTCTATCTACAGAGAAGAC
>JAODXP020000019.1:22130392-22132892 GCA_027497455.2 Sardinella longiceps
TATGTGTGTGTGTGTGTGTGCGTGTGTGTGTGTGTGCGTGTGTGTGTGTGTGTGTGTGTGTGTGTGTATGTGTGTGTATGCGTGTGTGAGACAGAGCAAGAGCGACAGAAACTTGATGTTTGGCCTTTGTCTAATCTGTGTGTTATGTCTGTTACTATTCTTCTCTCCCATGTGTGTCTTCATCTGTCTCTGCTGTCCCTCCTCTTTCTTCCCTCTCCTCCTCTCTTTTCATCATCCTCCTCTCCTCTCCTCTCTTCTCCTTGCTCCCATGCTCTGTCTGTTCTGCCACACAGCTGCAGTCTCGTGCCAAAGATCCGTCATCTTAAATCTCTCCTCCCATCTCCATGTCAATCATTTACTAGAGCATTTTCTCTGTGTATGTTTGCACTCAGTTTGATCCAGGGTTGCTAACCTAAACAGAATTGCCGCACAGCACAGCATTGGTCCATTAATTAATTACTCTGTGTTAATTAACCTGTTCAAATCCAGCCGTAGTCGTTTAGGGACTTTGTTGTTTTTCCACCGCCGTATGTTGCACTTTTGTCTTTCTTCTTCTTCTACTTCTTCACTTGTCTATTTCTCCTCCCTTCATCTTACCTGTGTCTGCTTCCTTCCTTTCTTTCTTTCTCTCTCTCTTTCTTTTGTGTCTCCCATCTTCTCTCTCTCTCCCCCGTAGCTGTCCAGTCATTGACGACGGAGAGACGCTGAAGTTCAACTCGCAGTTTGAGTCGGGGAACCTGAGGAAGGCTGTCCAAGTCAGGAAGTAAGTGGAGACCTCTAGTGGCCATGCTCAGGAACTGCAAGCCACCTCTCATGGACCTACAGTGCATCAGTGTGTCTCCCTACTTATCACACAGTGATGTCATGTGGGCTGGCAGTGCAGTTGGGATGTGATCAAACTGTTTTGATTGATGTGTAGGAGAAGTGGGAAAGTGGGAACCGCCATGGGGAAGTAGGAAGGGGCCGCTGTATGTGTGGTGTGGGTCTTCTGTGTGGTGTGGGTCCTCATAAATCATATTTATTAGATTGTGTGTGTGTGTGTGTGTGTGTGTGTGTGTGTGTGTGTGTGTGTGTGTGTGTGTGTGTGTTTCAGGTTTGAGTACGATTTAATCCTGAACTCGGACATCAACAGTAATCACTACCACCAGTGGTTCTATTTTGAAGTGAGCAGCATGCGTGTGGGAACGCCATACCGCTTCAACATCATCAACTGTGAGAAGGCCAACAGCCAGTTCAACTATGGTGGGTTGATCTTTTTATAGTTTATTTTATATAAGTCAATCGCATTCTCTTGCTTTACAACTACTGTTGTTGTTTTTTTTGTTGTTGTTTTTTTTAAAATTCCAGGTTCAGTTTAAAAAAAATAATTGTGATCCTAGTTTTAATTTAAATGACTGTGATGATTATTTTAGCATAATGGAGCAGCCCTAACAAAATAGGGTGGATGACGGATAACAAAATTCAGACTGTCCTTTTGTCACACACGTATAAAAAATGGTAATTGTTAAGAATTGATATGGAAATGTTGTTGGTCTGATAGGATCAACTTCCTGCATACTAAAATTGTTGGTGTTGTATTTAAATTTTGACATAAAACAACTATCCAAACATAAAAAATGTCATATGGTGTGACTGTCCACTATGCGTGTGATTTTCCTAATTAGAATGTATATCCATATAAAGTATAAATACTTTAAAATTTTACCAGGCAAATAAAATAAGTGGATGTTTTCTATAACCACAGAAAGTTTCGGTGCCCATGCATAAGGTCCAACTAAGTTCTAATCAAATATATTTTGTCCCTACAATGGACGTCATATGGTGTGACACTATATTTTATATTTTCAACGGGCATTAATTTGGACATCATTGCCATGACACGGACCCTGCTTAATCAGGAAGTTACAATAGCATGTCAGGAGTGATTGCCATGGTCAGGAGGTCAGGTCTGCCTTTTAGATTTTTATATAAAAAGCTCCATATCCGACATCATCAATAGTGGCCAAAAAATTGTTTATGAATTCTTCTTTCTTCTTTCTTCTATGAATTCTTCTTTATGAATTCTTAGAAAGCATTGCTGCCATGTGGTCAGTTGCATGCTAAATAAAATCTAGCTGTATTTAGTTGTCTAATAAATTAGATAAACTGTCAAAATGTCATATGGAGTGACACTATGTCATATGGAGTGACATTGTTATTACATTGTTATTACATTGGGACATTGAAAATGTACAGTCACACTATGTGACATTTCTGTCACACTCTTTGACCAAACTGCATTTTTATATTGAAATATATGTAAAAACACAAATTCAATTTAAAAATCATATATGAAATATATTAAATCTGTGATAAGAATTTAGCAAAATAGGATCTGTACAATTTATATTTCCCTTTCCCATTTTTCCCCCATGTCACCATGAAAGAAGAAAAAAATATCTAATTTTTATTTTATATCAAATTGTTTTAATGTCACACCATATGACAGTTTTAGGCACTA
>JAODXP020000019.1:22140392-22150392 GCA_027497455.2 Sardinella longiceps
TTTGACTAGAGATCCACATATACAATATGCTCCTATGATATCACAGTCAGAAGCTTCTGGAACCAAAATCTCTTCCCTTCACTGTGTTTGTGGATAGCATATCATATCACACACACACACACACACACACACACACACACACACACACACACAGACACATACTCAGTCTCTTGCATAAACTATTGTCTAATGGACAATAATGGTAGAGTGTCCAGCCTCTCAGGGATCTTAACACTTCACTCAAGAAAACCACTCTGGTCTATTCTCTCCTCATTATGTCGGTAATCACCCGCACACACACACACACACACACACACACACACACACACACACACACACTAGGATACACATGCATACACACACACACACACACACAGTCACTAGCATACACATGCATAACACACACACACACACACACACACACACAAGCATACATGCATGCACGCGCACACTCATACTCATAATCCACTTTGAGTCTCTTTAACGAGCTGGGGGGGATCATGTTACAGCACTGACCGCACCATTAAAGCATTAAAAGGCTCAAAAGCGTCTGGGATCCCCACTCCCCCGCACCCACCACATACACAGACACACACACACACACACACACACCACAGCACACCACAGCGCACCACAACACAGACCACTTAAACCACTTAACCAGCAGCCATAAAAACCTCATCGCCTCTCCCCTGCCACACTGAAGGATGGGGAGATGGAGAGATCCAAAGAAAGGGTGCAGGAGGGCAAAGAAAAGGGGAGGAGAGGGAGAGAGAGAGAGAGAGCCAGAGATAGAGAGACTGAGAAAGGGATGTGGACACACCCACAGGCACACACACACAAATACACACACACAACATGCACACTCCTACTCAAGTACACACTCTGTGGAAGCACCTGTGGAATTTAGTGCAATGGAACATACAGTCCTGTACAGCCAACTAATCAAACATCCCTAACCCTTAGGCCAAGTGTCTTCTCATCGGTCACTATTGCAGACACATGCCCCTCAGAACTATTCTAAAATCCAAAATCCAGTTCATGTACTGAATTCAGTTAAAAACCCAGCAGAATATGTGTTATAAGCATGTAATTACACAAATGAGCATGAGTATGTATTTAATAGGTAGAGTCCCTCATGCCAGTGAGTGTTAGTAACATAAACAAGCTCCTGAATGTGTCTGGAGTGTGCAAGCTGCATGCCAGAGCTGCTAATGACCGTGCCACTGTCTGCTGATCCCATGCCATGGTGTTATTATTAGTAATGGGGATGATCTCATAAAGACTGGTGCTAATACTTTTATTTGGGAGTGTCAATTTTATGAGGTGCATTTCTAGTAACATGAGGCGGAGTTGTAGCAACTAACTCTTACTACTGACATACTGATAGAATGACAGGAATACATGGAGACAACCATAAATATCATTACCGTAATAAAGACCATTATAGGACCCTTAGACCCTTTCACCGCTTGATTGTTCTGTTTCGTACCTAAACGCTGCTATGTTTATGATGCATTAAACAGCCATATGACGTATAAAGAAGGGTCCATTTAGAATGTTACTTAGGGCCTGTGATCAAACCCCCAAAATACAGGGGAAAAAAAAAAGAAAAAACATTTTGGATGTCATGCAAGCCATAAATTTGATAGAGAACAGTGGAAAGACAATAGATCAACTGTTGAAACTGGACAAAATTCTTTTTTGGGGTGGAATATAAGCTTATCTGAAATTTGATACTTGCAATACGTCTCAAAAAAGTTGTGACAGGGCCAATATAATATACTGTAAAACTGTCCTGTGGCTATGCAAGTGAAAATTAGTTTTGGGAACTCATGGAGTCTTGAATCCTCCAGGGTATAGAGGAGACAAATTATCGTACTTGTTTTAGGCGTCAGTTCACAAGACTGTGTCTATGATGGTGTGGGGATGCATAATTTACAGTCAATTTTCCTCCTCTTTTCCTTCATTTTACTTTTACAGCTTTTTGTTGGCACTGTCCCAACTTCTTGAGAAATGTTGCAAGTATCAAATTGCACATATTCCACCCCCCCACCCCAAAACAAAAATATTCCCAATTTTCAGCAGTTGATACTGTAAGCAATATTTTGTTTTTATTGACATTTTACCAAGTGTTTTTTTAAAGGTGTGTGTAATATAAGGCCTTAATGATGTGTATTTTATGCAGCCTAACCTATAGGTATAATCTAATACAAGAGTTCAGATCCAAAACCCTCACTCAAATACATCATTCAAAAATAAAGTTGTTTAAATAATAATTTCCAGGAAATCAAATTGCAATTTAAAGATTTTTATCAAGAACAAACAAATCAGGCCAAATCAATAACATTTGCGTTGGAGTGATAATATATAGTTTATCAAAATTATATAAATATATTTCTATAAATGATTTCCAATGGCACTGAGGCTTCTGCATCTGAACTCTTGGTATGCTAGTGTATCTACCAGGCTGGTCCAACTCTCCTGCTAACTCTCTGCCTGCCCTGCCTGATTGACAGCCCCACCACATACGTGCTGGCGGAGGATGAGCCCGTGCTGGAGGAGGTGGACTACAGCGCTGAGAGCGACACCGACCACGACATGCAGGACCCCACAGAGCCGCTCTCCGACTCGGAGCTCAACGACCGGGACGTGCTCAGCTGAACAGCTCGCCTGACACCCACAGTCGCACATTATGTACACCCGGACTTGCCAGGACACCCAAACCAAAAACTTTTAGCTATACACGCTGCCCAGTCCGCACTCCCGAACACCCCCACCCCATCATCATCATCATCTTCATCATCTTCTTCTTCATCACTCAGTAGCCTGGTTTCAACCAGACCACTCACCTCAACTTACTGCTCAGCCTTACTGGATCCCAGCCTCATGTCTGATAACCTGAACAGCCAGGCTTATCTAGGTACCTGAGCACCTGTGTTACTTGAACACCTCTGTCTCACCAGGTCAACTGGCCACCTCTTGCCTCACCTGAACACCTGAATGGCCCTGTTAACTATGACAGGATAGAACAAAAAAATTCAACCATGAATTAACAGTGTTACAAACGCACGCGCGTGCAAACACACACACATACACACACACACACTCGTATACTCTTAGAGTATGTATGCAGACTGCATAATTACACCCGCTGCAGAATTAATTACAATATTACACACACACACACACACACACACACACACACTGAACATGAATGTACTATAACGCCTTTTACTATCCTGTAAAGCCTATATATAATATATATCCTTGCACTAAGCCAGGTCGGTAGGGTCTCTCCTGCCGTGTGTTTCTCCTTATGGGTCTGTGTGACTTCACAACAGTGATTTTTGTGTACTCAACACGCACACACACACACACACACACACACACACACACACACACACACACACACACTCACTTACACACACCTGTACTACTTTCTGTCTCTGCACCTATCTTTGGGAGATGATGTCATTGTTGTAACTGTGTCCCCATGGAGATGCCTGCAGAGAGCTATTGTTGCTGTGGAGATGATGTTTCATTGGAAGAGGATGTTTGTTTGTTTGTTTGTTTGTTTGTTTGTTTTAGCTGTAGATATTTTGGTTTGTTCTTGTACAGTAGTGCATGACTTCTGAATGTTGCCTTTCTTAATTTATTTGTTTTATGGATTTTTGTTTTGTGATAACTCCTCTGTGTCCCCCTGTCCAGTGCGTGTGTGAGAATGTCTGTAGAGAGAGAGAGAGAGAGAGAGAGAGAGAGAGAGAGAGAGAGAGAGTTAGCACGCGTGTTTGTGGGAATGAGAGTTGGAAGTGCCCAAATATTTGTGTGGAGAGAAATAACGCAAAAATGAAAGAATAAAAAAAAAATGTGATGTTAGCTTTGATGGCGCTATCTAACATGTGAACCAAGTGAGTGGAATTATGGGAAATAAAAAGGCAGGAGACTGCCTGGCCACTACTCGTCTTCTTCCTGTCCTCTGTGCCTCCCTTCACCGCGTTACTACTCTTCTTCCCCTCCCTCTCTCCCTCTCTCCCCCCCTCTCTCTCTCTCTCTCTCTCTCTCTCTCCCTCTCTCAGCATCACTGCCCAGAGACACTTGGGTTATTTGTGAGTCAATTTTAAAGTCATATACTGAAAGAATTACAAGAACGCTCCAGGCCGATACTGTTACTGCAGATCTATAAATCTTTGTTGTTCTTGGCGCTGCATGGACTGTAATGTAACCTGTAAGCTGAGCCGAGTTCAGCTGCATAACGATGACAATGCAGGCCAGAGGTGCCCTATGGAGAGCACTGAGCTACAGGTGGCCTTCAGTTCGTTTATGGGCCTACTGTAGGTGAACTCCTCAGACAGGTGAAATGGATGAAAATAAAAGTCGAACCAAATCTGCTCATGGTTTGGTAAAGAAAACTGTAGTTTCAATAGCCTTGACATTTACCTGGGGAAAAGAGAAACAACACTGAAGCTTTAGACTTGTGTAGTAAAGCACAATGCATGAGCACTAGTAGCGTAGGTTCTGCGTCCCATAACATCGGTAGACAGTCAGTTAGTTATAAGACCTTTCTCTGAGGCCTCCGCTATGATGGCAGTGCTGCTATTGGATATAAAGTTCTGCCTGAGGCCTCATCCTCCCCAGCCCAGCCCATCCCACTCAGCAGCCCACCAGCTCAGGTCCACTGATCCTGGTTCCCAACAGCAGGGGGAGCCGGAGCCCTCAGACTCGCCGCTTCCAAATGACCTTGGACCTCAGCCTGTCAATCACCCCGGAGTCATGGAGAGCAGCGGGCGCTGGGAGAGAAGGCCGTGCCAACCTTGCCAACCCAGTGCTGCCAACGGTGGGAGACAAAGTGGCACTCCACACACAGCCCTGGCTGCATCAGCGGAGAAGAGAGAGGAGAGAGGGGCAGAAAGATAGAAAGAGGGGTGTATGGGAGGAGGGAGGGAGAGAGGGATAGAGAGAAAGAAAGAAGTGATGAGATCCTTGTCTCGGTGCTGGGATGGGAAGCTGCTGTGCCAGTCTGGTCTCTCACGCTCGCACACTTCCACACGCCTGCTAATTGCCCGTGTGGACATAAAAAGAAGAAGGGGGGGGGGGGGTGGAGGTGTGAGGAGAGTGCTGGTTGCGTAGAGCGACAGCGGAATGTTAATCCGGCTCTGGAATGCAAACTAGAACTCTGAGTCTTTTCCCTCCTCTCTCTCTCTCTCTCTCTCTCTCTCTCTCTCTCTCTCTCTCTCTCCCTCTCTCCCTCGCTTTTCTCCTGTGCCATTCACATGGTTTGTAAAACGATGGAACGGAGCACAAAGAACTGCTGCTTCCACAGGAAGCCTCTTTAAACAAGACCCCCAATTAACCCTGCAGCTGGGCTTGCCAACACACTCACACACACTCCCTCATACACACATACACACACACACACACAGAAGCATTTAGCCAGTAACAGGCACTTACAGCATCATAGACATGCCCAGCATTGGCACATCACAGATACACACTGAGTTCTAGAACATAGATTTGTAGTCTACATGAGCCTAGTAGGCAGGGAAACACACACACACACACACACACACACACATTCTAACTGATGTACGCAGGTACTATTTCCATCAGACGGCACCATTGAAACATACAATACAGCTATCCAATTCCACATATTCATCCATATTGTGTTCTCTGTAAGCAGTTTAGGCTGCATGTTTTACATGCAAATGTGAGGAGGTCTCTTTCCAAAAGCATATAGAGTATATGCAACATTAGTATTACTGTATGTCTGTGTGTGGGGGTGGATGTTATTATGCTTCAATGTGTATGTGTGTGTGTGTATGTGTGTGTGTGTGTGCATGCGTGCGTGTGTGCCAATGTGTGGTGTGCACAGAGTCCTGGAGGTAAAGACCTGCTTACCTGAGAGAATGTCTGCAAGGCGTCTGGTCTGGGAGTCGATCATCTGACGCCACCCTATGAAGGCTCCTCCCAATTTCAGGGCAGGGGCCAGACAATAAATGCTGCACTCTATTTCTGCTAAATGAGTTTGTTTGCGTGTGTGTGTGTGTGTGTGTGTGTGTGTGTGTGTGTGTGTGTGTGTGTGTGTGTGTGTGTTAGTGAACTGGCGAAACACTTGCGCTACTAAGAAGCCAAATGGACAAAGCACTTTCTTGCAGTGACGTCTTCTGTTGAGGACAAGCGGACCCATCTAAGTCGCAGACAGCTGTAATACATGCATACAGCTCCTGAATGCAAACTAGGTAGACGTTACCCCAAACACACATAACACATGCTCTGCCACTGTCCCACTCTATAATGCCTAAATATCCTTTATGGATTGGTAAATTATTTATTTGTCCGAGAGATATTTATTGATCATTTGTATGATTAATTATTTATCTCCTGAAGTGCAGTAAGAGAGAAGAGAAATGTGCCACGGGACAGTAGGGGGGAGAGAGGGCTGGGAGTGCGTGTGTGTGTGTGTGTGTGTGTGTGTGTGTGTATGTGTGTGTGTGTGTGTGAGTGTGAGTGTGTGTGTGTGTGTGTGTGTGTGTGTGGGGGGGGGGGCTTAAATGGGTCACCAGTGAACCTACTGGTGGGCTGAACTGTCATCATGATGCCCATAGAAAGATTTACCGAAAGATTTATACGCCAAGATACACATCTTCTCTTCCAAATTTGTAATGTGTTTGTTTATACATAACCATGAATCAGTCATGACATATTCTATGCCGCTGTACGAAGATCAGTTGAGTAAAAACCATCGCAGGGAGACTCTGTGGTTTTGTGCTAAGCCTTATCTGTTCTCAGGACAGTGTTAAGTGGTTTTATAATGAAGGGCCCATCAGTGCCTTAGTGAATTTGGTGGTTTTTCTACTGTAACCCCTGGGCTCTGAACCACACACACACACACACACACACACACACACACACACACACACACACACACACACACACACACACACACACACACACACACACACACACAGGTCTGCACAGGGCCTGAGATGAGATGGGTTCTGCAGAGGTACTGCCTGGAGCAAACAGACATTTACAGCTTTGCAGCGTGTGCATGCGTGTGCCTGTGCGTGTATTATTGACTTTTTCTCCCTACTCTGTGTTATTGTATTATTGAGTGCTCTGTCGCCCTCATTTATGAGTACGTGTGTGTGTGTGTGTGTGTGTGTGTGTGTGTGTGTGTGTGTGTGTGTGTGTGTGTATGTGTTGAGTACATTGGATATGTTTTTAAAAGCCCTTAGCCATGCCTCAATTAGTTAGGGCTTAATGTCTGATGTCAAAACAAGCCATCGATTGGCTCATTGATCAGTTGACTCATTACTCTTTCTGCATGCCAGTCAGAAAGAACATCCAATAAACGAGCTCTGGGCTCCTGATCGTCTGACCCTCCACCCCCCCACCCATATTCTCACTCGCTCACACTGCCAAACCTTACTGTACCTCACATTCTACATTATTACCACTGATGAACAGTCTAGAACATTCTCATTCTCTGAGAAATTATGATTTTTTCAAATACTATAATTATTAATCATTAATACCACGGGGCGCCATGTCTCAGCGGGCTAGTGTGTCCGTATCATAAATCCGGGGACCGGGGTTTGAGTCCAACCGGAGGTCATTTCCAGATCCTTACCCATCTCTCTCTCTCCCACTCATTTCCTGTCTCTCTCTCTACTGTCCCATCAAATTAAAGGCAAAAAGCCCTAATAAGTGTCTTCAAAAAAAAAAAAAAAAAAAAAAGATAATATAAAATAAAATGATTTTGCGGTAATGAGAATAGAAAGAATTGTTTGTGGAGTGGAGTGTTTGTTGTGGAGCTTGGCTAATAGGGAGTTTGGGGGTTTGACGGACTGACTTGTTTAGCACTCAGGGTGTTGGGGTTTAACCTAGGCTGACTTTTTTTTGATGAGGCTGACTTTTGATTTGAAGGTTAATGAGCTACAAACACAGAATACAGTCCCTCTTTACAGAACAGATGCCAATAATAACATTATCATTTGGTGCCTGGGTTGGATTCTTTTTAAGGTCAACCCAGTTTGCTTGAGCAAATGCACACACACACACACACACACACACACACACACTACTACTACTATAGGCCTACTACTTTTACATTGTACTTCCCCAAAAATAGTAAGAATATCATTTGTGTCGTAGCATGTTCGTATATTAATCAGTTTGAGAGTGTGTGTGGACTGACTGACTGTGTGTGTGTGTGTGTGTGTGTCCAGACAGCATGACACATTAAGGCTCTTCTTGCGTCCATCTCTCTGGTATTGATCTCTCTAATGAGATTACTGCCTCTGTTCTCTGTTTCACCACTAAAGACAAGTAGCTGATTAAAATGGATGCGGCGGGAGTGTGTGTGTGTGTGTGTGTGTGTGTGTGTGTGTGTGTGTGTGTGTGAGCCCATCTATGCAGGAGGAGTGCATGTGGGATTGTATTTATGTATTTGTCCAATAAGATCACTGTAAATGGACAGTAGGAGGCAATTTTGACAGATTTGGGTGGCATGATGTGTTTTGGTTGTCGGAGGGTTTTGTGAACCGCTTCTTGCAACGGGTTTTTTCCATGTCTGGATATAGAGTACAAGTCCATCAGTATGGATGAATGCATGTGTGTGTTAAGGAGAGAGGAGAGTGATTGTGTGTGTGTGTGTGTGTGTGTGTGTGAGAGAGAGAGAGTGAGAGAGAGAGAGAGAGAGAGAGAGTGAGAGAGAGGGGGCGAGAGGGGGCGTGGGATTGCTTTCAGTGATGGGTCCAACACACACGTGCACAGAATTGCTGAGGGACAACGGAAGGCTTTTATTAAATACAGCATTACTACATCTGATCTGATCACATATACACATTCTCATACAGTAGGATCTGAGCACAGACACACACACACACACACACACACTATCATACAGGACAATCAGATGCTGCTGACCTCAGCCATCCAGTCAGCCTTGCTCTGCCCTCACTGGGTGGAGATGCTGCTGCTGTGGACAAACTGTGGAAAGCACACTGAGCCAGAGCAGCTGAGAATTACCACTGTGTGTGTGTGTGTGTGTGTGTGTGTTGGTGTGAGGGACAGAGAGGGACTGATAGTGTCTGTGTGTGTGTATGGATATTTATATATTTCGCTGAAATTACACAATACAAAAAGAATCAGTCTAAGACAGAATTCTGCTTCTCTGCAGTGTGTGTGTGTGTGTGTGTGTGTCTGTCTGTAAAATAATAAACAGCGATGGCTGTCACTCCTTATATAGTATACTCAAACGTGTCCTTACAGTATATAGTATACTCAAACATGTACTAAAGAGCTGGAACTGAGTCCACTCTACATCAGTTCATCTGTTAGAATGGGTTTGATTGTCCGTCCACCTGCAGCAATGAAAACATGCTCTGGAGCAACCCAGGGCAGAGCCTCTCATTCACACCTTCCATATTCGCAGAGTTAGCTGGAGCTTTCACTGATGCGTGGATCCAAAGCCGTTTCTCCGACATGACGTCACGTGATCTCCGCCTACACCCTGGTCCTCCAAAGGCTCCTCAAAAAGTCCAGTGAAGATGAGCTCATAAATCATCCTCCTAGGGTGGGGTGGGCTTCTGACCGACGTCAGGCCCCTCTGTTAAGCCCACTATCACGTCTGAGCCTCCCCTAAGCCAGGTCCATAAACACCCTTCAGGCATGTCCAAAATCGCCCCCTAAATCCAGTTCACCACCCCTCAGTTCTGTCTGCTATCGCTCCCCTGTCAGCCCTCAAGCAGCATCTCTGTCAGCGCTAGATCAGGTTTATACATTATGTACAAGAGAGAGAGAGAGAGAGAGAGAGAGAGAGAGAGAGAGAGAGAGAGAGAGAGAGAGAGAGAGAGAGAGAGAGAGAGGGGCTGGGGTTAACAGTTAAGGGGTTAGGGATCAGGCTTGTGGAAAGCCTTGGATGCTTTTGTGTGCTTGTAGGCTTTTCAAAAGAGACATTCCCAGTAATGATGGCTCCATAGAGCCCAAACAC
>JAODXP020000019.1:22160392-22162892 GCA_027497455.2 Sardinella longiceps
TGAAATTTGAAAGAGAGAGAGAGAGAGAGAGAGAGAGAGAGAGAGAGAGAGAGAGAGAGAGAGAGAGAGAGAGAGCGGATGAGATAAGGCTATTGGAGCACTAATTTGGTTGATTGTGTTAGACTGTGCTGATTTACTGATGACTGTGCTAAAGCTGTTGCATAATTCTGGCCAAGAGTAATAATTACAGTTGATGGTTGCTGGTACTAATGACATTCTACTGTGCTCAATAGCAAATGGTGTGACCTTAATTAAAGCTATGTTTTAGTAAGGGGTTGATGTGGCCTTCCTGTATCCCAGCGTAAATGGCACTGTGTTTAAAGGTGTGTGCTAATTACAACCCTGAGAACTCCAGTGAGCTGCTGAAAGAGACCAGTCAAATGTATTCAACTCCACTGTGTAACTGAATATGGATGAATATGGTGGAATGTTTGCTTACTGTAATGACAGTTTTGTGTGTAAGGGATTATCTTGAGCAAGCAAAGCTGTGTGTGTGTGTGTGTGTGTGTGTGTGTGTGTGTGTGTGTGTGTGTGTGTGTGTGTGTGTGTGTGTGAGAGAGAGAGAGTGTGTGAGTGTAATATGTTGAGGTGGGAGAGGATATGAGTGGGTGTGAGACCCTGAGGCCCTGTGAACATTGCTTACACAAGAGCAACAGAAACATACCCGTACATTGCAGGACGTTCTGTCTGCATTGTCACACACACACACACACACACACACACACACACACACACACACACACACACACACACACACACACACACACACACTCCCCCCCAGTGTTGTTTTTGGATGTCTACTAAATATCTGAGAAGGGAGAGGTGAAGTAAGAATGCATCCATTCTATTATCAGTGGAGCTAAGGACCAGCTTGCTTGTGTATCATTTCTGTACGTGTGTGTGTGTGTGTGTGTGTGTGTGTGTGTGTGTGTGTGTGTGTCTGTGTGCGAGAGAGAGAGGCTACAGTACAGTATGTGTGTGAGAGCATTTCTTGTCAAAATTATTTATTCTAATCAATCAGTAATATATTCAGCCTGTAGAAACACAGCAGCTGCTGAAAGACATGTATTTCCATAAACAAACACACACACACACACACACACACACACACACACACACACACACACACACACACACACACACACACACACAATGGAGCCAACAGATGTCTAAAAACACATTAGTATTGGTATATGTCTACCAGTGAGGCCAGATCGCATGTCAGTGATGTCTGCAGGGCCACCCATGGGTCAGTTGGACTAAGGGCAGCAGGGGAAAGGTGATGGCAGGTGAGGGTCGTAACCTTTCAAGGAAGGTCTGTGTGTGTGTGTGTGTGTGTGTGTGTGTGTGTGTGTGTGCATAGTGGTACTGGTACCAGACTATGAGGCATTAAAGAAAAGTCTTACATAGGTAAAATATGCATGTATTTGTCCATGCATGTTTGAAATCTTGAAATAAAATAATTTACAGCTACTGGAAAGTATCTAATATTTTTTCTTCTACTTGTCTTGACTCTAACGCAGTGTGTCGAAACATTAGTCTTTTGATTGCACTAATAAAAACACAAAGGTTCATCAGTGTGCTCCAGTCTTTCCTCCTTCTTGTTTGTTTTCTTTTCTGTGTGTGTGTGTGTGTGTGTGTGTGTGTGTGTGTGTGTGTGTGTGTGTGTGTGTGTGTGTGTGTGTGTGTGTGAGTGACAAGATAATACACAATTACTAGTACTGTCACGATGGCAGACATTTTTGGAAGGACTGGTGTGCTTGAGGGCATATATGGATGTTTGTGAGTAAGAGTAAGATCAGTAAGAAATGAGAGTGTGTGTGTGTGTGTGTGTGTGTGTGTGTGTGTGTGAGAGAGAGAGAGAGAGAGAGAGAGAGAGAGAGAGAGAGAGAGAGAGAGAGAGAGCTAATCTGAAGCAAAGGAAGTTGCAACAGGGAATGAGGTGAGGAGAGATATAGTAGCATACTGACAGACAAGGAGCTGAGATCCAGAACTCTTGTGGATAGAGAGTGAGTGAGAGTGTGAGAGTGAGGAGTTAGAGAGAGAGTAAAAGAGAGAGAGTGGTTGGGTTGGGTTTGGGGGTTGGGTTTAGGAGGGGTGATGACACTTGGTAATACTTGAATTAGGGGTGAAATAGTATCTTATATTTAGTTGCAGAGAGCAGTGCATACTTAATATGCGGGGAGAACCTGTGAGTCCTTAGATACACAGAAGTAAGAGAGAAATATGACTGGGTGGACACTGAGATGTCTGGAGTGGGACACATTTGTTGAAGTGTGTGTGTGTGTGTGTGTGTGTGTGTGTGTGTGTGTGTGTGTGTTTCTGACGCAGTAACCCAAGCCTGGGCTGCTCTCCTGAAGACCACTCAGAGGAAGTGATCTATCGATTGGAGGGCCTAATGAAGATAGGGGGAGGAGGTGGAGGAGGAAGAGGAGGAGGAGGAGAGGAAGAGCGGAGGGGAGAGGAGAAGAGAAGAGGAAAAGAGGGTGATGAAGAGCGG
>JAODXP020000019.1:22170392-22175392 GCA_027497455.2 Sardinella longiceps
GTAAGTAAATGGCCTCTCTAAATATCGTATGATCACTCACAACTCTGTCCTCGCGTTTTTCCATCGTTGGGTCATCTGCAAATATACACATACATACATACATACATACACGCCATTAGAGGTATTCAATCATTATGTGCACCTACAATGCGGTTACAGTAATGAATGTATCTAGCGTGTGTACATGTCTACTCCATACCTGTGGGTGGCTCTGTGTAAACCTCTTTGAGCCGTACGAGAGAGGAGGAAAGAGGAATGGAGGAGAGAGGGGAACACGGGTTAAATGCATTTGCATAAATCAAAGGAAATCATGAATAGCAAGGTAAAAATAGGAGATGACTAACCATAGTATGCAGGATCAGAGACTGCACCTGCATGTTAACAAAAGTAAAACATACAGTATTTACCAACCACAAAATTGACAGAAAATATTTTGTTTGGAACATAATAGTTAAAACAAGTATTTGAAATTCCCAGAAATTACACAGTGGGCTACATGCAAAGTTAATAGGCTGTAAACTGCAAATACTGTATATTGGCATAAACTGTTACCGATATAAGCTATTACCTTTAACTTACATATTAACACATGTTGATCACAAAAATGTCATATTCAGGACATGTTAAATACATAAATAGTAGTATCATTACTAATTACTTCTGTATTTAGTTGCTTGATTGTTGTTTCTTTATGTGTAACATTTATTACTGCTTTGGTCATAAAATAGCCACATAGGCTAAAATTGTAATAAATTGAATGAATGAATGAATAAACAAATAAACCAAACAATTGATAACCATGGTACTTCAATATCCCATCACAAACAGAATATTGAAGTGCATGCTAACACTTAAGATACTAAAGTGGGCTTCTCAATTATCATAAGAGATACACACCATACAGTTCTGTTTGGTTCTAGTCAGCAATCTATTATGCACATACAGTAGCATCTGCACTAATAATGTAAATGCCACGAATGAATGAGTGTGTGTGTGTGTGTGTGTGTGTGTGTGTGTGTGTGTGTGTGTGTGTGTGTGTGTGTGTGCGTGTGCGTGTGTTTGTGTTTGTATGTAAGAGAAGGAGAGAGGGCTGAGATCCTGACCGTCAAATGGTTGCTTCATGAAGTGAGCAAAGATGGTCTCCTGGTGGCTGCCAATCTTGTTGGTGGCCAGGAGTGTGTAGTTGCCATTATTGTAATGGGTGGGTCCGTCCAGACGCAGGCAGCCGTGGTACTGTCTGTCTGAGTAGTCATGGATCAGGGTGCCGATTAAGTTGGTCTCGTTTATCACCTTGCCATTGAAGGACCACGTCAGCTTGGGCTCTGGATTGCCACCCACACTGAACGGAATACACCAGTGGTGGTCCGGAATAACATTCATTAGCTTGACTCTAGGAGCGACTGTGGGAAACATGTACACACAGAGACACAGATACACACACACACACACAGAGAGAGAGAGAGAGAGAGAGAGAGAGAGAGAGAGAGAGAGAGAGAGATACACATACACACACACACACACACACACACACACACACACACACACACACACACACACACATACAGAATTGAGAATGTGTAAGTAAATAAGCAACAACCAATATTATATAATCCCTTGTTCTCAGTAACAACTACACGTATTGGAAAACACAACTATTCAAAATACAGAACACATTGGGTAATTGAAAAAAACTGACAAAACTGAACACCAATCCGCCAACTACAAATTACAGTATTTTGTCATGTTCTTTGCTCCTCTAATTCTTTTTTTTATTTCATATTAATTAATTATCAATATTTAATAATTATTAATCATTAATTATTATTAATATCAATATTTGTGCTTTAAAAAGACAGTTTTACAGTTTCAATTTGATATACGGTATATGTGTTCCCTGTCATTTTTCTAATCTGCATGTGTGAAGAGTTTTGACACAATGACAAGTTTTGCAAAAACTGTGTTAGAATACAGTAGACTGACAAACACACACACACACACACACACACACACACACACACACACACACACACACACACACACACACACACATGCATAGCTTACAGAGGATGTCCAGAAGTACAGAGGCTTCTTGCTTTCCTGCTGCGTTCTCTGCACTGCAGCTGACCGTGTTTTCATAGTGGTGTGACGTCACATTAATCAGGCGCATCACAGACTCTTGACCTGTAGTCTCCGTCTTAATGTACACAAACACACACACACAAACACACAAGATGAGGTGTCAATGTATCAAATCATTATAGACAAAAGTGTTTGTGTGTGTGTGTGTGTGCGCGTGTATGAATGCGTGGTCTGGTACCTCATGATTCATATTGTCAGTTAAAGTCCAGATGATGTCTGGGCGGGGGGTGCCCGTGGTGCTGCAGAAGAGGGTGATGTTGGAACCCTCCTTCACCGTGATATTGGTGGGATACAGCGTCACAGTGGGAGTCACTACACACAGCAAAGCAGACCGCCATCAGAACACACACCCATACACACTTCATCCATCTATCTATCTATCTATCTATCTATCTATCTATCTATCTACTATGTGCTATATTCACTGAACCATTCAATATGTACTGTATTTCAAGAATTTCTTTACATGTATGTGCAGTAATATTAGGATGAAGAGTTTGCATCAAGGTTTTTGGTTTTGAATATTTCCTTGTCAAATTTTACATTTACTGTATTAAAAAGAATAAATTACAGTAATTTTTCGATGTACCAGTAGTGTTTAATACCGGCATGTAATGTTGTAGTTTTGAGTGGCCTCTGTGGCAAAAAGTGTTTACTTTTGAGTATTTACAACTTTTTTTTTTATAAGTGATTCTTCAATTTTGGAAGTAGAATCAAGGGTTTACAAATTACAATTTTTTTTTACAGGTTTCGAGAAAATTCTGAGAGGTTTTGGGAAAGGTTTTTTAGCAAATGTGAAACTCAAAATAAAACTCCTGGCTAATGAGAATCAAATCAGTTAGTTTTAGTTTCTCTGCTGAGGGGGGATGTGGGGGCAGAAGAGGAGGAGGAGAAAGACAAAAGAGTGGCACAAAGAGGGGTGGTAAGAGGAGAAGAAGGGAAGCGGAACCAGGAGTGGGAGAGAGAGAGAGATAGAGGGAAAGAAAGACGGCGATAAAGGGTGCTGACTGCTGAAAGACACACATCTTATCTCTCGTCTCAATCCACTGCTGACAGCACTACACTCGCTCAGCCCTATTCTCGTTCTCTCTTTCTGTGCATGTGCATGTGTGTGTGTGTGTGTGTGTGTGTGTGTGTGTGTGTGTGAGAGAGAGAGAGAGAGAGAGAGAGAGAGAGAGAGAGAGAGAAATCAGATCACTTGCTTAAATCATCTCTGTTCTGCCACACTTGTGATGCTGTTACATATTGAATTAGGCAAAGACAATCAGCCACACTGATTGAATTGGAGTGGTCAAACTAACAGAGCCATGTGTCAGGCACTACACAACACTACACAACACAATATCATAAAACCAACACCTCCAAAATGAACTCAAAGTTCAGTTAACTGTTCTCTACATTACAAAAAAAATAAAAATCTTACAACCTTCATGCAGATTAAGATTTATTAGATTTATTGGCTGTGCAATTAAGGGTAGGAGATGTTTTCCTGGAACAAATTTGAATATATTTCTTAAAATCCCCTTCACACTCCGATTGCAACCAATTAATTAAATGCTCTAACAAAGACATAAAAAAATGTTAGTCACCTGCAATGAACAGGATAGAAAAAAAAAACACCATCCAATCATTTTGAGGGTGCTATTCAACTGCCAACTCTGAAGTCTTTAGAAACATGACAGCTTGCTCAACCTTTTTTTCTTCCAGAATCTCCTACCCTACTAACCAAAAAATAAATCAAAACAGACACTCAGAACCATTAACCGGAGTAATCTTGCCTATGTCTATAACTGCATTTGCATTTTTCCATTCTTTTGTATGTTTCCTTTAATTATTTAAAAGGAGAAATACAGTGTGAATTAGTCAATAGCCCTGTTGTTCAAGGTGCCTGAATGCTGTCAGTAAAAAAAAAAAAAGAAAATTTGATGCCACATACAGTAGATGACTAACGCTGACTGAAAGGGGCACACTGAAATGAAACGGAGAGAAAGCTGTTATGCCCCATTCACTTCATTTTAGTTGCCGGTTCACTGCTCGGCTTATGTTGTGTCAAATTTTCTCATTCTTTCTCCTTTCTCCTCCAGCACTTGGTGTACTTGAATAACAGGGTCACGGATTGATTTACAGCAGATTTCTCCTTTACTGTAAAGTCAGAAAGATAAGATCCCCCCCCCCCCCCAAAAAAAAAGCTAAGCATATTTACAATACAAATCTTGTCAGTGAACCATGACCCAATCAAGGCAGAGGCACATGCCCAGGCCTTACCGCAGTTTGGGACTGTATCTGTGCTGAGGATCCTCCTCTGGCCATCTTCCCCCACACAGTACTCCCCCCACATCTCTCCCAACCACAGGTTCTCACATGAACATCGCAGAGGGTTACCTGCCAGGATACTGCATGCACACACACACACACACACACACACACACACACACACACACACACACACGGAGGGAGGGAGAGAGAGAGAGAGAGAGAGAGAGAGAGAGAGAGAGAGAGAGAGAGAGAGAGAGAGAGGTATCATCTCCATTTGCATAAATGTGGCACAAATACAGTGTAGACTTTACAGAGCATGTACTGCGCTCTCCTATCCTCAAGGTATTAATTACTTTATTTCAAGGGCACAGTCACTCTCCTCCACACCGAGAAATAATTCATGGATATAATTCACTTAACCACTAACTGTTATCTCTCCATCCAACGGGCCCTCGTGCATTTGATTAGAGCAGATATACAGAGTTGCCTATACTGTATATCTAAGCTAATAGGTTGATTATTGATATTAAAGATGATGTCAGCATGGTAATAAACACTGTGATGATCCCCAGGAAAAATGTATTGTTATGATACAAGCTGGTTTC
>JAODXP020000019.1:22177892-22187892 GCA_027497455.2 Sardinella longiceps
TTTGAAAGCATTAGAAAGGGCACGTATAATGCTATTGCAATAAAAACACCCCATGCTCCCATGATGTATAATTAACCATCACCCCTATAGTGGCCTTCAACTTGATTCCACATCACCCCACTGAGAAACACTTGGCCACTTCTGATCACTAGACAGCCTCATGTCTCCCCGTCAGATAGCGCGTGAGGTAGGTGCGCGCTGAAATTAATGCCAATGCAGTCGATGTACTGTAGCCTAGAGTTTCCCAGCCAGGAGAAAGGATTTTGTTTACTTTCAACGAAATGCTTATTTTGAGAACAAAAATATGCCCAATGCTGTTTTATAATGGTCCTAAGGCTAACCATGGGTTTCTGTATAAAAAAAAAAAAGAAGGAGATGAGTCATCGCAGATCTCCCTCGGAAGGTTCAGCGACGGCGCGCATCAAAAGCATGAAAACAGCACGGTTTTCCCGTTAACAAGATAACACACAAAACAAAAGATTTAGCTTAGTGCTGCTCCATACTATACATCTTTTCCCAGTTTTGCTTAAAACGTGTATTTCCAAGGAATGTTGGCCGTCTATTACCTCTGTTTCAGTCACAAACACTCACTTACATGTCTGTGATGTTCTCCATGTCAGCCTCTATTTGGAGATGAGGGAAAGCTGTTATCCCAGGTTGATCCTGGTCAACACAGGAGATCCGTGAGCTCGTGCAAGTGCAAGATGTGTGGCACGCCGTACCGGGCCTCCACAGCCCCAGCAAAATCCACCAGAGCACCCACTGTGCCATGCCGAAACGCCCCCACAAGACTTTCATCACGGACCCTTCCTCGGGTTGTGGTGTAGTCTGCGAGAGCTTTACCTGACTCTGCGCAAGGATGTAGTCGAATCTACAGAAGCCACCGTCTTCTCTCTTCCAGGACACAATTTTAAACACTTTCCCTCCTTACAGGTAGTCTACCAGCCGTCTGCGTGGATTTACACACTCTATTTATTCTTGCCTCTTCAGCAGTTCACCCGTTAACTGACTGAGCAAAGCCCCGGAATAGGCTATAACTCGTAAAGACTCCAGTAATCCTTGTCTCAGTGAGTTATTCACTCCTGTCCGCCGAGCAACGGTCAGATGGTCCTTCTTCAAGAAGTGCCTTGGTTGTTCTGCGCGAGAGAAGTGCGTGCTGAGGGAGCATGAGGGGTGGGAGGGGGTGCGCGCTGGCAGAGCACTGGATAAACGCGTGTTATTGATCCTCGTCGTCAGCGAAAACCCATCCAGCTCACGACTAGGAAATCGGAGCACTCAGACATGATTTGTTCGGTTTGTACCGGTGATTCTCAGACTGGGCGACATATGTCTACCCACCAGAGTTTTGACCTTGTGACTGAGAAGCAAAGCAGAAATATATGAGACATACGCGGAGTTTAGAGGATGCTCTCGTGCTTGCACTACTGAAATACCTTTACCTGAGGGTGACTCAGTCACTCTTCGTCTGTCTGTCAGTTTACCACACGTTAAGACGGCGTCTCTTATTGGCACTCTTTCTGTGAAGCCCACCCACCCCAACTTGTGACGTGCGCTTTGACGCATGAGATGATACACTGAATTGAAGAACATCAGGGACCAGTCGTGTACCTATGTTGACGTGATAATATATGAGAGTTGTTTTCTCGCCGTAGTGACTGAAACTCATTCGTGTGGAACAGTCTTGTTTGATAGTCAGTAATTTCTCATTAGTAAACATGTAAATTACTCGTCATATTGCTGATTTCAATTAAGCTAATACAGAAGCAGGATTGTAACACCATAAGGCTAAGTTTAAACGTTGATGTCGTTTCGCTTCTGCTTTCTCCCGCCATCAACAGCGATCATGCTTGAACAGCTTGCTTTCCTCATCAGCATCCCGATCGCTCCTGTCACATCTGGAGGCCGGTGAATATTTTAATTCTTCCCTCTGGCGCCCCCTTCCGGAAATGGTAAAGTTATACATTGGGTACCAAAGCTCTTCAAGTCATGTAAATCAAGAGAATACACCATTAGGCCATCCTTAAATTTATTATGGTCTGTCTTAAAAATGCTTTTTCACTGTCTTTCGTGCAGACCATAATTATAATGCAACGAGAGAATGAGTCCATCTTTAAAACCATCATTTTCTCTAAGAGAAATGCAAGACAGCTCACTGGAATTGGTGCCCCTTGCAACCTCCCTGACCGGCTGCTTTTCATAATAGAAGTAGGGCTTAATGTACAGTACAAGGAAGAAACACAACCAATAAGAGCATCATGTGGGAGCATCTAGAGATCTGAATACAAGCATACCATCCCATCTTGTATCCAAAATAGTGCAGTGTGACAAAATATATAATCTACAACCCAATTTTTCTGTTACAGCAAACAAACATATTTCTAAGGATAGCAATACTGTATGTCATGTAACCCAAGTCATTAAATGTCATGTATTATATGACATATATTAGGCCTAACATTTTTACTGTAAATATTATTCTAGATTATTCCATACATTCTGTGCAGGATTTAACTCTCAATGTGATTGCTTGGCACAAACTTTCACCCTTCATTGCAAACTTGACAATACCAAAAACTTAAAGAAGTGTTTAATACATTTTAAAGTAATACAATAAATTGAGAATCCAAACAATTACCAAAATATCTATACACATTTATACAAACATTCATATTCAATGTAATACTCAAGTCACATCACTGAAGTGTACACAATAAAGAGCCCATTGATGTCCAAGCCCTGCACGGAAAGTCCTCCAGCAGTGTCATATGAGACTGATGGGAGTTACCACAATTCATTCTCTAGGACCAGGATAATGCTTTTCATCAATGGGTTTGACACCTTTACCAAGTAAATGGAGCTGTCCAAGATATATCTCCCAAGCATTTACATTAGTGGGCAAACGTGTGTTGTATTTAATTGTGTACAGTATGTGTGTTGTACAGTACGTCTACACAGTCAGTCAGCACAGTTCTGCTTCAGTAGCGCAGAGATCTCCTGAGCTCTACTCGCTGCTGCAGCGCCTGACAGTCGCTCTGCGTGGCCGACCTCACCTCCAGCACAAGGGGGCGCGCTTGCTGGGGCCCGGTCCGCAGGGTCATGATGCCACACATGTCCACCAGAGCTCGCTGGCACCTCTGGATCCCCGAGTTCACCAGCGCCAACCCCTCAGGGCTTCGCCTCATGGCACGCGCCTCCGCTGCCGAGAGGCCAATCAGCTCCGCTAGAACGCCGTCCCCCAGCTCTGCGTCGATGTAGGCTGATCCGTCGGAGAGGGACACCTCCAGGCTCCAGTAGCCTCCCCCGCTGCGCATGCTGCCTTTCAGCGTCACCACAAAGGCATGGATGCGGACCTCACCGGTAGCACTCATATCCACACTGCTCAGGTATGAGAAGGGAGGACTGTCCCACGCTATTGCAGCACGCTCTGGCTCGGATATGGTGTTTGATCTCCTATCCGTCCTCTGCTGAGCATGCTCAGATGTGACAGGACGTGCGGAGACCTCACGCTCGGGGCTAGGCGAGTACGCAGACAGTCTTTGTACAGGAAGTTGTGGGGAGATGACTAGGGCGGGCTCTGGAGGGGAGAACGCGTCACTTTGCTCCATCTCTTGCGACAGGTGCTGCGAGAGCACGTTGTCCAGCTCCTCCAGGGGAATGTCGTCATCTGGGAAGTCCTCCTCCGGAACGCCATTGTGAGGAGGACTCCCCCAGCCGGAGTCCTCGAGGGGGAAGTGCTGTCGAGGGGAAGGCCTGCTCGTGGCTCTAGACACCAGGCTGGCACTCCTGTAGCCGCTGTCAAGGCTGCTCTCCTCCACAGCCTCCAGGCTGGCCATCAGCTCCATGTCGTCCAGATCCTCCTCTGCTCCCACCGCAGCTTCCTCAGGCCTCTCCCTAGATACCTCCTCCTCTTCCTCTGCAGCCGGCTCATCCTCAGGCAGACCTAGAGCTCGGCACAACACACGCACCTAAGGGAGACGAGGGAAAACATTAATCTCTTACAGGGACTCCTGTGGGTCAACAGAACATTACTACATTCAACAACACCTATCAAGTACATCATAATAAGTTGGTTGCCAACCAGCATTTAAAAAAAGAGGAGGAAGAAGTACAGCATATGCTTCTATACATTACCCCTATAACAACAAGTAAACTACTATTACTATCCAAATCCTTCAATTTGTCACAATGTCTCACGTCTTTCCTTACCTGACTGTTGGCATTCACTAGTTCCTCCACCTCTCCACCAAGCACCTGGATATTCTGTGGCCTTAGCAGTAACACACCCAGCCTACATGTGATGGGCCCCTTCAAGAGGAGCTTGGTGCCTGCAGGCAAGTTGGTGTTGAGGTGGGGCACAGGCTTGTACTCCATTGCTTCCACACTCCGCACCCCGTCTGTAAGCTGTAGCATCAGCATCCGTGTGGGGGCTGCTTCCCACGGCCTCTGCGTCACCTGGGTGACCGCTCCCACCTGGTCGTTGGCACGCTCACTCCCGCGAAGACGTTGGAGCTGTGTGTATGCCGGCTGGCTGACGTCCTGCAGCGAGTCCAGCTGCACGCAGATGTTTCCCTGCAGCTCTGTCTTTACTGCCTCGCTCACGGCAGCTGGCAGTGACGAGGTGCCCAGACTGCGCAGGTCCGTCTGCAACCATTGCTCAAGCGCCTGCTGCTGCAATTGTGCTAGTGTCAGAGGTCGGCCACCAGCCTCCTGCTCCAGCCACTCCAGACAAGCCTGCAGCCAGCCCTCAGGAACAGTCACATGCCAGCGGCTTCGCAGCCACGACCCCACAGTTTGCAACGCATCAGGGGCCATCCTTGCGCTTCTCTAGTCCACACATGAAGTCATCTCACTGACGCATTCAGAAAACATAGACACATATAGGCATCTATAACGCTACCTGAAGAGAGAGGGGTGAAATGGTTAGATCTGATACCAAAACTATCTAAGATTTGTTATCACACACACACACACACACACACACACACACCTGAAATTAAATGTGTTACACTGAACAAGAGGCAGGGAGATAAACACCTTAAAAACATTCTAAACTTTATCTTCTTACCACGACAGCCTCAGCGCATCAGCGCGTACTAAAGCCTTGGCCGTGGCGCGAAAACCGATGGTTATCAAAACACCACAGTTGTTGCTGTCAGTTTAGTTTGCATACACCCGTTTAATTGAACGTAAAGATGTCTTACCAATTACGTTCAGATAGATGTCACCGATAAGCGGTTTGTGATTAAGGTCCAATAAATTCCCCCTTAGTGTTCACTTGTAAACTACAACAGAAGTAAAGGTTCTCTCCATAAACAGGAAAACGCTCTTTAGCAACTTTCTCTCAACCAAACTATCTGATACAAGTCGACGAAGGAAGTAGTTTGATGACTCACAGTTGGGCCAATGAAAAATTACAGTAATGTAAATTTCACCAATCAGAGGCGTATGCTGATGGAGGGACGTCTTTTCATTGGTACAACAATAATCCCGCTGCGCGAGTCTCAGTTGTTGTAGTTAGGTTGGTACTAGTAGGAATTGCGAGTTTACGGACAGGTATGTATCAGAATAGATTGTTCTATGTTTAGTAATTACCTGTAAACATGCTGCTCATGAAAAAATGTTTGCAGCGTTAAATGAGTTTGGCCACGACCCAAACGAAATAAATCCACATTTGATTTAATTTGCATCGTTCAGGTACCAGTCCGGCGCATTACATTTCCGCCTACAAGTGTGATAGCATTAGCTTATTAAGGTTAGCCGTTTTGAGTATTTTAGCAAGGTTGATCAGGCTTCAGGGTCTAATGTAAGTTACGTCTAAGGTTAGCTTCTCATTATGAAATCGAAAATACAGACGGCTATAATGCATTAAGTCACCCGTGACTGAATTACATCGATTATTAAAAGCGGGGGTGTTGTGCGGTCCTCAGCGCTACACTCAGAAACGTTAACGTTAGCTAGCCAGTTGTGCTAATTATGTGAGCTGGTCGCGCAAGCTAACGTTAGCTGGCTGACTGCAGTGCTCTATTGTTAAGAATCTTAACATTGGCCATTTCCTGAGTGTTTCATTAGACACGACTTCGGTTTTGCAGAATATCAGAACTAACTCACACGGTTAATTTAAAAAGGCCCACTTTACTTCCACGCTCTCCTTTGTTGCTTTTGGTTTCTATATGCTAGCTCACGGTAACGTTAGTTGGCTTGCTAACGTTTGAGCTGCACTACGCTAACGTTGCAATCACTGTTAGGGTAAATATTACCTGAACACTTAAAATGGCATCTATTTTCTGTTTTTATGCAAGGTTGTAGCTTTAGACTATCTTTATTGTTCAGTAATATAGGGAATGAAGAGTAAACTAAGATCGCTTGCCTAGCTGTTGTCTTTAGTTATGGTGGACATTCATAGTGATTGATGTTGCATGACCACCTCATAGTGATTGATGTTACATGAGCACCTCTTATGTCGGTTTGTTTATCTATCTCTTAGCTATAGCAGCAATGGTTAATTTAATCTTCTACTTTGCTGTCTGACACATGCATTTTCCAGTGTTATGGACTTTATGAGCATTACCTCTTCATCCCCCCCAGGCAGATCCCTTTGTCACCATAGTACAAGAAGGGACACTTCAGCTTGAGACTGAATCGTGTCCAGACCTCACACCTGCACGTTTGTCAGTGGTAAGTCCTAATGATGTTTAGTCACCTAGCTTTTTGGTAGCTGGTTAAATAGCCTAGCAGTGCACACCTCACTCAGCTTGTCGCCCTACCTGTCCTAGCATACTCTCAAGTGTTCACCATGGAGGCAGAAAATGATCCGATGGAGGGCGAGACACAGGAAGAGGAGTCTACTTCCAGCAGTACAGAGAACAGAAATGGTATTTCTGGCATATTTGAAATAATAGTTGTAAAATGTAATGTGGTAATGTTTTACTTATGATAAGACTATTGTTACTTTTAAGATTTGGATAAGAATGTATGGTTGTGACCGTGATAGACCACTGTAGTTTATTTCAAACAAAGGCATGATAATCACTATATCTTGTAACACATGTGCTGTGCTTTATGTTGTTATTGACAGTATTACTATAACAGGTAGTTTGACAATTGGGCAGCACAAGTTTGATGCCCACTCCCCATGTTGCCTGTCTATTTTGCTTTTGATAAATATCACTCTGCTAAATACTAGCTTTAATTGAACTTGTTGTAAGACAGAAGATGAAAATATAATGGGAAAAACAAGAAATACTATGGTGGAATTGCCTGTCTTTTGCTAGGCAAACGTCAAGCGGAAGATGCAGAGGAGCAGCACGCATCAAAGCGCCCCAGAAACACTGAAGACATGGTGGAACTCCGAATACTCCTGCAGAGCAAGGTGAACACATGGTTCCCATCCATGTCGCTTTAAATCTCACGTTCTTGCAGGCTGAGGTCAACTGTGTGTGCTTCTGGAGTTGTTGGTCAGGTGGTGTTCTGTACTACTTTTATTTTGTACAAGTTGTGCATCTGACATCATGTCCTGTGTCCATTTGTAGAATGCAGGGGCCGTGATTGGAAAGGGAGGGAAAAACATCAAAGCCCTTCGTACAGATGTGAGTCAACACACACACACACACACACACACACACACACACACACACACACACACAGAGCACTACACCCAACAAAGGCCATGCTATGACATGAGTATCCATAGTCTGGAGCTCGCTCTCATGCACTTTCTGCTGGTAGTTTCTCATGTACATCAGAAGGCCTTCACTATCATAGTTGATCTCACTGTGTCCCCTCCTTCCCTCCCCTCCCTTTTCTGCTCTCTCTTTATTCACCCCCTCCCCTCCCAATTCCTCTCTGGCTTATTTATCTTTTGGGCATCCCCCCCTCCTGGCACCACACATCATGATGCCCTGCCTCCCCAATTGGACAACCTACCATGATTGACACACTGTTTGACCTCTGCGTTGCGTTGCCCTGCCCTGCCCCCACAGTACAATGCAAGCGTGTCAGTTCCAGACAGCAGCGGGCCCGAGCGGTATGTCTCCCTCTCTCTTCCAAACAACACTACACACTCATGTGCTCAGTCATGCTGGGTATGGATGGACTATACCCACCTCCTCTTTGAAACATTTTCTCATGTTGTTCAAATCACTCCAGTTGAGCTGGGAGAATTCTGCAGACTCCCTTTATCTGATGTATTTCTGTCACACACAGTGCAGAGCATTGCTCCTCTCCCTCTCCGCTCTAGACACACACACACACACACACACACACCCTCCTCCATTTCCTTTCCCTACTCCCACTCATATTAGTCATCCATACATCCTGTGTGGCCTCCCTGTGTTTCTGTGACTGTAACACCTGTTCACATGCAGTTTGGTGCCAGCACTGAACCTCTCCCCCCTTGTTTATTGCCATCCTTCCCTGTCTCCATCCATCTTTCTTTCTCTCTCTTTCTCTCTCTCTCTCTCTCTCTCTCCATCTCCAGTATCCTGAGTATCAGCGCAGACATCCCCACCGTGGGTGAGATCCTGCTGAAGATCATCCCCACGCTGGAAGAGGTAGGCCCACATGGTGGTTGTCGGATGTTGTTGTTGGATGCTGTGTTTGACGTCGTGCCTCCTGGCTAAGTCTCCTGTGTTCTCGGTTGTTTCAGTACCAGCACCATAAGGGCATGGACTTTGACTGTGAGCTGCGGCTGCTGATCCACCAGAGCCTGGCAGGAAGCATCATCGGGGTGAAGGGAGCCAAGATTAAAGAGCTCAGAGAGGTGTGTGTGTGTGTTGGAGTGGTGGGCTGGCTGGCCTTTGAATACTTTTAAAACTGTATGATGGCTGAAGGCTGAAGCGTTGAGCATTGAAGGGCTTAGTAAGCCAGTTGAATGTTTAAAGAGAATAAAATTTGTTTATGACACTGTTATGTATTTTGTCTGTGTTTGTAGAGCACACAGACCACCATCAAACTGTTCCAGGAGTGTTGTCCCCAGTCCAGCGACCGTGTGGTGCTGGTGGGCGGGAAGGCTGAGCGCGTTGTGGAGTGCATCCGCATCATGCTGGAGCTCATCGCTGAGGTAATACACACACACCCCTCACGGGCTACATGCCACACACTCACCATGCTTGATGGCAGTTCTCATGATTTCCTGTGTAAACACAAACACATACAGAGTTTGTTTGTTTGAGTGAATAATGACACTACATCACTACTTCATGAGACAAAATGCTAGCTCTGAGATCACACTCTGAGAGGTTTTGTTAATTATAGCTAATAGGCAATCAGAAATCAATCGATTCATAAATAAATTGGTTAGTGTCAATATCATCTAATTATAATTACTTGTTTGTAGTCATTATTCACTTAACCTTTATACTAAATATTGAAGTTTCCTATGACTGTCTTTAGGCTCCCATAAAGGGCCGAGCACAGCCTTATGACCCCAACTTCTATGACGAGTCGTACGACTACGGTGGCTTCACCATGCCGTTTGAGGAGCGAGGCGGTGGAGGCCGGCGACCCATGGGTGGAGGTGGCGGTGGCGGCGGCGGTTTTCCCTCCAGGGGAGGACGCGGTGGTGGAGGTTTCGATCGCATGCCCCCAGGCGGCCGAGGAGGCCACTCCATGCCCCCGTCCCGCAGAGGAGATTACGAGGACATGAGCCCGAGGCGCGGGCCCCCACCCATGCCCCCCGGCAGGGGCGGCAGGGGTGGCCGAGGCGGCGGAAGAGGCCGCGACTCGCACATGGGCCCCCCACACCACAGGAGAGGGTAAGTGTGACTCGCGTGACTGAAGAAGCCCTCCACCTCTCTTCATTCCAACCAGCCCTCCTCTCTCATTCCTTCGCTCTCTCTTGTCTTCTAGTCACCCCACTCTCTCTTTCCATCTTTCTTTTCTCTCTTCTGCCCTGGGCCTCTGTTCTTGTCCACCCATTTGTCTGGAACATCATGAAGCACTAGGCCTGGCTTAGTGGCACTAGTTTGTGTGCTCTCCATAAGCTACGTCTTTTTGTGTTTGT
>JAODXP020000019.1:22192892-22227892 GCA_027497455.2 Sardinella longiceps
ACAAACACTGCTGTGTCTCTATCAACATTCACAAAATGGCAAGGCCATGTCAAACGACGTGCCATAATAGTGTCTGGTGCACAGAGAACTGAAAGGTAAACGTTAGTACTACAGTAGGCCAACGTTACTCGTCACCTCACCCAAGAGGTTCATTAACCTAAAAGCGTCCACACAGATGCGTCAGGATTCATCAATGGAAGTTGTGTCTAGTTGATCACACAGAGAGATAGCCTTACTTTAAAACTCAAAGTGTTGTTTTAATATTGTATAGATTTTACTTTCCTCACACCAAGGGGTGCAGAGTGAATAGCTTTATGTAGGGCAGCAGTCGTCATGCAATTATACTATGACCAAAAAAGTGGCAGGTTGAGCATAGGTTTAGCCAATTATAGCGAGGCTAACACCTTTGCTTACCCTGACACATTTTTTGTTTTGTTTTAAACGACTGCTGTGAAAAAGGTCCATGTTATCATGACATTCATATAGGCCTATTGAGTGCTGTAGATGTAATTACATGGGCTACTGTAATATTGGTCCTGATAAGGATGGCAGCCATAGCTTGTGTGCTTTTAAAAGGGATGTTGGTTGTGATGGGCTACTGATAGTATGATGTGAGCCTGTCGTGTGTGTGTGTGTGTGTGTGTGTGTGTGTGTGTGCAGGCACTGTGATGGCAGAAGAGGTCCTATGGCCACGAGAGGCTGGCCGGTTTGTCTCTGAGCGGAGTCGTGATGTGCAGGTGTGCGAGGAGGGTGTGGCGCGTGTGGCAGAGATGCTGTACGGCCTCAGACACAGCGATGTCCTCAGTGCACATGGCTGGTGCAGGATGAACCCTTTAGCCCCACCCCCCGGTGGTGATGCAGCACTCAATTGGCTGCTGGTAGTAGACACCATGAACTTCTCCTTCTGGCCGGACGACCCAGACAAGCAGTGCGAGGTCATATGCCGTGGGAAGACTTACACTGGCTACATGGCCTTGTGTGCAGCCATTACCAGAGCCCTGGATGAGGGTGAGAGTCATACGCACACACATGAGATGTCAGACACAAACATACAGTACACCTCTGTTGGGGGACACAGTAGGCTACACTCACAAGATTTTCCACACAGTCTCAGAAGCAGGAGACCGTTTCTGGTGGGAATACACAGACACACACGCACTATTAACAGACAGCTATGGATACAATCCTGCAAATTTCTATGTGAATGAAGTCTAAATCTACACACAGAGATTTAATGCAAAAACACATTTTAATGAGCTAAATAGTTGCTCGTTGTATATGATCTGTGTCTGTATGATTTTGTGTGATTGCGTGCAGGTGTACCCATCACAGACCCGGCATATTACTCTAAGATGAGTATGGAGGACTTGGGCAGAGTTCTGCGCTCTGACAGTCCGGTGCTCATGCCTATGCTCAGCGAGCGGCACAAGGCCTTGACGGAGGTGGGCCGCACGCTGCTCACACACTCTGCATCATTCCGCTCATTCCTGGAACCTTGTGACAATAACGCCCTCAAGATGGTGCAGCGCATCGTGGAGCTCCTGCCCTCCTATAGGGATGAAGCTGTCTTTGAGGTAATAATCATTTACGATTCAGGTGTAGAGATTACATGCATGTGATTGTACAAAATATTTAAATAATACCATGCTTGTTGTTAATGTTTTGTCATAGCATAAATGTCTAAACACATTGCCAAGTATAGTTCTTTAAACTTGAATGGTTATGAAAAGTTGTGTGTGTTTGTGTGTGTGTGTGTGTGTGTGTGTGTGTGCAGGGTAGGAGGGTGGCCCTCTACAAGAGAGCTCAGATCCTGGTGGCTGAAGTGTGCTGTGTGCTGGAGGCTGGTGGAGAGGGCACTGTCTCAGACATGGATCAGCTCACCATGTTTGCAGACTACAGAGTTCCACAAGCCCTTCTCCACTTGGGGGTGTTCAAGTATTCAGATGAGTTGATGGACACTCTCAAAAAGGGTCAGTATTCAGTTAGTCAGTTGTTAAATTCCGTTTAATATGTATTTACAACTTTACAAGTTTGTGTGAATAACATACATTTGGGGGTGCTTTACATGGCTCTGATTGTGGACATAATATGCACCAAGAAGCACTGTGTGTGTGTGTGTGTGTCTACGTTGGTGTTTCACAGGTGAGTTGCTGAACTCTGGCGATAGAAGAGAAGTGGAGATCCGTGGTTGTTCTATTCACTCTGTAGAGCAGATTAAGGAGAAGCTGGTGGCCTTGGTAGCGCAGCGTGATGGAGAGGTGTGCCACATCAACTCTGCCCTCATTGACTTCTTCCTGTGGCCATATGCAAAGGAACATCACAAAGAGATGGCCCACATTCCTATCCACCACACACGCTGCATCTACTACTGACATGAGGCATTTAATTTTGTTAGAACCCTTTTTGTATGGCAATTAAATGACATAAAACAAAACAACAACGATGTTATGGTGTCTGTCCTGTTGTGAAGTAATAGCTTGATTCCTCCTTCTCAAACGGTGGCGCTGTTGAAATATGACCTTTATTTCCTAAAAGCAGGACCCGCGCTCCTTGCCAGATGTCAGTCGTTGTTGCTTGGCAACGAACAGGCACAACAAAGCTTGGGAAGATGACATTCGTATCTGTATGCTACTTGTCTGCGAAGTTATTGCTAAGTCTTTCATCATAAAGTAGGCTTATACTTGTGATGACAGGATTTATTATATAAAAACGGTATCCTTTTATCTGGTATATTGTTATCTGGTATCCAGAAGGTCTAGGATTTCTTGCTAGGTTTTGTTCGTGACAGCTCGCTAGCATAACAAACCCGTCATCACTAGCACAGATGTTTACATAAACTCTGGCTAAGCTCTATCGGTAATATGATGGAAAAGGTGATGCGAGTCGCAGTGCGCATAAGACCACTGCTTCCTGCAGAACTTCGCCAGAACCGGGAGGTATGTGCACAGGTTTCAGCTGATTCACGGCAGGTCATACTGGGAGGTGGGCATGTCTTTCCCTGCGACCATGCATTTGGATCTACAGCGTCGCAGGAGCATGTGTACAGTGACAGTGTGAAGCCCCTGCTAGCGTCATTTTTCGCCGGCAAAGATGTGACGATTCTCGCTTATGGGCAGTCTGGGTCTGGCAAGACCTACACACTCAGCGGCGGTCACACTGGTAAGTAGTGGCTAATAAATAATGTTAAAGGAAGGTACGTTGCAAGTGTCTGACCTTTTATTTTTTACACATGTGTGGAAGATCGAGGAGTAATCTGGCGTTTTTGTGAGGACCTGTTCCTTCAGTTGACTTCGAAAGACCACTCGCACCTTAGGCTGAGTGTCTGCTGTGTTTCACTATGTGGAGATGACATGAAAGATTTGCTGAGACCGGAGGCTCAACAGTTTCGCATCATAGATGACCTAAATGGAAGAACAGGTAAAGTTTCACTGGCTTGATTGCCCTTTTGATGCCGTCACAACTATTATCACTGTCACTTATGGGTTCCTTCCTTGTCTTCGCCACCATGGTGTGCAGGAACTTGCAAGTAATCTAATGAAGTGTTATGAGCCAAGTTATCAGTGTGGTGTCATGGAATAGAAATGTGGTATATTATAAATAATGTCTAATGAATAATAAATGTTTTTTCTTTGTGTGTCTCCAGTTGTGGAAGGAGCTGCTGAGTTCCCACTGGATTCAGTGGAGGACTTGTACAATGTCCTGGAGTGCATGGATGACTCCTCCTCACACACACTACTTTGGCTGCGGCTCAGGCATCACTCAAACGACAGCCTTCAGGACGGGTTACTCTCAACATTGCTTGTGGTTGACCTGGCCGGCTGGAAGTGTGTGTCTGGTCTAGTGAACACTGACACTCGCCGGTTTGAACGCTCCCTCCAAATCAGTACAGAGCTGCGGACTTTGGCTGACACAATTCGGCAGGACCAACTTGCTCTTGGTGTCCCAGCTAGCCGTGCGCAGACCCCACAAGCGCTGCCTAGCCGCACACACACTCCATACACTCCTCTCCCACAGTCAGAGGTTTCGGACTCACCAAGGGGCCGACGACACACTGCACAATCAACGGTCCATTCCGTCTCGGAGTATGCACACACACACTCGCCTCTGATGAGGCTGCTGCAGAACTCCCTGTCTGGCTCTGCTCAGACCCTTCTTATGGTGTGTGTTAGCCCTGCTCAGGCTAGCCTCACTGACACCGTCAGCTGTCTGATGCTAGCTGCCCGCGCTCAGAAGAAATACTCCCACCTAGATCGGAGAGGCATGCTGCGCACACGGACACCCACCCAGTCGGCACCCTGCACACACGCCACCCTTGCACAGCATGCTGCTGCTGTGCTGGAGGAGCTCAAGGAATCCAACCTCAGTCCCACTCTACAGTATAAACTTAACAGCTGGTTGGACGCATACGAGAAGGTGTCAAGCCCTTCTCATGCTTCAGACGTCACTCTGTGTGAACCTGGTTATGGCCATCAGGTGTGTGAGTGTGTGTGCTTGGATGTGTGCCGTTCTGGTCTTTGCGTTTTCAAAATCTTTGAACAGTTGTAAACGTTTAGGGCAAATAGCTTTTCCATTGAGCTGGAAGTTTGAACAATGTTGTGTAATGTCTCAATGGTAATCCCTTCAGCCAGCTCCATGTACTGTAAGAACAGAGAACTACCTCCTCAAATGGTTTATTTGTGTGTTTGAGAATTTGAATGCATCTCTGATTTCCATGGTCTGCAAACACTCTGTCTAGTCTTTCACACCATGTGATCTGTTTGGCAGGCCATGATGTTGCTGGTTATTAAATGATATTTAATCGGACTGTGTTTCATCAGCTATCAACAGACACAGCGGTTTGTGATGAGACAGATGCTGCGCCACCGCAGGACACGCAGGCATATGTGCCGTCTTTACAGGAGCTGAAACTGCACTGCCGTCTTCAGGTAACAGAGAACAAAAGAGAGAGAGAGAGAGTGAGATACACAACACCGTAACTGATTGAATGACAGAGGAGAATGACTTTGATGCTGACACATTCTGGCTCATTGTCTTCATGTAGAGTGAGCTCCTTGTGGAGCAGAAGCTGCTTGCTGATTGGCTGAAGCGTGACCGAAGGGCCTCAGATAGCAGCGGCCAGAGGAGCCCTCTGACAGACCAGCGGCCGGCGCACCAGAACAGACAGCCCCCACGGTGTGGGTCTGCAGGCAACAGGAAGGTAACTTTGGACTGGGGAGCAGAAGGTGCTTGTGCGGTAATGGATAGTGGAACAGAATGTGATCCTTAGAGGGTATCTGTGTGTGTGTGTGTGTGTGTGTGTGTGAAAACTAGAGTGTGTATTTGTTTTAAACATTGCTTTATGTGTTAATGTGTTTCCGCATGTGTATTTGTGCGTACTGTATGCAGGTGTACAGCAGTCCCTGTGGCCTGAGCTTGGAGCGATTATCAGCCACCATTAAGACCAGCAACCAGCTGCTGCTGGCTCAGCTGGAGGAACAGGAGCAGGTGCAGCGACTGCCCAGCGCCAGGAGAGACTCGGACACAGACACAGAGGCCGAGGGCAAAGACCAGTCAGAGAAGAGAGATAAGAAGAGGTACTCATCATCAGCTCCTCTCATGGCGCAGGAGCTCCCTATTGCTCCTCTTGCTCCCCAGCTAACACAATCTGCCATTCCAGCTTTTCCCGCTGAAGCACTGAAATCAGTGGCCATCTTGATTAGCTGGACACTGTCAATATACTGACACGAGTCAGGTGGGCTTCCAACCATTGATTGAGGGTCCAAGATCATGGAAGATTTAGTATAGTAGAAAAATAGTCTAATAGTATAGTCTAAGTAGAAAAATAGAAAATCCATCCATAAATAGAAAATCCATGCTGTACTGTACATACAGTAACAGACGCATGTTGCACATGTTGACTGAATCCCCAACAACTTCTCACGCCCTGTCCTAAGAACTGAGCCATGAACCTTAAAACATTTAACTGATATGAATCAACTCAAGGGTTAATTGAGTCATGCCAGATTTTAACTACTACCTCTAAAATATGATGATTATGACAAGAATGTAGTTGAGTGCTTGTGTATTCCCTTGTGCACCATCCCATTCTAAACAGGATTTTGTAATGCTATGCTGGACATCATCTGTTCTCAAACTTTCAGTGATGGAGACAATGTCTGTATTTGTCTTTTTCTAAAACCAGACCTGTGCTGAACCGCACATGGACCCGCAAACACGCTCCCGACCTGAGAACAGACAGCCCTGACACACAGGGAACCCCAGAGGATGATGGAGAGCCCAGCGCAAGCAAGAGCCGCTCTGTTCTGGTCAGTGAGCTCCTGTTGGAGAAAGAGCTTTTGCAGAATAGAAAGGACGACCTGACCAGCCGCTTGTCTGATGGGAGCACACATTCAGAACAGGTGAGTGAAGAGTGCACACAGGTGGTGGCTCTTACAGCCACCTAGAAGCATGACAACATACAACATAAAAAAGTAATATATGGCACAGTGAGGTATGTGACTGTGTGTGTGTGTGTGTGTGTGTGTGTGTATGTGCTTCAGGATGACAGTGCTTTGCATCAGCTGGATGAGACCATAGAAGCTATGGATGTTGTGATTGGCCTTCGTCAGCATCATGGCCAGCAGAGGGCCCCAGAGAGTAAGCCCAGTGTAAGCTCTGCGCCTATAGATGAGCTGAGAATTCTTGAGGATCTGTCTCTGCAGGAGGCCAAAGCTCTCTTCTACACATACTTCAGCAAGGTGAGTTACCCCACTCCTGGAAAATTTACATTTTCATCCCATGAACATGTCGCGGCTATTAACAAGAGATGAGACAGCTATATGTTTTGCCATTTAAGGTGCTCTGTGTAAATGGCACCTGAGGACATGTTTGTGTGTGTGTATGTGTGTGTGTGAGTGTGAGGCATGGCTGACTTATCACTGTCTCTGCCCCTAAGGCGGTTTGTTTGCGGGTGAGCGGTGCGTCTCAGCAGAGGCGTGTGTGTGAGCTGGAGGAGCTTGTGAATGCGGAGCGGGAACAGAATGCACAAAAGCTCCAGCAGCTGGAGAAGGAGGTGTTCTTCTACCGCAGCAGCAGCCGAGATCTGCGGCGCCGTCTCAAGGAGCTGGTGCAGGACGCTCCATCGCCACCCTCCAGCAGCGCGTCCTGTCGCAGGGGCAGCGGAGATGGGGGCCACGGCCTGGGAGGGCCACCTACTGGCTGACGTAAAAAACCCAACAAACACTTCAAGTGTGCTTTTTGAAACTATTCTTACAGAGGCCATCAATGCTAAACTCAGCCTTATGGCAGCACTTATCTGCCTCTTTAGGTGCCTAATCATCACAACAAGATGAACAATGAATTAACTCTTTTCTGCTCAAAGCTCAGCCACTGCTGAGTGTACACTACATCCACCCAGTGACTTTTACTCAGTAGACAGCCTTTTTTCACCCCTTCCTCAGTTTGTGCTCCTGTGACTCATCCATGGCTTACATGTGGTGGTGTTTTTTCTATTTATGTGATTTCTTTGAATAATTTATTTTGAATTGAATGGTTATCGGTTGAATGGTTATGTGCGAGTGAATAAATCTTTTACTAGTTCTTGTGAAGTTTATGTTTTCGTTGTAAATGCATGTTGATTACAATACAGCTTAAGTCTAAGTCCACCAATTTTGACACAGTTTTGGTCCTTAAAAATTAAAGTAGCTGCTATCTTATGCCTCAAGGGCAGCGCACAAGTCAAGTTCGCTGTGGCCTGTGGGGCAGCAAGATGTAATCCGGGAAATGCGTTGTGCCTATTAAGGTCGATTAGCTATTGTATCTTGAATGCAAACCAAAACATCTAAATATCAGTCACACACAGGGGTTAATAACTAAGGGCAATAGTGTTGGAATTACTATGACAGACCCTTTTTTTTACACACATTCACTAAGTAATGTTTCAAGACCTGGTTTGAAGGGTTAGAAAGGTTTCTGCAAAGAAAGACGCACTAAACAAGACAAACAAGAAGGGTTAAATTGCAATCACACTTTAAAGAATTTCAATCACACTTTAATGCTATATAATCTAAAATTCCCTGGCCTAGGCAGTTGCTGGGCTGTAGAGCCTGCACACCGCTGCCCTTTGAACTCAAGCGCCCCCTGGTTCGCACTTAACTTATTATTAAGTAAACAAATAAATGTGCGATCAATACACAGCGCGCAGCGAGCCCATCCTCCTGCTCTGAGGATGGAGGCGAGTGGAGGGGTGTGAGTCCCCACGCCGCTGCAAGGCTCCCATGGGAGCGGGAGATGGATGAGTAGGGGCGTGCGGCCCAGCATACTCCATTGTTCCGCGGAGCAGTCAACGCGCCACAGCACCTCCTCCTAATGTCACTGTGCGCACCAGGTGGAACGCAAATGAAAGGCCGTCCATTTGTACGAGACGGATTCGGACGGGAGACCCCCTAATTCGGTTCCACCGCCGGCGGGCTTCTATTTAGTGAATGCGTGCGCGAGTGGGTGGAATGGATTAGAATGAAGTCACTTGGTGTCAGACAGCAGACGCGACCCACTGAGATGCTGAGGTTTTGGGAAATGCTCATCGCGCGTGGCATCACTTTTCTGTATTCAAATGCATGGAGGGGGGTTGTACATAATGGCCACTGGCCACATTTTTTTTTTCCAATAAATGATTTACTAATAAACTATTTATCTCCTGTTCAAACTTTTATAATTTTTAAAGGATTTAGGAAAAAACTCGAACAGTAGGCTACTGCAGTGATCAAATATTGCCAAATATTTTGAGTTGACAAGTCGATACAATTCCATCATGAATAATATTCCACAAATTTGACTACAAGATTGTGCAAAAAAAAAATCTGTGACATTTTACAAGTTCTCCATACTCAACAGCAAATCAGATGACGCACTGCAACACATTTCTTCATTTACTGTGGATTGGTTATGGCTTTTGCTTTTTGTTAGTTTCCCATTTTAGAACCAGGACTGACTTCTTCAGAGTTCTTTGAGTGCAAACATGAGCAGACAGCTAGAGGACCCTGAGGAGCAATTCAAGACATTCTCCTCCCACTAACAAATCATATCCATTAATGTGTGTGTACGGGTATGGACAGAGGTCTGGATGGCTGAGCAGACACTGCCTAGGGACCTGTGTGAGTGATACTCTGTGATCTAATTCAGAAAGGCACTCATGCTTAGAGTTCAAAATTTAATCTTTCTACAATTTGACAATTTCTCCTACTCTTTCTATCGTTCTCTCAATCTGCTGTCGCTTTTGTCTTTCGCTGGCTCTGAGTCTTTCTGTCTGCGTCATAAAAGAGAGGCAGCAGTTCAGCCAGCTGCCTCATGACCTTGCTAATAAGTTTGATGCCTTGTGCACAATAGTATCGTCGGGTTTTAGTGGAGCTGAGTCAGACGTCAATCCACACACACGACTCTGCTCCCTTCCTCCCTCTCTCTCTCTCTCTCTCTCTCTCACACACACACACACACACACACACGGTTTGATTTCAGTGGTTTTGTTCGTTTTCTGTACCCTCTCTGAGTTCTGATAAATAACGTTTAACTATAGCAGAGGTTTTAACTCTGTTTATTTAGTTTCTTTGAATGATGGAATAATAATTACACAGTGAAGAACATTTCTAGTGCCAGTGGCCTCTGTAAAAAAAAAAGATGAAATGGCTCTGATAACTCCAATAAAATTCCATTTAACTTCAGGAGTGCAGCTGGTGGCACGACCCTCGGCGTCAGCCTGGTGTGGGGAGAAAGATGCTCTTTTCACAGCGCTGTGTGCCACACAGCTTAGCCCTTATCACAAGGGTCTCCAAACACACTCCATTCAATCTCCACTCAATGCAGCCCACTTCACCCCTCTGTACACACATGCACGGCCATCTCCCCCTGCTCTAGACGTGTAAAGTGACACAAGTGAACTGTGGTGGGCGGTTGTGTGGATCATGCTGTGTAATAAAAGGATAGAAAATGGTGACTTTGAAATTGTGAAAGGTGACATCCATAACTTAAATTACTCTTAATTGGTATGATTGTTCCATTCTACCCACCTCTCCCCTCACTCCACAAATTAAATGAAAAGTTAATGAGCATCATGTTAGGGGAAATCATAGGCCTATGGGAGTCAAGAACTGATCAATGTTTTTTCCATAAATTGGAATTTTATCTGCATGATCTTTGCCTTCACATCCAGGTGGTGACATTTCTGATTAGTTGATGGTACAAAAAATCTATGAGCGTTGGTGAAAGTAATGCATGAGTTGAAATTTTGAGCTCAAAGAAAGCAGTAAGGGTGAGAAGGGAAAACGAGAATGTATGTGTAGGGTGAGGGGATTCCGGCCAGGGGATTCCGCGACTCCCAGGCGGTAATTGGGAGAACAGCTGACTCGGCCGCGCGATGGCAGATGGTCGGTGCGGCCGGGTGGCGGTGTGTGCGTATAGGGAGGGGGTAACGCCCATTGTTTGGGCGTTTGAGCTCTTCGCACAGACAATGACCCCAGCAGGGGCAAGAAAAGATGGGGAGAAAAAAACTCTCCTTTTCACCCGCGAGAGGAGAGAAAAAACGGAAATGCAAAAAAGTTGGGAAAAATAATTCGGGGTCTTTGTTCAGTCCGTCTGCTCGGCTCGCGCGCACAGCTGTCCATGGTCTAAGACTCGCGGTGATTTTCAGATGGAGAAGTTAGCATCTTTGTCCCTTAAACATTAGGTTTCAGCAGCGGGGATTCACACGGCTTTAGTCAAACAATGTGTGTTCAGTAGGGCTTAACGCTCGTGTCTGAAATAGCCTTTGAAATAGATCCTTTTTACGACTTGGATGAGTTAATCAGCAATAACTGGATAATGTGGATCTACACTTAGGCCCACCGCATGTTAGCAGCAAACTACTTCTCAAAACTCTCTGATAGCAAACTAATAACAAGTCGTTTCAAGAAACAATTAGGCCTATGCTTTTAACGAAAGATCAGATCTTCATCCTGACATTACAGTCAATCCAAAATGTTCAGACTTCTGCGCCTATGTAAAAAGTTTAATTTATTTACCCTCCATGGGAATTAATTTCTCCTTTAATGTCCACCTCAAGTTGACTATCCAAATCTTTAATTTTAATTGAAAGAAATAAACAAGTAGTAGTCTAAGCTTCTGGGAACCTTAAAAGTAAAGGTAAACAATGAACATTTAGTTAATAAATAAGGCTCTGTCCTAACCTAACAATATATAAATGGAATCAATGACAGGGATTGCTTTCCTTTGATAAATTGGTCAAAAGGGAAATCATGTTTGCATACAGTACAGCAAGAAAAAAGTAGTTCAACTGTAGGCTACTAAAATTGGCCTGAATTGACGACCTCACTCCTCGGTGTTGGCACGCCTTAAATAATTGAAATTAAATGTGCCTGTGTAAAATCATAAGAGCGCAACAAAGAAATCGCAAAACAAGTATGCAACAAGGCCAGCCTTGTAAATAGACAGAATGCTCTACACAGAGCTGTCTCTCCTATGGTATGCAGAACTGTCATTAGGACAGAATACCGGAGCAGAGTTGCGGACAGGGACAAAACGAATATATCATCATGGTGCATCACAACGCAAGGTGAACTAATCCCGAAGGAGATTGTATTGTCTCGCTAAGTATACCAAGCACGACTTTGTCCAGATGTACCCTAATGTACACCAATATCAACTTTATGAGACCAATCAGATTCACCATTCATACGATCCACCAAATATGGTCATCTTAGCTCCTCCTCCAGCATGCCCTCGCGGGGTACCTCATTCATGCTCGTGCTGAAAGCATCACTGCCAATTTGTACTGCAGGCGCGCGGCCAACGGGACAGCATCCACTGTTTGTGTTTGTCTCGGAATACGCCTTCAGCCGTGCTCAACACTTCTGCGTTCCAGCCGCGTCCATGTATTGTGGGAGTGAGGGAGTCTAGCGTGCGAAAGTGTGAGGGTTGTTTGTGAGAGAAGAGGTTTGGAGGGCAAAGTTGACAGTTGTGTGTGTGCGTGTGTAAGTGTATGTTTCTGTAACACAGGTGATTGTCGTGAACGCTGGATGCAACAAGGGCTTTATTACAAGATTTCAACTGAACAATGATCGCATCTGAAGGAAGCATACATATATTATCACTTCTGTCCTTTTTGGGGGGCGTCTGAAGCTGAGAGAGACGAACCAGATAGGAAAAACAACTACAGGGAGTCGGACACCTGAAAACCTCCCTGCTGTGTACAGTTAACGACAAATCAACAAACGTCACCTGTTCCAGCCCCTTCTTTTTGGATTGTATATCTCCTGGTCTGCAAGATTACTCAGGTGTTTTCCGGCTGAGTTTTAAATGTTCGGGCTGCACGAACATCTGGGGAGGGACGTCAGCGGTTTGAAGGACCGATCTCTTGGAGAGGACATGGATCCCGTGCGCTCGTGGGTTAGGAATGTTGGGGTGGTGGACGCAAATGTTGCTGCTCAAAGGTAAGTCATGAAATGTCCACTATACTGACATCTACAAGCTACAAGAATGCTTTAGAAAAAATGCATGATGCATTGCTTTACGCGTAATTTTGTCTCGTCTCTGAGTAGGGTTGAGGCGTTGCATCGTGTTTTCGTTGTTGCGCATAAGTTTTAAAACAGTCAAATAAGAAATTACTTAAAATATATAAAGTAGGTGACAAGGCATTGTTGTAACTTGCGCAGTGCTCTTTTCACTTTTCCTATGAGAACACAGAGTGCAACAGGTCAGAGCATGGCACGGGGTGCCCAATTTTAAGGCTTCGAGCATCACTTAGGTTGAACTTAGAGGCGGCCGTGTCACGAGTCGCATGAAAAGGCCCTAACAAAACTAAACAAAAGCAGAACAATAAAAGGCAACCGGCATGATGCCAGAAAGACCCCACTTGAGCTGGGACGCATCTCTTCACTGTTAAAGTTAGACACTGATGAACCACACTAGACATACGAGGTTGTGGGCTATCACCCTGCTTTACATTAGACTTGATTTCATTAGGCATGCGTAAAAGAGTTCTAGTTGTGTTTACAAATGCACTTTTAACATAACAATTTCAACAAATCGATATAACACCACCACAAATTGTTTCTGTCATTGCAAATATCGAAGTTATAAATAGCCTACAAAAAGAAATATAATATAACTTTTTCCTTAAAAAAGCACCTTAACAGGTAATAAGCTGTGGTTATGCAACGAGAGAATAAATTGTGAGCAAATTATTTGAGAGCAAGTCCTAATAGGATAAAAATGAAATTCGTTACTATTTTTTTTTCTAAAAGAAAAAATGAATACAGTATGTTTATGAAATGGATCAATTATAAACAAATTAACTTTTAACTGTAGTCTTATAGGCTAGTCTAATTATCATCACAGAATGTAACATTTGGAACTTGAAATATGTGTTTAATTATGCGATACTTTAATTTTGCGCAAGCGTGTATTCTTGTCTGGTTAGAAAAGTTTTCAACATATTTTTTCAGCCTTAACAAAATTGATTACATAGTTGTTGAACTCTGCCAACTCGCCTTATTTTAAATAAGCAGACAAGAAATTGGAAAATCGTGTATGTGTTATAATTGACATGATTGCCTAAGGACATGCAAACGGTGCAACAAATCATCTAACAGCGTGTCGACTTAGGCCTTAAAAAATGATCCTCAGTGACCTCTTGCACACAGGGCCACTGCAGGCAGCTGAAGCTTAAATTATTTTAATAAGCATGAAAGGAGAGCTACAGCTGATTCCTGCAAACACAGGGTATAATGATGCTCAGTTCATCATACATGAACATATTAAGTTTTATAGCGTCTAAGTGTGCCCACCGAAGAATAAAACGCACGTTTTTTTTTTTTTTTTAAATAGGCCTGTGCATATTTCGTTGAATATAAAGGCTAAGGAAGTATGGAAATGACCGCATATGTAGAGAAAACTAAAACAAATAAATTCTGGTTTAATAGGCCATGCATACTCACATTTCTTTACTTGACTTTAAACAAGACAAAAAATATGATTTCACAGGACAGTTTTTGCCTCCTAACTATTGGAGACTGAAAATATAAAATAATCCAACAACATACAGGACATTAAAAAAGAGTAAAAGATAGGCCTACGACATTATAGCTGTGAGGTTTAACCCATAGGCTAGGAGAAATATAATTAGAATTGAACTCTCATTTTAATCCACTCTAGTTTCAAATCCCATCTCAGATTCAAAACATCCAATGATTGCCCATCCCTAACCCTAAACACTGACCTCTGACCTTTAACCCCAAACAAGGTCATGCTCTGCCCACATGTGCAGGCACTGCACTTCTTTGTGTACAGAGATATTTACTCTTTGGAGAGGTCTTTATTTCAGAAAGACTACTGTGGTTGGCATACTGAATTATTACAATCAGAGGAATAGCTATCTTCGTTGTTCACAGCAGCAGGGTTTGTTCTGTTTTACAGTATGCATCTCTCTCTTATTGCTTGTGTTTGTGTGTGTGTGTTTGTGTATGTTACAGTGGGGTTGCTCTGTCACGAGCTCACTTTGAGAAGCAGCCACCCTCCAATCTCAGAAAGTCCAACTTCTTCCATTTCGTACTGGCATTATACGATCGCCATGGGCAACCAGTGGAGGTGGAGAGGACATCTTTTGTCGACTTTGTTGAACATGACAAGGTGTGTGTATGTCTCTGTGTGTACATAGCCTATGTGTTTGTGTATGTATGAAAAATGTCTATCAATTTGTATATACCGCATGAGAAAATGCAAGACACAAGCAACAACAACAGATGAGAGTTTATTTTAGACTTGAATGCCTGCTTTCCTGTGTGTGTGTGTGTGTGTGTGTGTGTGTGTGTGTGAAAGCGAGAGAGAGAGAGAGAGAGAGAGAGAGAGAGAGAGAGAGAGAGAGAGAGACTGATTTTGTAGGTTTATGCATACATGTGATTGTATCTGTATATTTGAAATGCATCTGTGTATGTGTGTGTGTTTGTGGGAATAGCCAGACTTAAATATAGTGTTGATTGATGGCTTTGCCATGTGGTCATACTTGGGCTGAGAATGCAACATTTTTGTGAGGGTTGGGAATTGTTGCTTTTAACTGCGTGACTCAGAGAAAGACGGAGAGAGAGAGAGAGAGAGCGCAATTGTAGCATTGTGATAGAAGTTGTTCTTCTTGATGTGTACTCCTCAACCTGCACAACAACTAATGTGTGGCTGTTGTTATGAACTTTTAATGAATGATTTTTGTGTGTGCTATTTCCAGTGCTTGAGTGAGTTGTGCAGTATGTACATATACTTGTCTTCTACACGTGTATTGTTCTGTTGTCTGAAGTAGGCATGAACAAGCCCCCCCCTGCCCCCCCCAAACACAGACTGATTAATAGTGGCTTCTTTTTTATTGTGTGCTTTTGCTTTTGTGCAAGGAGCAGACAGGAGAAAAGACCAACAATGGCATACACTACAAACTACAACTCCTATACAGCAACGGTGAGTTTTCTCTCTCTCTCTCTCTCTCTCTCTCTCACACACACACACACACACACACACACACTCTCTCTCTCTCTCTGACTGTTTCACCATCAATGTAATATTGCAAATATCTATGTCTGACATTGTGTATGTGTTTCTGTGCTCTTGCAGGTGTGCGTACAGAACAAGACCTGTATGCTCGTCTCATTGACTCCGTCACTAAACAGGTTAGTCAAACAGGCTCACAGAAGCTTGGACTTGTCTTACACATATGTCTAACAGTGTTGGATGCTGATGAGACTAAATCTCTCTCTCTCCTTCTCTCTCTCTCTTTCTCTCTCTCTCTCGTCTCTCGACTGCAGCCCATCAGCTATGAGGGACAGAATAAAAATCCAGAGATGTGCAGAGTGTTACTCACCCATGAGGTTATGTGCAGGTGAGTGACACACAAACACACACACACATACACATTAACTAAACTAAACACAGAAAGAAGTTGAAGAGTGGTAGACAGATAGATGGAAAGTCAGAAAGAGGCAGAGAGAGAGAGAGAGAGAGAGAGAGAGAGAGAGAGAGAGAGAGAGAGATCTACAGAGACTGGAGGAGAGTCTGAAGGCTTCAGTTGCTTTTGTTTGACCAGCAGATGCTCAAGCAGGACTCACAGCTGGCTAATAAGGATTCGGGGCGTGTGTATGTCTGTCCATGTGTGTGTGTGTGTGTGTGTGTGTGTGTGAGGTGGGGGCACCAGGGTGGGGGTGGGGGGGCAGAGGGCAAGCGTCACAGCTGGGGAGTGGGCTCAGGCTTTGGGGGCGGGAGCGGGGTGAGGGGGTGGCAGATGGCTTGGGGTGGGGGGCACTTTTGTTATGCAGGCACCGGGGCGGGAGGAGGAGGGGGAAGGGGCAGGGTTAACCCCACAGACAAGAGGTGTGTGTGTGTGTGTGTGTGTGTGTGTGTGTGTGTGTGTATGTGTGTGCGTGTGTGTGCTTGAGTCAGTCGTAAGGGTGGGGTAAGAGTTTGATTTCAAAATCAATGTGACAGATTGCTGGGCTGGCTTTTTGCTTTTGAGTGCACCCCTGCTTTTTGCTCCATCTCTTCCTCCATCCCTTTTCCTCTCTTGTTCTTTCCATCTCTCTCTTTCTCTATCCTTTCTGCTGTAGTTTCTACCTCTCTTCCACATTGCCCTTTGTTCACCTCCCATTCTCCTTTTAGCTGTTTCTAACTATGGTGAAAAGTCTGGTAAAGGACGTGTGTGTGTGTGTGTGTGTGTGTGTGTGTATGCTATTCTGTAATACTGTGTGTATTTGCGGTCTCTCCTCAGTCGGTGCTGTGAGAAAAAGAGTTGTGGGAACCGCAATGAAACGCCCTCTGATCCAGTCATCATAGACAGGTAAGGAAGCAGCCTGGCCTACTCTCCTTCTCTCTCTGTCTGTCTCTCTTGTCTGCACTCACAAACATCTCTGTTCTCACGCTACCACTTTACACCGGCACACACAAAACAATAACAAACCACTCAGTACCACATTATACAGGAGCAGATACATTCACCTACGCACACATACACACACACACACACACACACACACACACACGCGCGCGCACACACACACACACACAGAATTCATTGTTGAGTGAAAGGTGCCCGTACTAACTTAACAGTTTTCTCATAAAAGTAAAATGAATGGCAGGAATGGCAGGAAACAGGAAGAGGGGAGTAGAGAGGCTCACTGTGTGTCTGTGTGACTGTGTCATTGTATATCATCCCTCCTTTCTGCTGTGCTGTCTTGCCCCCTCTCTCACACACACACACACACACACTCTCTCTCTCTCCATATGTTAGTCAGTGCTCTTGCATACTCCCCTCCGCTTTTCCTAACTTTCTCCCTGTTGTCATCCCATCTCTGCTCATCCCTCTTTCATTACCTTCATCTCCTCTCTCTCTCTCTTTCTCTCTCGCTCACTCTCATCTTTTTTTCTTTGTGGAAACACACAGCGGACATTTGTCATAGAGCGCTGAGACAAGAAGAGAGAAAGGGAAAGCACTCTGTTGTCTTTTGGATTTTCCCAGAATTCCTGAGCACAGCAGCTGTTTTTCTCGTTGACTGAGCGACTCTGCGTCTGACCCCTCCCCCCGCCTCTCTCCATCTTCTTCCCTCTCTCCTCACCTTGTCCTAAAAAGCAGGACGGACACACACACACACACACACACACACACACACACACACACACACACACACACACACACACACACACACACACACACACACACACACACACACACACACATACATGGTTGAAGAGACAGAAATAGTCAGATATGAAGAGAAAAAGAGAATTCTGCTAAAGGATAGGATGACTACAAGCAAAGTTGCTTTGAACAGAGCGGTTCTGAAGGGATACGTGATTGACGACAATAAGTAGCTTCTCTCTCTGAATCATCAGATCATTCATAAAGCCACAAATCATTTCGTTAGTATCCCTGGCTGGGCATTGAATAGTTTATGATGTTGCATGAACAACACAAGAAGAAAAGGCTTTTCACAGACTTCACGCTAACATTTTTTCAAACCACCTTTAGAGTCAGTAGATTTAGTCTAAACGCCATTGCCTTGTTTATCTGTTGAGAAGAGTTCAATTGCAAATCCTGCACTCATTCATTTACTACAAAAGGACTCATGTTTGGTTCATGAAGAGGGCAAAGATCTGATGTGACTTTGAAGGGCGCCGTAGTCATGTACGAGTGTTGCTGGAAAGTCAATTGTGAGCGCGGTGCTAAAAGTCTGCTGGAGGAGATCAGAGAGTGAGATCAGAGGAGCGCGGGAGGCTGGTGGGGAGAGAGGCTGGGAGGTGCAGCCTGGGGTCTGGGCCAGAGGTGGAGGTAGGAGAGGAGAGGAGGACGGACCACCGCCATAGCGAAGAGGTGGAGCTGGAGGTGGAGGATGTACGAGGTTGGCAAGGCACGGAGGATTGCAGGAAACTCTAAATGGATTTTCAGATCCAGTGTCTGGATGTGAAAAATGATGATTCGACAACCCAGATTCTACCTCATTATTCTCATCTGTCTCTCTCTCTCCTTCTTTTCCAACCCTTGCTATCCCCACCCCCGCTTCAGCCCATCTCATATTGTTATAATTAGACAGCATCATTAGGACACCTACCCAAAGCACAGGGGAGTTGGAATCCCCCAAGCACCCCCACCCACACACACACACACACACACACACACACACACACACACACACACCACTCTAATCCCCTCCATATTGTTTGGGCTCTGCTGCTTTCACCCCCTCCATCTGCCCCCTTTTTTTATCCCGATAGTGAGAACAGAAAAGACTTATCCCTCCCCACGTGTGCTTGTGTGCCTTTGTGCTCACACACACACACACACACACACACACACACACACACACACACACACACACACACACACACACATAATATGCATATCATTCACCCTCCATCAGAAAGGCCCAAAATTTCACACATTACAAATATATAAACACACATGCTCAGGCACACACACGCACACACACACACACACACACACACACACTTACCCTGTCACTGCCACCTGCACACTCAGCCTGATTAGTTCAGAAGTGATGTATGCAAATGATTGATGGATGAGGTGATTGATTAATTGATTGATTGGGTTCCTCATTGATCTGGGCTCCGCGGGTCGTCTCAGTGTGTGATCTGGCCCGGGTGAAGGCGTCCAGCCGAGCGAGCATCTGCCCCCAGAGTCAGACTCACTCCCCGCCTGCGCTCTTGGAGGTCCTCTTTGCTCTCCCTCTCTCTGCCCTTCTAACATGCTACAGACACACGCCAAACTCACACCTCAGGCGCCTGATCTGTAATGTACTGCCCAAATTTCACACCAAAGTTTTTTTTCCTCAAAACAAAAATATACTGAAGCGTTAGATTTTGCATTTCTGCATTAATATCATTAAAATGTCTGCTCCCATAAGTGATTTACAGGTAGTGTAGTTTCAGAGTAGAATGTGAGATATAGGGATCAGTATTTGTGTACATAGCTCATGCCAAAATGAGGGCTCAGTCATTTGGCCACTGAGGGATGGTTTCCCATCATGTAGCATTTTAAGCAACATGCCCGTTTTTTTTGTAAAGATACAAACAAACATATTTACAAATTAACATACACATGTCTGGCCCCAATACACCTACTGGATTCATACACTGTTAGACATGCACATATGCACAGATGGCACATATACCCAGGACCTCTGTGTGTGTGTGTGTGTGTGTGTGTGTGTGTGTGTGTGTGTGTGTGTGTGTAGGGGGGCGGGGGTAGGGTCTATGCACTCAAGACGTCAGTCAGATCAATAGATGAAGGAGGGCAGAGTGGCTGTGTTTCCATGGAAAAGGAAGAAAGGAGTGAGAGAGTGGGGAAGGGACTCAGTGATGGAGGGATCGATGGCCTGCAATATCTCTCTAATTGATTGCACTTTCCGAGGGGCTGCTCTTTTTAACAAGCCGCTCTCCAGTCAAACAGAATAATCAATGGGGGATATTCCAATCTCATTCCAATCTCGTCAATACGGCTTTCCGAAGGCCTCTGGAGCCAAAGCACATCACATACTCTATGACACAGGTGCCTTCTGGATTCAGTCAGCGACAAGCTGATTATATTTTTTTAATCTACTGCAATTCATAAGGGGTTGAAAGACAGCTAGCTCATTTATACAATTTTTTAATTATTTAAATTACTTCATGAAGAACAACTCATCCCAATATTTTGAGGCAATAATGTAACATTTTATAAGGTAGCCATACAGTACTGTGTTCCCTGAGAACTGGACTGGTTAGAGTGAGGCTGGACAATGTGAAAGTGTCCCGAGAGGAAGGACATCAGGATATTCTATGAAACACCCACAGACATTAAAGTGCAGCTCGAGGTAACAAACAATGTAACTTTACCAAGTCTCAGTGACAGTCACATTGTGTGTGTGTGTGTGTGTGTGTGTGTGTGTGTTTGAGTGTGTGTTGTTGTTTGTGATGGATATAGGCTTGTAGCCTAATTTCTGTGTCTTTCTCACACACACACACACACACACACACACACACACACACACACACACACACACACATAACACACACACACACAGACATAGAAACATAGATAACACCCACTCAAGCACTGTGAGTGAGCCCAAGGGATAGTAAAAATGAGGTCTGTCTGTGGAAAAGTACATGAAACTGTTGGCAGCATCAAGATACGCAGCAAATAAAGGCAAGGGCTACATTCTTTCTTGTTCCCTGAAGTATAGGATCTGCATGTCTGCGCCTATTTTCTTTGTGCTGGTATGCTTTGCCATGTTTTTAAATGTTATACTGATCTCATCAATGGTCAAGAGTCTAGAGATAAAGTTAATGTGCACGAGTAACACTGCTTTCCCACAGCTTATTAACACCCCTGGGCGATATCACTGGAAGGGTGTGTGGGCCCTGTAAGGCCTTAACTCTGGCTGAGATGTTGCAAGTTTGAGACATCTCAGCTATTGCTACAATTTTTATGTTGTCATTAATGATTAGTTATGCCCTGTTGAGGAAACAGTCCTGATTTCTTGCTCAGAGACTCATTACTTTTTTTTTCGTTTGTCTTCCAACACACACACACACACACAAAGGATGTTTTCTCAGGAAATGGAAATGAAGTGCTAATGAGCTAATGTGTGTGTGTGTGTGTGTGTGTGTGTGTGTGTGTGCAGGGGGTTGGTCAGTTGAATGACCAAGGTATTAGATTACAAGTAAGATCTGGTCTGACTCTTGAGTGAGTGTCTGCACACATGTTGGTCGGGTTGTGTGTGTGTGTGTGTGTGTGTGTGTGTGTGTGTGTGTGTGTGTGTGTTTCTCAGTGCACTGTGTGAGTATGCCCATACATGTGTGTATGGCGTAAGCATGCTATGTGAGGAATGTGTCATGTGTGTATGAATGAGAACACAGAAGCTGGAGTTAGTATGAAAGAAAAGGTTGTATATTAACATGCACAGAGGTAGGAATGGTGCGTGTGTGTTAGTGTGTGTGTGTGTGTGTGTGTGTGTGTGTGTGTTTGTAGGTGGGTGGGTGCAAGGAGGGTGGGGGGGGGGGGGTAACTAGGGTGTTAAGTTTCACTAATGATTTAATGATGCCCCCTGGCGGGTACCACACTCTTGCTTGTTTGTTTGTCTGTTAGCAAGGAATCTGAAGAAAATCTCTTCTTTCTCCACTTCCCCTCTTTTCTTCACCCCCCTCTCTTCCTTTTCCTCACACTTCCTTTCCTTACACTTGCCCTCCTCCCTGCATCTCTGTGCTCTCTGCTTCTACTCCTACTTAGAACAATCATACATCAGTGCGGTAAGAATGCGTTCCACTTCAGACTGCGCTCAAGCTGCCCGGACCTCTGTGACTAATAGTCAACCTGGGGAATTGTCCTTTGGATGGGTGGGCTACCTTTCCTAAAGTTGAAGTGTCTGTTTCACTACAGTAGGGTTGGTATATGTGTGTTTAGGGAGGTTAGAGCAGGGTTGGTGTGTGTGTGTGTGTGTGTGTGTGTGTGTGTGTGTGTGTGTGTGTGTGTGTGTGTGTGTGTGTGTGTGTGTGTGTGTGTGTGTGTGTGTGTTAGGGCAAGGTTGATGTGTATGTTGACAGCCTCCCAGCAGGCCTGCTGTGCTGCCTGCCCCCAGCTTCCATCCGTCTTCTCTCCCTCTATTTCTCTTTGTTTCCCCCATTCCTCTCTTCCTCTCTCCTCTCCTCTTCTCCCTGGGCCTGGCCCGCCACATGCTTTGTGTTAGACACGGACAGTAAATTTCAGCGCTCTGAGCCCCTGAATGATTCCATACCTATAACTTCACACTTTCACATTCACTCACGTTTGCTCTTCTTTTACACATCCTACCTCCTGACTAGATCTGTTCTTCACTTGTTCATTGCTAAACCTATCTATCCATCTATCTATCTCTCCATCTATCTGTCCATCTATCTATCTCTCCATCTATCTGTCCATCTATCTATCTCTCCATGCATCCATTGTATCTCTCTATATCCATCTATCTCCATCAACTGTTCTCCCATCTTTCTTCTCAAACGTTCCTCTCTTCTCATATCTTCAATCAACCAGTTCCTCCTCTGACAGTCTCTATTTAGGGCTCAGTCACTCTTTCTCTCTCTCTCTCTCTCTCTCTTTGCATCCCTCTGTCCTTTTCCCTCTCTCTCATCTCCCCCCGTCTTGTGCAGAAACAGATGTTGTTTGTCAGATCCCATCATTACTGGCTAATTAAACAGACATCTCTCTCTCTCTCTCTCTCTCTCTCTCTCTCTCTCTCTCTCTCTCTCTCTCCTCTCTACCTCCAATCTTTGTGTACTGTTGTGTTCCGCAGTGTATTCGGTTTTGACAGTTTTTGGACTGGGCTAAGCGTGTGTGTGTGTGTGTGTGTGTGTGTGTGAGAGAGTGAGTGTGATGATACCACTGCAGTTTAAGGTTGTCAAGCATAGCCTATTCACATACACATGTCAACATTTTCAAGGAATATGATGAAGACTGAGATGAAGATTATGTAATGTTTAAGGCAGAGACAAGGACCCCTGATATTTGAATGTGAGATTAGTAAAAGTGCAGGCTGACACAGAAGCAAGGTTGTGTATGCAGGCGTAACGGACATTGTGTGTGTGTGTGTGTGTGTGTGTGTGTGTGTGTGTGTGTTTGTGTGTGTGTGAAAGGTCTCCCTGTGGTATGTGGCAGCGGACTGTGGGTTTACGCCATGCTCCCTGTGCCCTATTAGCAAGGTCAGAGGTCAGCCACTGAGGGTGTTAACCCCTGAGCCCAGTCTGCCCCACGTCTGCCATGGAGCCAGAGACCCCCATGGGATTCATCAACCCCGCAGACACACACACACACACACACACAAAACAGTCACCCATGTCTTGACCATCACTGAGTCCAGCTACTGTAAAAAGTGCTGGCCTAATGTTCAGCATGTCTAAGCACTAGAGTGGGAGAGGTTCTGACAGTGATGTGCAGTTTGTCTTAGGGGAATAGTGTTTGATAGATAGGGAATTTTAGCAATCGGCATGTCACTTTGTCACGGACATCATTAGTCTAGCAGTATTTATTAGTAGACACTGAGGTAATGCGTTTGGCTGTAATGACATCAGAAGTGATGTAGTTAGCAACATTAATCAGAGGCTTTTTACCCCCCCCCCCACAAGTGGCATCTACTTCATCAAACAAACACAGTGGTCAGGGAACAATAGGGATTTCAGTATTCTAAGAACGCTGAGTGGTATTTCTTGCAAGATGATTCCACTTTCTGTAAGATGTCAACCACTAGTGACAGGAACTCTGTCCTGAAAACTAGTCCTTAGCTTTAGCCGTTTGCCCATAGTGATGGTAGCTGACAAATGCATACACTCGACTACCAATGTGTGTTGTGTTTCACTGAAATCACAGCCTATTCAAAATAATCTTATAAGTTGACAATAGATTTTTAGAGATTTTTTGGTATATCCTTGGTTGATGCCTTGCATTTGTGTGTGTAAGTGAGCGTGTGTGTGTGTGTGTGTGTGTGTGTGTGTGTGTGTGTGTGTGTGTGTGTGTGTGTGTGTGTGTTGTAATGCCACACATCTGGTTTCCTAATCCCCCCTCGTTGTCAAGACTGTTTTGTTTTTGTAGGGAGGGGGGACCTGATGAGTGATGGCCCTGAATATAGAATATCAACATTCTCTCTCTCTCTTTCTCTCTCTGCCTGTGGTCTAAACTTAAATGGGCTCCCTTTCTGTCACTCAACTGTCACAACACCAAATCCTCTCTCTTTCTCTCACTCTGTCTTTCCACAATAGTTCTCTCTTATATTCTTACACACTTGGCTGGACTTCAAGCTCTCTCACACACATATTCAGTCAAACGTTTAAGTTTTAGTTGAAGTTGCTGTAGTTGGAAGATTCACAGATAGACTGATAGACAACAGAGAGAGAGAGAGAGAGAGAGAGAGAGAGAGAGAGAGAGAGAGAGAGAGAGAGAGAGAGAGAGAGAGAGAGACTCCCCTTTGGTTTCCAGGCAACAAAATCAGCAAGATGTGATTGACAGCATTTGTTGAGTGAATTATCATGAGACTGTGCTTGAGAGGATCAATGTATCATATCAGATATACACTATGCACTAACTGTTTGCATGCATTGGATTGCTTTATTGTTCTATTATGTGTTTGTATGTGTGCGTGCGTGCGTGTGTGTGTGCGTGTATGTATGGTTGTGTGAAAATAAAGAATATTTGTGCTTTTACATGAAAAAAGTCTCCAACATGACTTTTTTCCTTCTTGCTATCTGTTTGTGTTTAGTGGTGGAGAGAGTTATCAACTATAACATTTCTCTCTGTGGTTGCGCGTGCACACAGACGTGTGTGTGTGTGTGTGTGTGTCTGTGTGTGTGTGTGTGTTAGTTGGAGCATGTGTGTCAAGCAGTAGCAGTGCGCCTGCTGGGAACTTCTGTCAGGCCATGGCTGTGAAGGCAGGTGGGCTTAACTGGGAGGCCAGAAATGGAGGCTTCCCACTGGGCAAGCGTGTTAATCGATCCCCAGGCCTCAGTTCTGGCCTTCTTTCTATTTGTATGTCCTGCCAGTCTTTTCTGAAGTAAGACAAAGACAGCAGCAGCTCACGGATGAATAAAAAGAAAAAGAAAAAGACGGATCAGTGTCTGAAAGTGAATAAACCTAGTGCACACACTAGGTGAATGATTTTAAGTTCCTTTGCCATAAATTAAGAGCCTGAAAGCCCATCTGCCATAGTGCACCTTAGTGAGATAAAACCATATGTGTATTTTTATGCATCCAACAAAATGACAACAAACTCACAACATACACACACAAACATGCTCAAACATATATGCACACACTCTCTCTGAAACACACAAACACATGTTGACACAAGCGTACTCTCACGCAAATACATGCACACATGTACCCAAACACACACACACACACACACACACACACACACACCTTATTCTGTAAATATCACCCTGATGAACAAACAGGCAGGATATTAAAACTTTCCCCAGACCACAGCAGATGAGAGTCGAGGGGGGGATGAGGAGGTGTTTGGGGTGGGGGGTGGGGGGGTGTATATGCGAGGGGGTCCTGGCATCCTAATTAATTATGCAAGATTGGTCTAATTATAATGCAGCGAGTGTGTGTGAGGCAGAAGGTGTGTGTGCTGTGGCCGAGAGATTTGCATGCTAAGTGGGTCGGAGGAAGCAACTAATGCATGCTAATGCTGGCGAATGTTAGCATCACACTTTTTCTCATTTTACCTTTTCCCCTACTAGTTTGTCTTGTATTCTTTCATGTTTTTTGTCTTACACTTTTTCATTACTCTCTCTGCACTCTCTGGCTTGCCCTCTCCAACCCCTTTGTGTGTGAATGTGTGTGTGTAAGTTTGTGTGTGAGTGCGTGTTTATATGCGTGCACATATCTATGTGTGATGAATGTTGATTATAGACAATGTAGAAGAAACAAACTATATTAGTGTAGGATAGAGAATAACTTTACAAAATACAGTGAACAAACATGGAATTTGAATGCTTAGCCTAATTGTTATAACATGTCTATTCATGTTCTATAACACATTAATAAAACAATTACATGCCGAAACATCCAGATAATGGGCAAATAATGACTAGATACCTGGACTGGAAAAGGTTAGGTTAAGACCAACACAAAGATAGCAATAGATAAATGGAGAGAGGTAACAAACACACACACACACACACACACACACACTCTCTCTCTCTCTCTCTCTCTCTCTCTCTCTCTCTCTCTCACACACTCACACACACACACACACACACACACACACACACACACACACACACACACACACACACACACACACAGGGTCTGAGTGCAGAGGTCCTCTCTCATGCTGATAAATCACAAACTCTTGTTGCCAACAACAATATTGATCCTCCTAAAGCTAAACCAGCTCCCACAGAGATGAACTAAGGAGAGAGAAAGTGTGTGTGTGTGTGTGTGTGTGAGAGAGAGAGAGAGAGAGAGAGAGAGAGAGAGAGAGAGAGAGAGAGAGAGAGAGAGAGATTGTGTGTTGAGAGATTGAGAGACGTAGAGAAAAGAAGAAGAAGAGAGAGGGTATTAGTTATACAGACATTATCCAGTGAGGACTCTGTTCTGTTCACCGAGAACTACAGGAGGAAACCTTTCAAAGTATTTTGTAATTCATGAATAGGACACTAATGAGTGTGAGAGAGTGTGTCTGTGTGTTTCTGTGTGTGGTGTGTGTATGTGTGTGTTTCTGATGTTTCTCATGTTAGCTCAGATATGGGCCAGAGATTAGAGCTCTCTATGGAGCATCTGCAGTAGAAGGTCAAGTTCTCACACTCATACACATCACATTCATACAATCTCAACGACACACACACACACACACACACACACACACACACACACACACACACACACACACACACACACACACACATTCTTCTACTGTTAACCCACTTCCTTTCCAATGTTCACTGTTCACTTTTTCACTCTCTCTGCTTCTGTGATCTCTCCGTCCTCTCTTTTCCTCTCTCTCTCTCTCTCTCTTTGGGTCATTCTCCCCTCACCGTTCGCTGCCCCCTGAACTCATCTTTTCAAAGTTTTCAGTTCACCCTCTTCTCAGCCTTCTCCTTCACCCCTTTCCTTCTCTCTTCTCTCCTTCCAATGGAATGTGTTCCCCATGACTGCATTCATTCCTTCCATCTCTCTTCCTCTCCGTTTCCTTCTCTTTCTCTCACTCTATCGCTCCCTTTTTTGCACTGGGGACTTTGGGATTGCGGCAGTGCTGGGTTGCCATAGCAGCAGGCCCCACTGCCGGACTGAGTACTCCAGGGACTCTCCCTCTTCCTCTTCCTCTCTTCCCCACACCCACACCCCCCCCCAACCCACCCCTCTATCTCTCTCCCCCTCTATCACTCTCTCTTTCTCTCCTTCTCCCCAACAGCCCCTTCCCCCAGTCTCTCCTCCACCCTTTTCTCTCTGCTTAGTGCCTTTATATGTGACCACATCTGTTGTGGGAGACCATCTAAAATGCTCACCGACCCTCACACACACACACACACACACACACACACACACACACACACACACACAATGCGCATACACACACCTACATAAAGGAGCATACGTTTACATGCACTCACACTGTGAAGGTATACGCATACCCCTGAATAAGGATGAGATATATATTCACATACATACATACATATGCACACAAACATACACACGAAACACACGCGCACACACACACTCACACACACTTACACACACACCATGGAAACAGCATCTTTCTTAGTGAGCACGAGCTCAGGCTGTCCTCTCTTCTGAGCACCTCCCAAGGGGCCCGAGCAAGGCATTGTGGGATAGCATGGTCCCCATGGGTCCTCTCTCATGTCTCCGCTTCTCTGTTCAGGAAAGATGCAGAGAAATACACACAGATAAAACTCAATCTCTCTCACCCACACTTACACACATACACACACACACACACACACACACACACACACACACACACACACACACACACACACACACACACAAACTATAGGTGCTAGTGCGGGATATATTATTGGCTATATTAGACTTCATGAGTACAGTGCTACAAAGAGAAACACACTCATATCACATGCACAAACACGTGCGTGCACACACACAGGTAGAGAAGGGAAGGGCAATGAAAGACTGCAGCAATGTCCAAAGGACATTAGAGCTGAGTTCTTTTAGATGTTTTATGCTTTTTGTATGTGGATGAGAACTATGAACTACTACTAATGCAGTATTGTGGCAATTCTCATCTTTTCTCTCTCTCTATATTTCAGATTTTTCTTGAAGTTCTTCTTAAAATGCAACCAGAATTGTCTGAAGACAGCAGGAAACCCCAGGGATATGCGAAGATTTCAGGTAAGAAACCCATATATGTGTGTGTGTGTGTGTGTGTGTGTGTGTAATGTATCATATTGACATTTCTGGTTATAGTGAAAGATGGAGAAACGAAGAGAATGAAAGAAGGATGTAGGGAGCAGGAAGTCCGTTTAGGTGTTTTAGAAAGTTGACAGGAATATCGTGGTCTGTGTATGTATGTGTGTGTGAGTGTGTATGGTATGTGTGTGTGTGCGCACATTTGTATGTGTGTCTGAATGTGTGTTGCCAGGAGTTGAGTGATTGGCTCCAGATGGGGAGGTCAGGTTCTGTGACCCAGGAAGTGCTCACAGGGGACACTCCCGCCTCACTTCCTGCTGCTGTCTCCCTCCACCAGGGGCTCTGTCTGGCATCCCCCTCTCCCTCCTTCCTTTCTCTGCTTCCGTTCCCTCTCTCCCTCGCTCCCTCTCTTTTCTCCCTCTGAGGCTCTCACCTCCTGCAGGCCAAGGACAGGAGCCTGCTGCTCTGATGATTTACATCTATTTACCCACGTGTTTGCACACACACACACACACACACACACACACACACACACATACACACACTTGTGTTATAATCACACAATAACACACACACCTGGACAGAAGTGCATACACAAAAATACCTGGCAGATCACAAACTTTCCCCAGTGTTTTTGTTTGGGCTCTAATTCACACTGAATGGTGGTTCCCTACAACCACTAACTCTCTCAATCCCTGCACTCACCTATAGTATAAAAATACACACACAAACACCCTCCCCCCTCCCTCTTTCTCTCTCGCTCTCACACACACAAACAATATATCAGTTTCTTTCTCTGTCGGGGATACATAGATCCTCTCCATATGTGAGCTGTCAGAGGGAATGTTTGTAGGGCTGTGGAATAGGAGAGAATGGGAAAGGGGAGTGAAAATGGAAACTGGAAGGCTGGAATGCTTTCACCTTCACACACATGCATGCACAGACACACACACACACACACACACACACACACACACACACACACACACACACACACACACACACACGCTCACGCTCACACTCACACACACCCCAGTGCTCTCAACTCATCTAGCTCCTCTATCTGCTCCATCCTATCTGTTCCAGGTGGTGCTCTCCAGTACTGTAAATGTGGATGGGCCAGTGCTGGCCATCTCCGACAACATGTTTGTGCACAACAACTCCAAACACGGCCGCCGTGCACGGAGGTTGGACCCATCTGAATCCATGGAGAACAGCATGGAGTACGGTGAGTATCTCAAGAGAAAGCCCTCAGGAATCTCACCCACCAAAACCATTAGACCTCTCCACTTTTACTGCAGCTTCCACCAGTAGCAGTGCTAGATTTACTGTATTTAGCCCATGTTTGAAAGAGTAAAGCCATAGACACATTATGGGCCATTTTTTTTTATAAAGTTAGTGTTAGTGTAGTGATGTGACTCATTTGTTCATTTCCCTTAATGACTTCCTCTCCCTCTCTGTGTGTCCTGACAGCAGCCACACCCTGTATAAAGGCCATCAGCCCAAGTGAAGGCTGGACCACAGGGGGCGCTATGGTGATCGTGATTGGGGAGAACTTCTTTGACGGTCTGCAGGTGGTGTTTGGCAGCATGCTGGTGTGGAGTGAGGTACGGAAATGATGCTCAGATGACGTACAACATACACTGAATCTGATAACATACTGATTCAATGCTTCACCACCTTAACGCCAACGTTAGAAACATCGATCCTGAACACCACATGGTGACGATAACATAAGCCACCATGCCATTATACAGAACTGTGCATTGCTCAGCACATTTATTTAATAGCCTGTAATCACACATTTTATAGTAACTGCTAACTAAGTTCAAGGATGTTCTTCAGACGTAAAGCAGTTGTGTTGAAAAATGATCCCCATGTAATCAATCATAAACGGCTGGCTTTGAGAGAAAGAAATCTACTGGCTGGTTTTACAAGCTGACTTACAGTGTCTCCTTGCTCTTTCTCTCTCTCTCTCAGCTCATCACTCCTCATGCCATCCGGGTGCAGACGCCTCCCCGCCACATCCCTGGAGTTGTGGAGGTCACACTGTCGTACAAGTCAAAGCAGTTCTGCAAGGGAGCACCGGGACGCTTTATCTACACAGGTAGCCTAATGCTGTAACTCTATCTCTGTCCCATGGAGACCACACACACACACACACGTGTTTTAATTTTTTTTGGTGAGCAAATGTTGTTTTATGTGAGAAAATGTTGTAGTTTTAATCCTTACATCTATATTGTGTGTATTTCTACAGCACTGAATGAGCCCACTATAGACTATGGCTTCCAGAGGCTTCAGAAAGTCATTCCACGACACCCAGGAGATCCAGACAAGCTTGCAAAGGTAAATGGCACTTTTATGGAACTTACATGGACCATTTAACACCCTCTCTTGCTTTTGTCAACAGACATATATTACACACAAACACAGTAAGGGACATACAGATACTTAGTGTACATGCACACACACACACACACACACACACACACACACACACACACACACACTCACACACACACACACACACACGCATCATTAATGCAATTCCTCTGTTTGTAGGAGATGTTGTTGAAGAGAGCAGCAGATCTGGTAGAGGCACTGTATGGGAATCCTCACAGTAACCAGGTACAACTTTCATTTCACATGTCCTTACACTACACTACACTGGTCATTACACACTTCCTGTCATTAGATACACCCTAATATTCTGCATAATAATTGTTACTTGTACATATGTCTGATCCATCTTGTATGTGTGTGTGTAGGACATGCTGCTGAAGCGGGCAGCTGACATAGCAGAAGCTCTCTATAGTGTTCCACGGCCTCATAGTCAGCTCCAAGCCTTGCCCTCCTCGCCCGCCCACGGCAGCGTCATGGGCATCAGCTCCTACCCACCGCCGCAGCTGGGCATCAGTGTGCCTGAGCCACAGAGTGCAAGCCAAGGTGAGCACACAACATAAACTACATCAAATCCAATACAGTATTTACAGCACCACCACACAATTCTAAAGTTATCCATATAACTTACTGACTGCCACCGAAACTGTAAAGCATAATGATGGTATAAATAATAAACAATGTGTTTAGAAGACATTTACTGTAAGCTAATTCTCTCTCCATGCCTGCCTGCCGTGCCTCTCTACAGGTTACATGCGTAACCCCAGTAGTCTCTCTCCAAGGGGATATCCCTCCGCCTCCACGCCCCAGCAGTCAGGTTACGCCAGTGCAGGCGGTATGGGCGGCGGGTACAGCGCTGTACCCATGAGCAGCCTGGGAGTCCCAGGGTCGCCGGGATTCAATAATGCCTCACCATCAGCTTCCCCTTATGGTGGTAAGTATTGAGCCATAATCCTGCTCTGTCTCCAACTTCCTCTTGGTCTCTGTTGCAGTCTGTATGCCACACTGCACTTGTGTGAGTTTTTGGGATGTATTGGCCAACATTTTTCACCTTAACTGGAATTAACCTATGGCCAAAAATTTGTGCGGGTACTGCACTAGCAGGTACTGATGCACTGAAGATGCATTGATTCTAAAGGGTGTTTGAACCTAAGAGATGTTAGAAGTACTAACAAATTTAAGAGATGAGTTTTATGAGGGGCTGAAAAAGATGTGGAAATGGTTTCTTTCATAATGAACACTTTGCCCTCCTGCCACTACAGGATATGAATCATCTTTTCTAATGGCAATTTTTTCTCCCCATGTTGCAGTGATGCCCTCTAGTCCAGTCCCCGGGTCAGGCTCCTCCTCCTCTCTGCTGCCCTTCTCCTCCTTCCCCACCTCTTCCTCCTCCTCGGCCAAACAGAAAAGCGCCTTCGCTCCAGTCCTCCGTCCACAGGGGTCACCCTCCCCCGTCTGCCCCAGCTCTGGCAACAGCTTCAGAGGTAACTTAGGTTACACACACCCTCATGTAATGAACTGCACATATGGTCAAGTCCGCAAATACCGCACATACTCACACAGACAGACATACACACATGCTTAGACAATCACTAACACACTCTGACAATCTCACATTCAAAATTACATATTACACACACATGACACAAAGAACACGCAGTGTATGTAATTCAAATGCACTATTCTTCTCTCAGCAGCAATGACTGGCCTGGTAGTCCCTCCCATGTAAAGAAGAACCAATCATCTCTGTCTCAGCAACAGCCCTGACCAATCACAAACTTTACAGCCAGCCTAGGCTCAGGGCTGGAGGCACACTTTCGAAACATCACTGCCTGTCAACAAATCCCAGAGGCCTTTCCAAATCTCCAGACATTCCTCAGAGGGAAGAGAGAAGCCGGGAGAATGCAGCGGAACCTGCAAAAGCCTCTCCAAGTCTCTCCGACAGAAGCACACGGTTGATGCAACCACAGTGGAAGGAGGTTCTGGGCATGTGAGGAGTGCGGTTAAACTAGAAATCTGCTACTTGCATCTCGAAAAGAAGTTGCCATGTTTCCTCCACCGTTCACATCAACATCAATACACATTAACACTCACTCACCTTTTCTCTCTCTCACACACACACACACGCACACACACTCACACACACACACACAGACAATGGTTACCTAATTATTTTTGCAGTAGGAGTTGTTTTTTTTTTTTTCCAAGAGACACACTTCACTGAAAGAGAAATTCTTTCATGAGTCTACAGGACTTGATATCCAGGGTTGACATAAATGACTTCATATAAGGATTTATTTAAGAAATAAAACAAACTATATAAGTTATTATCATAGTTTTAGAAATAATATAAGCCTTTTGTACTTCATATAATTATGCCATGTTATTGCAATTGTTATTTTGGTCTTTTTATTATTATTATTATTATTATTAATATTATTATTACTATGATTGTTCTTGTTATTAATGCTCTTGCAATTGTTGTTGTTGGTGTATTGTCATTGTTACTCTTATTTCCTTTATTTTATACCTAAGAATGGCGTAATGCATCCCAGAGGGAAACACACTGACCTTTGACTCATGACCTGTGACTGCTCAGCCCTTTCTCTAGCCAAGTTGCACACATTACCCTAATAATGGATAGGCTACACAGAATATAATGACAAAAACAATAAATGTTGACATATTGTCTTTACGTGTGTTACACCAAAGCTATACCGGGTGTATTGCATTTGCATTGCGTCAAAATAATTTTAGAAGACTGGTCTTTTTTTTTTTTTTTTTTTTTTGAATGTGAAGCGCCCCTGTGTCTGGTGAAGCCAGTTCCATTGTAATTATTGTGGAAGCTCATTATTGTGGCATACGCGACATGAGACATTGAAACCTCCCTGTTGCAGTGTGTTGATGTAATACTGGTTTTAGCATAATGTCATGATGTCAAAATGGTGTAGCAGAACGTAATAATGATCTGGCGAATCGGACAAAATCCTCATTTTGAAGCAGAATGTGATATGATAATGATTTATTAGAATGTAATGAGATCATAGTAACTTATAAAAATCTGTTTTCTGTCTTTTCCTGTAATGTCACAGAGGACCAGTAGTCACCCTGCTCAAATATTGAGGATACTGTTCATATAGTTCATACATCTGATATTTCTACACCTGTGATGTGTTTAAAAAGAAGAACCTGGTTTTGATATGACTCTGACTTTTATTATGTCTGTCCAGTGTCTGCTGCTCCCAGCATCCTCATGGCTTCACATATCTGTCCAAAGAAAAATAAAATCCCCATGCACTCGCACACCTTGTTTGTGTTTCACACCCCCAGTTCAGACACACTTACACTCACACTCAGAATGGGTTACCGGTGTGTCTTATACATGTATGTTTGAGGATTTGAATGAACCATGAGACATTTGTTTGTTTTCTGTGGAATAAAAGACAAAATATTTACTAAATCACTTTGTCAACAGATCTCAAAAGATCAGAACTGCATACCAGCGACCCCCCACCCCACCCCACCCCCACTCATGCATAGGCTACATACAGACACACACGTAAACAACCGCATACACATATGATCATATAGGGGGGAGCTGCAGTAATTAGGTTGGATTTGTGTGCTTGTGTGTAAGAGAGTAATTAGGGCATTAGTTAATGAGGCTCTCCTTTTGCTTAGGAAATTAATCCAGCACATGACAACCATGCCAATAATGAAGGTGTATTTGTAGATATTATACACACTCTCTCTCTCTCTCACACACACACACACTGCCTGTTGGTATCAGAGTCTGCCATTTTCCAGTGATCATGAAACCCTTCAAGCTGTTTTTGAATTCCAGTTCCTCACTTTTCTCACTCGCCTTGTTGTCTCTCCTGTTTCACTTCAGACTGTTTCTGTGTTTGTGACCCCCCTCCTCCTTCCTCCCTCTTTCATGTTGCTAATTTGACAAGTAAAATGCCACTCTGCTGTCAGCAGCCATATGTTCACGTCTGCATTTAGGTGTGTGTATGTAAGTGTGTGTGTGTGTGTGTGTGTGTGTGTGTGTGTGTGTTGTTGAACCTTTTTCTATGCGTCTCTGAGCAAACGTGTATGCTTCATTGTCCTGGAGAGAGACTGCGTAATTGTGTGTGTGTGTGTGTGTGTGTGTGTGTGTGTGTGTGCTCGCACTCCACACTTG
>JAODXP020000019.1:22232892-22295392 GCA_027497455.2 Sardinella longiceps
ATCTCTATTTCACTCATCTTAACTAACTAAATAACTCATCTTAAACAAATAGCCTACATTTCTTGGATCTTGAATCTTACTGGGGGCTGAAAATAGTGAACCATCTGTACAAAGACCAGAGGACGAAAGAGTTCCACTTCATGAATTCTGATTCTGAGCTGGGGCATTGTTTTGTCCTCCCATGTTTTATCTTTGTTATGAAGTATTTACTTGACTAGTCTGATTATCTCTATTAAAGCTTTAAATGGGTCATATTATGAAAAATAACTTTTTGTGGCTTTTGGATGTGTTTCTTGGGTCTATACTGCCTCCACACACACTTTAAGTTTGATTAAAAGCCTAAGTTAAAATTGCTAATCTACACTGTTCCAACTGCTGTGTGCTTAAACCACCTGTTTAGAATTTTCCTAACTACGTATGTCACAGGTTAAGGTAGGTGGGATCCCACAACATTGGCAGCCAGCTGAGAACAATGAAAATGATCAATTGACTAATTAGGGGTGGCCTGTCATAGGCTACAAGGGAAATCCTCAATGTGTTGGCTGCAGGTGTCTAGTTACCTGGTGCATGCCCCCATGAGAAACAGCCTGTTCTGAACATTAGAGCTAAAAAAGTTAGCTTGAAAAAAGGATAATATAACTCCTTTAAAGGGCAACTTCAGTCATTTTCAACATGAGCTCTATTGCTCAAGCTACTTGAGATTAGCCAATACTGAAAACGCAAGACATTTTGGTCCAACCATATAGCTTTTCTTGAACAGAGAAGAATCACTTACAACTACAAACTGTGTTTTCAGCATCTTAACATACTCCAAATGTCACCATAAAAACTATGAAGAATCAACAGACACCTTACAATGCAGAACTGTATTGTGTATGACTACAAATTTCTGAATAAGTGTTAAAACTGTGTGTTTATGCAATCAGGCAAACATTGTTTGTTTACACTGCATAAAAACACTATTTTAACCACTTTGTCAGACAAGTAGCTTGAGCAATAGAGCTCATGTTGAAAATGACTGAAGTTGCCCTTTAAGACTTCAAAGGTCCAATTCTGATAATAATAACCCTCATCCTCCTGAACGGGGTAGGGGACCCACTAGACTACGCACTCACTCAGTTACCCTTCCCGGCAGTGGAAGTTCCCTAGAGGTGGAGTGAGGTATAGGAGTAAGGCTGATCAGGGCGTCCCATTCTACTTTAAAAGGGCCAAGGTCTTAGACTACACGGCTAATCCTGTTGACATCTGTGTAAAAGGTTTTGGTTCTAAGAGTAACCACGAGTAACTATAACGAATAACTTGACCTTTAGACCAGCAAAATAATTCTCTCAAAAACAGCATGAGAGTGGAAAGGAACACCAGGAACACTAAGGAACACTGTGACTTCACACTTCCATGGGAATGCAATGTTTTTACCTGCTAAATGGAAGAATGAAGTATGAATGAAGGAATAATGCCGGTTTAGTAGCTGTAGATGAAATACAGAATCAAGCACCAAACATAACCTAATGTATGGTTTAATTGCAATGACTAGCCGGATCAACACAACGAAACACTTGAGCGCATACATCTGTCATTGAACATGACAACACGTAAAATACTTTTAACTATAATTCTATTAAATTTAGGCCTACTTAGCCTACAGTTTATTTTCTGAACCCTTCACACTAACAAGGATTATTTTGGCATGATTTCTGAAACTATTGCAAAGTCAGCCAAACTAAAATTTATAAAATTACACTCAATTTGAAATTTTGTAACATAATTTTTGCACTGCTTAAGAACATTAGAAAAACCATCAACATAATAGGCCTATGTATCTTCTACTCACACTATTCTCACACCAATTCAAGAATTGCTCATCTCCAGGTTTTCTTCTGACATAGGCCCGAGTGCTAATACAATACTTGACTTTAAAGTCTGTATGTTGTCACATAAAACAGTACGGAGATCCATTCTGTCCACCTAATTTTTTCAACCAAAATGGGAGGGAGACATCTACTGGCCAAAGTATGCAATGACAGCCCTTTCTGTTATGGCTAATTATCAAAAGTAGTGAGGTCATTCTTCCTGTCACACGCTGACATCCAACCATGCCCACTTCGCCCTTCATTTACACACATTATTGTCCAATGTTGTCTAGCTCATTTCTCTAAACAAGAGAAAGCCACCACTTGAAAGAGAAAACTTCAAATATCATAAATCGTAGCAGTCAAACACTCAGAAACTGAGCCAAATTAATTTCCCAGGGACTGTTGATATTTGAGTAACTGTAGCAAAGAGACATTACAGTGCATGCGACAGACATTTGGATACACTCCTGAGGCTCCAGTATTTCACAAGACTTCCCCCTAGTGGTCCTAGTATCTAACAACAGCCTCTAGCCTTCGTGTCCAAAGCACCACACACAGTTTCAGCTCTGAGATGAAGCAAGTCATACATAATTCACCCCAAAGAAAATTTGACTGAAGATTTGCACTGCCTTGTGCATGGCAGCACACACAGTAGCAAAACAGTGCAGTAGTTTAACCTGTGCTATTTTTGTGCTTCTCTGCTCACTTCTATGCTTGAGATACTGACTGCATATATTTAGTCTGTCTGTGAATCACTTAGCCTAAACGACAGTTAAATACCACAAACCTCAACATAAAAATAAGACCAGAAGTAAAAGAATTTTAAAAAGAAAAAAAATAATAAAACAAAAGGATAAATCACCTCATCAATCAACATCAGTGCCAGAAAAAGGGGAGGACATTTGATTTTGATAGCCATTGTAAGGAATAGCAAACAGTATTTCTCAGAGAAACATTTGAGAACATCTGCCCCCACCTACAATATGTCCAACTGAATTCAATCCCCTGTGAGAAGACTGGCTTTCTTATGAAACATTTACTCTCTGTTAGCGTCTCTCACACTTTGAGCTTGGTATGTGAACTCAGTTACATAATGGCACTCTGGAATACTGTGATGAAGCTAGCCTGTCTTATACTGTATGTCAGCACTATTATGTGCTTTCAAAAATCACTTTTGACAACAATGTGGCCTGGAAATGGGAATAGCCTAGTTGCTGCTAAGGAGGCTGGTTTACATATTTATTTATTTTTTACTTCTTGTATAGCACCTTAGTGGTTTTCTATTATATATATGCAAGCTCTGTGCTTTAGATCATCAGAAATTGCAACAGGCTATTCTGAAATGTTACCCCTAAGGAAACTTGATGTATTATTGTACATTAATTTGAGCAGCGGGTTTATTAGGCTACCTGCACAAGATGGATTTGAGTATTTGTGCGTGGAAGACACTGCAGCTCAGTATTCTCTCTCTCTCTGCTGCAGTCACTCCAATATCAACTTGTTCAGTCGTACTCACCTCAGCCTTCTCCGCAGGTCCAATCAATTTTTCAGTTGTCGCAGTAGCAGGAAGTCTTTGTGTCTTGTGTTGTTGTCTGTATATACAGTAGATCTGTATGGGCAACAAAACAGTGATGAGACTGAAATGTCTTGCAAGACGCTGGTTCTGTGATGACTGGAGTTGATAAGAGTTACTGTAGCCTTTATAAAAGCACTCAAGTAGGTACAGTAGGTGCAGACCCATTAAGCACTTTGTAGGCTAGCATTAGTGATTTGAATCAGCCAGCGGTAAATAGTGTAGCTCAATGAACAGGGAGGTCACATATGCCTTTTGGGTTGATTGAAGACCAGACTCACCATGTTCTGGACTATCTGTAGTGGTTTCTAAGCACAGACTCATAATGCACTCGATGCTATCTTGTGTCTGTTAGTATAGCGCACTCCTAGTAAAGACGAGTAGACCCAGAATACAAAAATAATCTTATAGGAATTAATGTTGGTCTCACAATTAATATAATGGAGAATTCTACAGAAATGGAGAATTTTATTCTAAGTCGTCCAGTATTTTCACGAAAACACGTACCATAATTTAGCCTGGGTAACGCCAAATTAAATAATCACAAATATTTATTCAGGAGATTCTGAAAGCGTTGTTTATGATGAGCCATTTATGGGCACTATAAATGTCTATCATAGCGTAAGCAGCTCAGAGCCAATACCAGAGCCACCACGTGACGTAAAATGAAATGGAGCGCCGTGCTAGTCCTTTTTGTTCCGTGATTGGATACCTAAAACAGGGGAGAAAAATCGGCCATGGTCAGCATGCTACTTTGCAGAGTAAAATGAAATGGAGCGTGCAAAGGAGCATGGGTACCCCCAGGCTAGCCATAATTATTGGGACACCTAAAAAATGATAAGATAAATAATAATGTCATTATGTGTTTGTCATTTTTCAACAGGAAAAACAACAGAATAGATATTTTAAATGCTTTCAAGAAAGAGTTGTCACCTCCGTAAAACAAAGAAATAGTATGAGAAACGGTACGTTCTCGAAAATGGGCCCCTTGCAATTGAACCAAATGACTAAGAACTGAACTGAAACTGTTACAGACATGCAGGGATAACGACCCATGTTCACCTTGCCCCCATGCACAGTGAACAGGGTTGTAAGAGAGGCCCCTAAAGATTGTTGGAGACTTACAGAATAAGGAGTATCAAGGGATCACCAAATCAGAAGTGAGTCCCTTATCATTAGATTAAGATTGTATACCAGAATGAAAACATTTATGGCATAAAGTCTGTTGGGGTTGTTTCAATTCCAATAGCTCTAAGAATCTAGCCTATAAATCTAGACCCCTCCTAGCGGCAGCAAATTCATTTGGCCACTACAGGAGTCTAGCCAGGCTCGGCAGAGAAGAAAGCGCCCAGATCTAACTTGTATCAGACCAATCAAATCGTCCTGAGGGGTAAGGGAGAAGTGACGAAAGAGAGTTGCAGAGATCTCCGTCTTTTTGTTACGCTGAAGCAAATTCAAAATTTGTGGAATGGAACTTATAAACTGAGTCGCTATCGTTTTATGGAGTTATTGAGAGTTTTTTGCATGTATCCCTGATATTCCCCAACTGGTTGTCATCATTTCAAGCCTAAGGAGTAAGTTGTTACTGTTCGTTTTTGTTGCAGATGAACTTTATTAGATCAGGCAATGACAGTAATTATGATACTACAAGTTATTAGCGAGCTAAAAAATAATAATAATATTAGCGAGCACTAGGCTAGCTAGGGGCGTCTAGATTTATAGGCTAATCGCGTGCAGAGACGACTTGACAGACAACGACTGCGCCCACCCTCTACCCAATCCAGCCCTTCCAGACTCAAGTACAGAAAATCTTCTGTACAGAGATGGCCTGTCAGGCTCTAAGAATCTTATTAATAGTGCATGCCAACATGACCTTCATGAAACACTAGACCATTTTAAAGGAGAAATCCGGTGTAAATCAATTCATAGTTCTGGTGTGCCGTAGGAAGGACAAAGAATGAGAAAATGATACAACACCAGTTACAAAATAGACCGGTGAACCGGCAACTAACACTAAGTGAATAGGACATAACAACTTACTTTCAGTTTCATTTCACGATGCCCCATTCATTTAGCATTAGTAATCGACTTGTTATTTGGTCTACGTACAGTAGAATCAAATGTTCTCATTCTTTTTCTTACAGACAGCATTCAGGTGCCTTGAACAACACAGCTATTGACTAATTCACACCGGATTTCTCCTTTAAATCAGAATCAGTTTGTCACTGTCAAATCAATAAAAGGACCTTGCTTTGTTCATCCCATGGGTCATCTATCCTAAAAGTAAGTGCTTATCAATAGAAACTAAATAAATTACTTACTAACTACTTACTAATCATCAATTTCTTGTGTTCTCTAACTCTGAGGGATGTCAAAGGAGATACTTAACTCTTATTGGCAAAAGGCAGCAACAATGCAGGGGTGCTAAGAATTGGGGCATGTGTTTTTATTTTGGTACAAAAACATTTATTTCTTTAAAATGCAATGTTCTTTATCAGAATGGAATTGAATCTCTTCAAGGTTGTATTGTTCCTCAATGTCTTCATTATAAGATTAAGGAAAAATACAAATAATTGTTCCTCATTTTCATGTAATGTATTTCGTATTTCATATGTTTATGGGTTTGCATGTTTTTAGGCAACTTTACCAGGGGTGGCAATAATTTGGATGGTGCTGTACTGTATGTGATCTGCTGCATATCACACTGAGTTAAGTCAACAGCAGGACACAACAAATTAAACTGAGGGCTCAGAAGACCACTCTAGAGACGGACTGAAAAACAGACGCAATCAGAGCCATTCTGGAGCACTCAGATCTTGGCACACTGAGAGCCCTGGTAAACAGTCAATACTCTGTTCTAAATACGATAGCTCTGTCCTACACAAACAGTTCCGCAAACTGATATTCTATTTAAAACGAAAACAGTTCTTGTATAGATGTGTGAATCTGGCAAGAATGTACTGTATGTGTGTTACTGTTGTCGTCTCTCCGCTGTCTCTGTGTAGGTGTGTATGTGTAGATGCTGATTCACTGGCGCAGCATGCTGTATTTTGGCCTATACTGGGTTTCACACATTTTATCTGACTAATGTATAAAAATGATTTGAGAATCAGGTCCAAAAGCATATTTAATAGCTGACACATACTCACTATCTCTGTCACACACACACACACACACACACACACACACACACACACACACACACACACACAAACATGCACAGGCACACACCTCCGCCCTGCCCTTGGTTTGTTCTCAGCCATATGGCATTCCCCATTGGTTCCCTCCCTCTCTCCACTGGAGCTGCCAAAGCCCCAGGCTCTCCCCCACAGGGCAGCCCCTCGCAGGGCACCGATCTCTGGCCACGTTCCCAAGGGTCGGCTCCACGCAGGCCCAGTGCTGCACCGTGGGAGCTCAGTCTGAACCACCTGGGCAGAAGCATCTCCGCATTCATAGTATGCAACCAAACACGCATGCTTGTTTGATTAACACAGTTCAAGTCTGTGAAGGCATTTTGGAAAGCAGCTTGTTTGCTGTTGCTGGAAGAGGGAGGTTAGGGAATTATCCCAAGGTTAATATGAGGGAGACAGACAGACAGACACACTGTGAGGTGTGAAAGGAATTTATATCAGATAACCCCCTCCAGCATACCATTGAGACATCCTTCAAATCACAAATACGCACACTACCACAATCAGATAACCTTTAGATAAACCAAATACAATAGGATCTGTCCAGATGAGGCTTGAGTGCTTAAAGGATAAAGGGTTTAAAATATTTGGTGATGATGTTTTAATGTGAACATGCATATGTTTGTGCATTTGTCTAGACACTGACTTTTGTGTTGTCTGTCTGGAGGTGCCTGTAATGACTTGACAAAGCCAATAGGGGGCATTAGAGGCTGTGCTGAGTTTAGCCACTGTGCTGCCTGTGCTGCAATGCAGAGACTGTATGTGTGTGCACGTGTGCGAATGTGTGCTTCACTGTGTGTGTGTATATGTGTGTGTGTGCGTGTATGGCTCAATATCACACATGCTAGGACCTGTGGTCTGCATTGATGAGTTGGGGGATGACAGCAGATATAGAGGCAGAGAGGAGCTCTTGAGTAAAATGCATTATGCAGTGATGTCTACATGGGGACGTTAATCCCAAAAACGAAAGGGAACAGTGAAAACCAAATTTATGTTCCCAACTCCCAGCTGCATACTGAAAATGTACATCATTCATGTCTCAACAAATTATTTTGCAGTGTAATGTGAGAGTACCGGTAAAATGCAAACATGAAACGATCTTTCTGGTATTTGAACACAGGGTCCAGGACAACAGAGAGGGTTCGGCTCTGCTCGGATGATTTTCTAACAGCACAGAGATGCTCAGTATGCAATGCATGGCTATGACTGAAACACTTCTATCTGTTCCTCTTTTCTGTATGGCTCTGCTGGGCATGAATCAATCATAAGGGCGTTCTCCTACAGTATATATCACAGACAATTAATTATTAGTTCAGACTCTAAATTGATGCTGTGTAAAAGCTCCCAACATAACTGGCAAAGCAATTATTTGGGTATTATTTTTATGAAATGTTATTTTAGCAAATGTACTGTATATACTCAAATGTTACTGTACTGTACTGTATAAGAGAACATGAGGAATGCCATTGCAATACAACTGTGATGCCTGACAGCCTATACAACAGTAATATAACTGTGAGGTCTGACAACAACAATACAACTGTGAGGTCTAACAGCTTATACAACAGTAATGCTAAGTGTTCTAAATACGGCATAACATAAAATATGTGTGATTTATGCAACTGATGCACATTTCACTAAATGCTTTGGTTTTACTGGTTGCCTGTCACATGAATTTTACAGAATAGAATTTCCATCTGTGTTTGGACTAGAATTTCCTCTTAACATCCTACAACACCTGAACACCAGAGTCCATTATGGGCAGCCGAAGATAAGGTTTCATTAGTAGTGAAGTCATCTGGTTCCAGATGACGGATGCTGAGTGATGGCTCATGGTTGCGTCACAGAGAGAAGACAGTCATTGGATTGGTGTCTCTGTGCCAGAAAAGCACCTCTATCAAAGAGAGTGGCCCAGTGCCGTGTCTGGGGTGGAGAGGGGGGCTAAATTAGCTGAGTTAATGAGCGAGGCCCCTCAGGGCTGCTTATACCTGTAGAGAGACGAGAAATGAGCAGGGTGACTCTGTCTCCCTCTATGTCTCTTTCACACACGCGTGATCAAGCACACATGACACATCTAACACACCCTTTTCTCTCTCTCTCTCTCTCTCTCTCTCTCTCTCAAACACACAAACACACACACATTTTCTCAATTGCCATGACAAGATAAAGAACATGTCCTTAATTCACAGGCTGAACATGGTTGAGGACTATAAACAGACTTCTTAGGGGAGATTACTGTTCAAGGATAGGATTGAGGGTGTGGGGAGAGGGGGGACCCATGTGAATTGGACTGCAGTGCATGACAAGACTAATACACACAGTTGAAACAGACCTACAGTAATTGACGATGTGCAGACAGGTCACTATAGCCAACCAAGATCATCCTCTCACTTTGGATGCCAGTCACCACTGCCAACAATGATTACAAACTGCATGACACATTTAATGGAACATATTGCTAGTGACAGCAAGTAATGAAGAATGCAATCAGGTTTCATAGTCAGCAGTGTTGGAAGAGATGTACATTAGATCACAAAGGAAAGTACATTAAGCCCATTCTCTACTGAGGAGTACAGTATGGCACGCTTTCAAGACAGGTTTCCGGTGTTGGGTATTCTTCCACCCCTAAATTCAAAATACCATTAGTGTCTCTGACATTTCAGTGTAGTAGACTTTTGGGATGTGTTATGTCCACATAACATTTTTAACATCAACCATATCACAATTTAACAAAGTTAACCAAAGTCAGAAACTTCTTTTCATTCACTAATCGACTTCGCTGGTTTCTGGGATGCCAAGTACTTTTGTACATATACAGTATCACAAAGACCTCTTGTACGGCTGTTTGTTATGAGAGTCATGAGAAATGCTGAGAGTCCAGGTATGTGTCAACACTGTTGATGAATATGTTGTTGTGGAAACTTACTATCACTAACATTTAAAATCTAAATTTAAATTCAGATTTTTCCAAAAACAAGCTACTTTTCAACAGCCGGTGACAGCAGCTTGCAGTTCAACAGTATAGGAATGTGTTTGTTATTCTCCCCCATACTTTTGAATTACCTTTACAAAATCGGCACGTCATTAATATCCATGACCTTGAGGACTCATTTACCAATGTCAAAATAGATAGAAACAGATAGACAGAAATATGTTACTACTGAACACGGAAGATGGAAGAGCGAGGGGAGAGCAGCGCACAGAATACGTAATTTCCAAATAGGGTTGGGCGATATGGACTTAAAAATATATCACAATATTTTCTGTTTTTTATCACAATATCGATAATTCACGATAAAAAATTATATTAGGTCTACAGTTTAACACAGGGTTCATACAGGTCCCTGAAAATGCCTGGGTTTTAAATGTTGCGTTTTCAAGGTTTAGAAAGACACTTCTTGAAAATTTTGTAAAGGTAATCAATTGTAAATTAATTGTGGACAATAATTATTCACCTGACAGAGTTGTTTGTGTAGTCTTTTCGGTGGAAATATAAATGCTAACAAAACATTTTCTGACTATCGTATCTCCCGATATGACAAAAATTCCTATCGGGGGAATTTTTTTTGACGATATACGATAACGATAACGATATCGCACAACCCTATTTCCAAACGGAAACATATCCCAATTGTATTGTTCCAGACTGTATGACAAGAGTCAACAGTCGAATTAAAAGCCATGCTAACTTTTCAAACCAATTCAAAGATTTTGGCTGTTCACTTCACTCCTATGATCCTTGGCAATACACTGAAGCTATCAAAATATATGTGCAGTAAATAACAGATAATTCTCAATCAACTCAAAACATTTAAGGTCAATATTGTACATATATCAAGAGCTGTAATCCCTTCATCCTTCCTTGGCATATACTGTATACAATAGTGGCAAAATATCTCAAAGCTTGGAAGTTGCTAGTTTGTCTGAAAGGAACGATGATGCGCAATAGATTGGGGAAAACCTGGGGCCGTATTCTCAAATAATCTTAAGGCTAAAAGTAGCTCCTAACAGCCAAATTCAGGATAAACTAATTCACCAAGAAATTTAGCGCTAAAAGTAGCACCCAGTCTGGGAAAGTTTAAAGCTAAGTCACTAAGACCAACTCATAACACATCGCGGTTGTATGCAAAACTACCACATAGTTTACATTACATAACATTTAGTGTGGTTTAGGAGTACTCCTAAAGTTACTTTAAGATAAGATTCCTTGAGAATCCGACCCTGGTTGAAAGCCAGTGGCCCATTACTCTAAATCTATTTTATGGGCACATGATGCGATGGGGCATGCAGTGCTCATTCATGCTACACAACAAAGGCCACACCATTAATTATTACAATCAGAAAATCTTTACGATGTCCACGAGGATGAAACATAATTCATTAGCCTACATTACAAAAAACAAAAAAACAAAACAAAACAAGTGCAGGTAAAAGAGGGGAAGATTCTGGTAGAGTCTTAAATGGAAGATCAGGTTAACTTTTGTTTTCTTGGCTGGCATTGAATTAATTATTCCGAAATAGGTTAACTAAACAAGCCAAAATCACCTTAATTCGCGTAGACATCCATTTATTTTACTAGACTTTAAGTAAGCTATTCAATGTTTACATGTCCTTCTATGCTCACCGACAAGACTCACGCCAGTGACTGGTTATGAAAATAGGGCCCAGAGACTCAAAAAGCATTGCTGTAATAATATTTATGCTGGTAATGGAAAATTAATAACTTCTTGTCGCTTTAGTAGCTGTGATTGTACCATAACAAAAAGAATGAGAGTGACAAAGGAAAACAGGCGGACAGACAGACAGGAAGACAGGGAAGAGAGAAAGCGAAAGAGATGCTGAAAGTGGAAGCAAACGCAGCTAGCAGAGTTGATGAGATTTCTCTCCCTTTGGAAAGGTAACATTGTTTAAGCCACTGGCTTTGTGACGTCCAGAGGTGCATTTGTGGGTAATTGCGACACTGATTTGGTAAACAGGGAGGGGCTATTTTCATCACTTGAGTTACATGATCGGAAAGATCTACAGAACAGACTTTAAAATATAACACAGTATCCACCTCCACTGAATAAGTGCCCAAATAAGCTATACTTAATTGTAGAGTGCAGGTGACAGTTTCAATACTGACACCAGCTAAATTTCCTCAGTCCTTGCCCTTGTTTGTTGTGTGTTTGTGTGAAAATAATCTTTGTCCATGTCATATTGAGTCACATTTATCAGCAATGTTGACTGGGTCATAATCAATCAGATATTGAAACAATACTGAAATTCTAATGCATTTTTGGCTCATGATCTGACAACTTGAATTACATTAGACTACATTAACTTACTTAGAATAAATTGATTCAACACTGGTCTAAATAAAAAAGAAATATTTCAAGGAGCCTTTCAACATGTGAAATGGAATGAAGTTGTACTTTGGTGCTTCAAATGAATTTGCACAAGAGTGTAAGTGATAGTTATTAATTATGACTGTGCAATTAATTAAGTTCCAAAATTTAGATATAAGCATCCTGTGGCATCCATTTCATCACAAATTTATTTATTTGAGCTTATTTGAGTTTATAGTACAGTGTGTTCTGCAAGTCATGTAAAAAGGTCTGTATCAAGGTTTGGGCATGCTCAACACTAGGTGTACATGCACTGTGAACATACATGTATCATATACAGTACTCAATGACTTGTTTCTGCATGCAAAAGGAGCAACTATGCACTACCAGCCTGTCTGCAAGTGACCGATTTTTTTTCAAGTGCATGTGTATGCTTAATCTAGATTTTACAAACGGTCATATTTTTACATCTGTACTGTCTTACTGTATGGCCACAGAACCCTTCACATATTACATTTTGCTACAGTACTAACCAAGGGAACTTTTGAATAGATTTTTTAAAAAATACAAAAAAAAGTGAAAAGAAATTCAAGAGACAACCAATAGGTTTAAAGTATTAACAAAGTGTGTATTGACAGTTCCCTATTGGGCCAAGATTACAGTAAATTACAGGGCATTCATTTTGAGTAAAGGTGCATCATTATTATCCAGTTCCACAAGCAGTGATGTCATGTTTCCTTGAAATGCCATGGGCTTAAAGCGACATTCCACCATTTATTCACCCAGCCGTTCTCTGAATATGATGATAGGACTTTTAGCTCCAGCTTAGCATAGATCAATAAATCAAATTAGACCGTTAGCATCTCTCCTATTATAGCCTTGTGAAAGTGACTAGGAATTCTGAGATTGTCTCAAATTAAGTTGCAACTTGTCCAAACACCAACCCAAAATGAAAGTTGTTGATTTTCTGGGCTGATATGACAAGAAAATAGTCCCCTCAAATGTTGAATGAGATTAGGTTTATGTTGGAGCGGGCTAGAAAATCACATATTGTTGGTCTTATAGTACATTTTGCAACTACACAAGAGTCGGCAAAACTACCAGAATTCATAGTCACTTTTGAACAAGACAGTAGGAGACCTGTAGAAGAGACAACATGAGATATGCTAATGGTCTAATCTGATTCAATGATCTATGCTAAGCTAGCTAAAAGTCCTACTGCCAGAGGCAGAGAACGGTTCGATGGACTTGAGAGAGATACAACTCAACTGTTTAACTCGAGGCGAGGTGGAAAATGTACATATTTCCCAAAATGGTGGAATGTCACTTTAGTCACTTAAAATTTATGAAGTAATGCATGTACATGTGTAAGTCTCTTTGGACAAAAGTATCTGCTAAATGCATAAAAAATTAAAAAAAAAATAATAATAATTGTAAGTCGCTTTGGATAAAAGTGTCTCCTAAATGCATAAATGTAAATATAATTATTCAGAAGTGAGTTAGTACCCCTCCTGGAATACTACTCATATTCCATTTATTAGCAGCCTATTTTTTTCTGACAACAAACCCACTTAAAATATTATTTTCACTCCATTTTCATCTTGAAAAAAAAATGATTGTTGGTAATAATGTGCTGTCCCTTGGAGCTGGAATACTTGACTGGTTTCTGAACAATCCCTTGCCATATGATTGGCTCATTGAGGAGACTTATGAAGGCTTCATAAACACTGTGGTGTTTCTGAAAAAAGCTACTTACAGCAACATGGGAGAGTGTGCAGTTTGTCATTCAGTCAATTTGTTTTGCTGACTTGCATGTTTGAGTCAAATCAATAACCACTTTCCTGTTTTGTGAGATTCCATGAGAGAGCGGTCTGAGTGACTCCTGTAATCTATAAGCTCCGGCCAAATCAGTAAGATGCTGTCACAGAACAGACGATGTTTAGGTAGAGAGAGAGAGAGAGTGTGTGTGTGTGTGTGTGTGTGTGTGTGTGTGTGTGTGTGTGTGTGTGTGTGTGTGTGAGAGAGAGGGGGGGGGGGTACTGTATGTGTGTGTATGTGGTTCTGAAATGTGATGTGATTTGTCTGCAATCAGTAAAGGCAAATAAGTAATGCCAAGCCTTCTGCCCATGTTTACCAATAAATAACGGAAAAATGATAGTGAAAAGAATCCAGAGAGTGAAGAGAGGAAAAAGGAAGCGATACAACAGCATGAATGAGGAGGCAGATGCAAAGCAGATGGCCAATAAGCAACACCAGAGCACTGCAGTAAACTCTCATCACCACTGCGTGTGTGTGTGTGTGTGTGTGTGTGTGTGTGTGTGTGTGTGTGTGTGTGTTTGCACAAGAAACAGAGTAGGGAAAGTGAGGGAGAGAATGGGTAAGATGGGGGGAAAGTGAGAGGACAGGACAGCAAAGAGGACACTTTAAGGCAGGTGTCCAGGGGATGGTGATGGAGCTATCAGATGTCAGAGAGAATCATGTGAAAAGGCAGAAAACATTACTCCCAATGAACACATCAGGTCCTCTGAGATAAACCAACACAAGCAAAAGGAGATAGATAGCTAGATAGATAGACCAAGAGAGAGAGAGAGAGAGAGAGAGAGAGAGAGAGCCTTCCTAAGAATGGAATCTTTTTGTAGAGATGGATAACCCACTGATGCAAGTAGTTCTTTGGCTGGAAAGCTCATGTATATTCCTCCCTTTTCACCTCTGCTTTTCTATGGAGGCTCTCCGCATTTCTCTCCATTCAAGAAGCCGTTTTCTTTAACTGTCGACATCTCTCAGTTCTATTCCTCTGTTTTTCCCTTGGTTCAATGTTCCCCTCTTTTGTGCTAATGACTCGAGCTGCATAAGAGATGGAAAGAGAGAGAGGTGGGGGGTGGTGGAGAGAGAGACATTAAAGGATGTTTTTGCCTGCGTCAGCATTGCAGGAGAGAGAGGGAGGCACGGAGAGAGAGAAAGAGAGAGAGAGAGAGAGAGAGAGAGAGAGAGAGAGAGAGAGAGAGAGAGAGAGATGGTGAAGAAAGCATGGTGTTCCTACAAATACATGTGATATCAGCTGTGAACAGGTGTATAGAGATGATGGAGAATGCACAGGTGCTCTTAACTCTGCACTATCGACTGAAAGCATTCACAGCTCTCTTTCCTCTCTCTCCTTCTAAGTCTCTTTCTCCCTCTCTCTATCTGAAGCACACACACACACACACACACACACACGGATCAGGTTCACTTGTCTGAAGGGAGACAGGGGAAGAGACAGAAGGGAAGAGAGAGAAGGAGACATAGAGAGACAAAGTGAGGCAACCCCCCTCCCTCCTCCCTTTCCAGAGAGTAATGCCCTGTGCAAGTATGAGTGCGAGCATGAGTGTGAGTATGTGAGTGAGAGAGAGACAGAAAGAGACAGAAAGAGAGAGAGAGAGAATATGATTGTGCAGTGTGGATGCATAGCTGAGAGCTATACATGAACGACCAGATCACTGCAGCATTGAAACACACACACACACACACACACACACACACACACACACACACACACACACACACACACACACACACAGCTCTGCAGCATAGCCCTCTCTCTCTCACACACACACACAAACACACATGCATGCTCGCTTGCTCACAGATAGACACAGAGCTTGCCACTAACTCGCCAGATCCTTCCTCCTCCAGCTAACCAGCTCTCCACTCCATTATCCTCACAGATGGGACAGAAAGAAGGGATGACTTAAACGAAGAGAGGGAAAGAGGGAAAGAGCGAGTGAGGCTGCTTAACAATAACTGTCCGATTCCGTTACACTTGACACCGTTCCCCCTTCCAAGACAGCTGAACGAGAGGAGCGAGGGAAGAGACGCGGCTAAGAGATTGAGAGGGGGAGGGAGGGAGCATTAGAGGCAGAAACAGAGAGAGGGAGAGCAGGGGGAAGTGTGTGAGAGAGAAAGAGGGAGGGTGGGAGCATTACAGAGAGGGAGAAAAAGAGAGAGAGAGACAGAGAGAGTGTGTAAAAAAGAGAGGGAGAGAGAAAAAGGGAGGGGGGAGAGAGAGACGGGAAGAGGGATAGGTAAGCTGCTGCAGTAAACTCTCCTGCTCAGGTCTGAGTGGCGGACTGCACCGCTCTGCTCTGCTCCGCTCTGCAGGAGAACCAGCGAGGGAGGGAAAAACAGAGTGAGCCTGAGAGAGAGAGAGTGAGTGAGAGAGCAAGAGAGCGAGTGAACGAGAGAAAGGGGCAGGAGGAGGGGTCCTGAGAGTCACTGTGCTTGAGCGGGACCAGCAACAGCAGCAGCAGCAGCAGCAGCATCAGCGGCAGAAGCAGCAGCAGCAGGAGCACTGAGGCGAGAGAAGAGAAGAGAAGCGAAGAGAAGAGAAGGGAGCATCTCCGCCACCCAGCAGTTAGCCCAGCAGAAGCAGCTCGCCAGAGGACGCCAGCATGGCACAAGCCGCCAAACATCTCCGGAAGAACAAGGACTTGGAGGCTCTAGCTGAGCAGGAGCGCAAGGAGAAGGAGGAGGAGAAAGCCAGGAAGAGGAACCGCTCCAGAGACAAGAAGCGAAAGGTAAGGCAGAGGTGGAGGCGAAGGGAGAGAGGGGAGAGGGGGAAGGGGGAGAGGAGCCGGGGGGGGGAAAGATACCTCTGTATTTGTTGCCCTGGGTCCTGAGCAACGCGACATGCGCCTGCATACACACACACACACACACACACACACACACACACACACACACACACACACACACACACACACAAGCACACACGTACAGAATCATTGTTCCCTGCTGTGGATGTGCAGGGCAGGCACATGCACACACACTCACACACATGTGCAAAGCAAGACCAAGCACAGAAAGTCTACAGGGGGAACACAGTCACACATGACAACAAACACTGGTGCCCATCAGTTTTCCATGAAAGCACTGATATAGAAATGAAGGCTCTAGTGGTTACGCTGGTGCATGTACACATAACAGGTGCATACAGGTGCACGTGAACATACCAGTGCACACACGCACTATGAGGGGTTGGGATGGCACAAGATTGCTGCTGGGGGCATTGGGGGGGGGGGGGTGGTGCTGTGAAGTGATCATGGATGTTTGTGTGTATGTTTGTATGTATGTGTGTGTATATATGTGTATATATGTACATTTTGGTGTAAATACATTTATCTGTTCCAGTACGTCTTTTCTTTTTTTTTTGAGCAATCCATACTGATGTTGTTTCATGTCTACAATACTGACTACCTGTGAATGAGTATTAGAATGAATGTGTGTGTGAGTGTGTGTATGTGCACTTTCTTTCATTCTCTTTTTCCAGCACTGCAGTGTATCATCAGGGCTGTGTGGATGACTCAGTGTGTGTGAGTGTGTGAGAGTGAGAGAGAGAGAGAGAGAGAGTGTGTGTGTGTGTGTGTGTGTGTGTGTGTGCACCTGCCTATGTTGGGCTGCTGCTGCTGGTGGTGATTTGACTGCACCTGAGAGCTTGTGTTTGCCTCATCTGAGCTGGATGATTAAACTCCAATGTAATGCCGTCTTGGGGAGTTTGTTTGGAGTGCGGATGGGGAGCTGCTGCCTTGGCCATTAGTGGGGTTATTTGGGGATATTGGAGAGCTTGTGGTGTTGAGGTTTCATAAAGGAAACATGAATGGAGAACATGAAGGCCTTAAGTGCAAACCGGGTCACTTCAGGGTGTCACTGAGGATGTTTTGTGGCATCAGAAAGGTTTTTTTAACAGCGTATATGTGAAGCTACATGTTGTGCTGGTTTGTTTCTGTGGTATGGTATGTTACTAGATTATAAATGAAATGTTATCAGCAAGCCTTGATGTACTTAACGAGTCCACGTGATAAGCTTTGATCAGCAGAGCATCATTTTTGTTGAGGTATTATGGTATAGATAGGAGGACGCTTATTTTGAATGAATGATATTCTGTACTGGTGCCCACACACAAACACATGCTTTACTTGAAGACAAACACACATGCACATTGCTTCTCTCTCTCAGTGAAAACTGAGACTTGGAGAGGGAGACACCACTGTAGAGAAGAGCATCAGGGGTATACCCAGTGGAGTCACAATTAGACACTCCACAATAGTAAGGCAGCAATGGGCAGAGTAGAGGGAGGGGAAATGGAAGAGAGTGGAAGAGAGAGCACCAGCGAGAATGAGGATGGAGTCATTGGAGAGAAAGAGAGAGGGAGAGAGAGAGAGAGAGAGTGTGTGTATTGGTTTGACATGGAATTTGCAAAAGACGTGCAAAAATGGTGAGCAACCAATTTGTCTAGGAAAACACCAAGCTGAAAATAGCGCTATATCAAATCCAATGGACTACAATACTGTACACACATGAAGCACAAAGCACCTTTACTATTGGCCATTCTAAATCTTCCATCTAGTGTTCAATTAGCTTTGCTAGTTATATTTTCTGTACAGTATGTCAAATTTGTCTGCAGCTTGTGAAGTTCTTGAATTTCAAACACAATTATTAAAGAATTATCTCAACTTATTCTATCTTATGTTATCTTATCTTACCTTGAATAGTTTTATGGGCTAACAATTGTTGCAGTGGATTTCAGGGCTGGCCCACGAACTTACTTTTGCTAACATCTTGAGATTCAGCACGGCCTCAGTGCAGGTCTCTGAGTTCCACTGTGGTTGTGTAACAGTGATGCATTATGTTTAAGCCCTTCAAAAACAGAACTGAACTCAGCACCCAAATTTTTGTCTGCACTCCTAAATTTTTTAACTTGGTCGCACAAGTGCTCCTAAGGAAAAAAAGAAAACAGCATTGAGCCGTAGCCTGAAGATGAAAGATTATGTGGAGGATGGGACAGAGGGCTCCAGAGGGGGACAGGATCCTCCTGGTTCCTCACTTTGATTGAAAGTCTCTAAGTGTCTCAGGGTACCTGATGTCACTTACATAACTCCCGCCTTAAGCCTCTTAAACAAGCTGTCTGACAACTCTTTCCCCCTTCATCGTTTTCCTCTCCCTCTGCCTTTCTCTCTAATGCACACACACACACACACACACACACACACACACACACAATGTAGTCTTAGAGATTTCATGGATTGTAGAGAAATACTGAGACAAAATTGACTCTTCTTCATTTTCCCTCTACGAAACAAACAGTGTATTTAACACATTACGATTTTACTATCATGAGAAAAAGAAATTACACACACACACACACACACACAGAAAGAGGTGTGAAGTCTCTGTCCTGTTTTCACTTTGTCCTCTGATGCTGATGCAGCATTTTTTCTCTCCACTCCTCCCTCTCTGTCTCTTTCCCTCTCTCCCTCTTTCCCATCCCCTCCTTATCCCCCGGCCTCTGCCTGTTTCTCTCCTCATTTTTCTCCATCTCAGCCTCTCCCATTTCTTGTTCCTTTCTTCCTTCCTTCCTTCCTCCCCCTCTCTCTCTCTCTCTCTCTCTCTCTCTCTCTCTCTCTCTCTCTCGGAGCAGTTCTATGAATGATGGATAGGCTTTGAATGGAGAGTTATGGTACTGCATTTCTGCCATCCTGCAGAAACCGAATGTTAACAAACAGACACTACCCCCTCTGCTTATCCAAGCTACAGCCTCACACTCAAACAATGTCGTCATAGATTCCTTCACGCACCCACGCTGTGCCACACCGCATCTGTTGCCCTATTCTAAACCATGACAGACGTTCTTTTCGGAGCTAACGCACATCAAAGGTCAAAGCAAAATGCCCAGGAACACTACTTATGTTTGTGTGAGAAATACATCTTGCAACTGCACCTAACAATCGTGCTCATAGGTAGTAAACTACTTTAGTGATTTGGACTGGAAGTAGTCTCAAGATGAATCTCATGCCTCACATCGTGACATCAAACTGAGAATTGAAGACAGGCTAAAGACAGAAAAGCTTCAATTCAACGAGTAGCCTTACTAATTTCACTGAAATTTTGCAATTCGGAAACTGTGTCACTAAAGCTTTTAAGAAAAGCCAATGTACACTTCTCTGGTTTAGCAAAATCCCACAGCACACCTCATGGAGAACCACTACATCAAGCCCTAACACAACACTTTAATGCAGTCATTCTACACCATCTCATTTTTCCTTCGTATTGACATCATAAAAGCTTCAGGCTCTTTTAGACTCACAACAGTCTCAGAATTTTAGGCTCTTTTACACTCACTAACTTGACAAAAATCCTCTTCTGATTGACTGGCTTTTTGCATGACAAGACACCTTAAATTTGCAAATAACAGCTGATTGTGAAAACGGCACATCAGCACAGGCTACCACAGTGAATTCAGGCTGGCACGTCAGTGAATTAAACTAAATTCTTCATTCTTTCATACTGCCAAGTGGTGGAAGCATAGTCAATTCCAATAACATAATAACATGTTATCTGGAGAACTAGCGAGCTGGCAACCTAGCAAGCACAAAACAATTGGAAACAGAAAGCAAGCCAAAGGCTTCAGGCTCAGCAATAATACAATCAATAAAGACTATGGATAAAGACCATCCAATGCTATCCAAATAATTCAATGAAGAAGTACTATTATATGAAACAGGCTGGCTTTATGTTGAACAGAACCATTCATTCAAGGACTAAAACTACAGTACATCTGTTGACGCCATACACACATACAGCTGTGTCAAATGAGGTATGAACAGGTTCATATCCTGAGATGTCCCCTTATGTGAAATTACTGTACTTGGTGGGTACTCTGAGCTTTGTATCATGTAGTGGAATTCTTCACCCACATGATTGTATCTAACATGTTTCAGTACTTAGTGCACTAAATCATGCCACACCCAAACACACCCACTGTACCAAGATGCATTTGATTCTTTGTGGTGTGGGAGACTATACATTTTTAATTGTCATCAATGACTCTTGCACACTCCTCGGGCCTCAAAGCAGAAACAGACTTCCGTGGTGTTGAAATTAAAAGCATTTTACAAGATTATGGAGTCATAAGATATGCTGCATTGGTCAATTTATTGATTGTCACACCAGCATTGATGGAGATAGAGGTTCATGTCTTCAGCACATGTATCTGTGTGTGTGTGTGTGTGTGTGTGTGTGTGTGTGTGTGTGTGTGTGTGTGTGTGTGTGTATGTGACATGGGAGTGGTATGGGCAAATGTGTGAAGGGAGATGGTGCACTATACATTTACATGTCATTCTGCTGTGCATGCGTAATGTTGGAGTATGTCAGAGCATGTTTATTCATGTCAGACACCTAAAGTGACTTGCCTTTGAAGGCTCTGTGTGTGTGTGTGTGTGTGTGTGTGTGTGTGTGTGTGTGTGTGTGTGTGTGTGTGTGTGTGTGTGTGAGCTGATCTCAGCATTGATCAGATCTCCTGTTACCGCTGTCATTTCATCTTTCTCATACTGCAGGCAAGGCAAGGTCAACCTCCACCAGGACCAAGCCATAACTCTGAACCACACACACACACACACACACACACACACACACACACACACACACACACACACACACACACACACACACACACACACACACAAACATAGTCTCTCTCACACATGTAATTGTGTAGGGCTCATTGTTAATTAATGTTAATTTTCACATTAAATCAGGAATACTACGCTGGGTAAATGAGTAATATAGAAGACACAAGACACAGCTTGTTTGCTTAGCTCTTTGTTCCCCTTATCTCTTAAAATCCAGTTACTTGTCTTGTTGTACCCTCTAGGGCTCACATACAGTACATCACCCTTTCTCTCGGTAGACATTAATGGTCGTGGCCTGAGATGGTACAGTAAGAGTCATTTCCAGCTCAGCTCGTCCAGCTCATCCAGTGGAATGTCATGGTTTTCAACAAACAACTGGGCTATTTTAGAGCTTTGCAATAAAGGAATTCAAATTTGAAATTATTTCTTTCAAGCTTTTGCTTTTAAGACAAGTATTTTCAAATTTGAGATAGATAAGAGAAATTATTTCAGTAGTCATTAAATAATCAAGTTAAGTAACCCTTATCTCAGTACTGCCCGAATACTCAAATACTGTACTTATTATTATTAACTCAACTAAGGAGGTTATGTTTTTGCCGGAATTTGTTTGTCCATTTGTTTGATTGTCTGTCCGTTTGTTTTGGTTGTTTGTTAGCATTTTCACAGCAAAAGTTACTGACGGATTTGCATGAAATTTTTTACCAGAGGTGTGTCTCTCCCCAAGGAAAAATGCATTAAATTTTGGTGATGATTTGGATCAGGTTCGGGACTTTTTCTGGAATTTTTTAAAGGATTCCTCGCTACAGTTATCACGTCCATATGTAAACGCCAGAAGTCTAGGGGGCATCAGTTACCATATTGCCTTGGCGGAGGTCTGCACTCTGAGTGCATTTCTAGTTACTGCTATGTTCAAGAAACAGTCTGTTTTATCAGTGATTATCATTAATTTATATGCTGTTAGTAACAGTAGTATATGTTTTCCTTGTTGTATACAAAATAGATAGTCATTTTTTGCTATTGACATGTTTGGATGTAATTAAAGTTTTTTTAATCTTAATGTATCTTAATATCTGAAGAATTAATTGATGGAGAGGTCTGATGAGGTTGAGCTTTGACTGCTTCGAGTCCTGTTGCAAAATGTTGTGTTTGGCCAGTATTCCCTTTAAATAGTCACCAGATTGCACCACCTGTTATAAATAGTATCCATAGAGATCTCTCTGTGTGTGTGTGTGCTCAACCATGTGGCCACTCACCTGCTGCGTCTGCGTGCCTCCCTCTCTCTTTTACATGTCTGTTTTCCACCCTGTCGCTTTCCCTCTTTTGCCCCTCTCTCTCCCTGCATTTTTTTCATACTCAATTTCTCATGTCTTTCCTTTCTTACTCCCTCATTCTCTCTCTAACTCTCTCTCTCTCTCTGCGGCAGTGGAGTGCCGGTCCCTATTAGTTGTGCTGTGCTGGAGGTGGAGGTTGGAGGTTGGTTGGCAGGTGAGACGGCCCCCAGAGTGCAGCTTTGTCGGAGCGCTGTGTGTTTCAGTGCGACTCCAGGTAGACACAACATGATTCAGCATTCTCTGGGTCGCCATAAGTCACTTATGTTTATGACCAGTGCTTGGGAGGGGTCAGTGACTCAGGCCACGCCACTTCCCCCAAACGCTTCTATATTATCTTGCCATTTGTTTCACGGTCACACCCCCTGCTCCGTACACAAACACACACACACACGCACACACAAACACGCACACAAACACAGAGTCCTGTCCACATGCACACCCTCACACACACTCACACTGTGTGTAGAATGAACTTAACGACTCTTCCCCAAGAGCACTCAGCCTAATTTGTTACAATAAAATGAAACAAAATAAATAACGAGCTGGCTGACATTTGAGCTGAGAGAGCGGGGTAAGAAAGAACCCTCCCCCATTTCCCTTCAAACACACACTCTCATACACACACATACAACAGCAGCACTTTCAGATATATACTGTACTCCACCTTATTATTCTCAATTATTTAGCACACTGTGTAAGTGTGTATGTGTGTGTGTGTGTGTGTGTGTGTGTGTGTGTGTGTGTGTGTCTGTGTGTACACATGTGTGGGAATGTGTTATTTAATTCAAGACTGGAAAAATGACAGAAGTTTAAGAATGGATAGCTTGACTTCCCCCTTTCTGTGAGAGGTGAGGCTTAGCTGAGGCTTTCCTCAATTCGAATTAGCATGGCTAATGAGGCAGACATCTTCACCAGACACAAGCCCTCAGGAAGAATACGGGTCAATCATACAGAACCTCTCAGGGGCAGACGCCCAAATCCCTCTGACATGACAGCAACTCAAGTCCAGCAGACTACAGCGCTGAAGTCAACACACCACAGGGCTCTGCAGAACCCAATCAAGAAGCTAAGATCCAGCCAATAACAGACCTCTGCAGTGTGTTTGGGTGGGGCATCTTCAATATAAACCAATGGACACTTTTTTTCAAAATGTGACCCATGATCATTTCCACACCCTTCCCCATGTCTCTCTCTCCCACTCATTCCCTGTCGGATTAAAAACACCCTGTGCTATTGAAGTCTTGTCATTTAAATAAATAACAAGAGCTCTTATTAGGAGCTAAAGTTGAACTCAGAGAGCTGTCCTGTGCTCATCTAATGCTCACCCAAGAAGACTGAGGATGGAGAAGAGATATGTGCTGATGTGTGCTACAGGACCCTGTTCACTAGGCCTGAGATAAGCCCCTCCTATACCAGTGGCTGGGAGTGTAGGCTACACAGCAGAGCTGACCCCAGATCAGAGCATCTCTACGCCTGGGAAGGAGGAGAGTGAGCTGGACAGACTTCATTAGGTCAGGCTGTAGCAGCTCCTCAGGATCTATTCTAACTGATTTACCATGAACTGAGCCTTTCCCCGCCACACTCTCACTCTCTCTCAGTCTCTCCCTCCTCCCTCTCTCTCTCTGTGTGGAGGTCTATATGACTATGCTGGCCTTAGGACCTATGACTGAGTCAGTGAAATGTGCCACATGTTTACAGCCCTGAAGGAAGTTGAGGGCATCCAGCTGGAGCTGATGTCTCATTATATCAAAGCATCTGATACAAGCGCTTTTGTTGTCAGTCTGCCTATGCATGAATTCATGCACATGATTTGATGTTTATCTATGGTTGTTCACACAACACTAGAGGGGGGAAGCGCTCAGTCAGCACTGATTTATTACAGTAGTTGGTCCTGCACTGCCGCAGCTCTCATGAGTGTGAAAGGGTGTGAAGGAGTGAGTCTGATCCCAGATCAGCTCTACTCTGGTGCTGATATGAGGGAGTGGAGCGAGCCAGTGGTGCCACGGTAGAATGAGAGTTGTGCTGAGTAATTAGTATGTGTGGTGCTAATTACTGTAAGTAGTGTGTGGTGGTAATGAGAAAAATGTGTCAGCTAGAGTTCCCTTTGCTCATGGGTCCCCTTGTCTCTCTCACACTACCTCCTCCTCTTTCTCTCTCTCTCCTTTCTTCCCTCTCTGTCTTTCCCTCTCTCTTCCCATCTCCATTTCTCTCCGCTTGCCTGAGCACGATAATCTGTCGTCCAAACTGTTATTCTGATATGAGGACTTTACATAATTCTACCGCTGTGATCGAAACAGATACTGATGAAGGTCAGATTCTGTGGTTGAGTGTGTATGCGTGTATCAGATGCACCTTGACCAGGAGCCAAAGCATGCCATGCATGCAGTTTTGGAACATGACAGAGATGTGATTAAGTCAGAAACCGCACACAAAGACGTGAACACACACACACACACACACACACACACACACACACACACACACACACACACACACACATTTATATTGGTAAGCCCCTTCTGGCCCCCAACTGATCTCATGTTTGAATCGGCGGATGTGGTGGATTAGTCTGATTACGGCAGCTTTCGGTTTTGACCCCAAACAGCAATACTCCAGGACAGCGAGTGTTTTTGGTTCCGAACAGTACCATTATGATGTGTGTGTGAGTGTTAAAGCTGATATGTGTAGTTTTGTAAGTAACTCTTTCAGTTTGTGGTCATGGGAAGCATGCAAAGCTGGGTGCAAGGCAAAGGTGCTTATAGGCATTTTTGACGTCACATCGATACAGGTGTATGTTTGCATTGTGTTGCTGTTTCTTGGTCATTTTTTGATGCTTTAAGCTAAACATGGGTTGCTATACATGGTTCCATGACTGACTGACATTAGGCAAATATATTTTTTTGATATATACTGTATTGAACTCACATCCAAAGGCTTGATGAGTATCTAACAAGTATTAGCATCTATGAGTATCTAATGAGTATTAGATTTATAACCCTCATTCTAAACATGACCCAAATGTCATCCCATCTCTAGACTTTTTAAACTCCTTCCCCCATAAAGACGACATATGACGATCCCCCATCCCGTAACCGTAATGACGAGTTTTGACACCTCCGGTATTTCAATGAAGACATGATTTGACAACCATTAGAACAGGATCTGTTTTTTTTCAAATGTAACACAAGCTCTGATAGGTGGAGTCGACCACAACCCATGTTAGGTCAACCAATAGGATTATGAGGCTTTAATTCTCTCTCTCTCTCTCTCTCTCTCTCTCTCTCTCTCTGTGTGTTTGAGTAAGGGAGTGAGACTGGGAGTAGAAAATTGTATACACTATGTATCATTTTCACAATGTGGGAAGACTAAAGGGTGATTTCACAGTGTGTAGGTTTAGTCTTGTTTAGAAAATTGAGATCTGGTCTGGTAGACAGCAATTGGCACTGTGTGTGTGTGTGTGTGTGTGTGTGTGTGTGTGTGTGTGTGTGTGTGTGTATGTATGTGTACGTGTGCATACGTGCGTGTGTGTGTCTGCAGACTGCAGTTGAATTGAATTAAAATGTTTGTGTCTGGGGATTGCCACTGTGCTGTGTTTGTGTACATGTATGGTAGAGGGGCTTAATGCAACATTCTTTAAGTCAACCAAATTAAGACAGGGATTTAGACCAGTTGCTATAGAGACAGAGAGTCCTACACCATTATTATCTTTTAGAAAGCTCCTACCAGCCAATCCCTATGTGTGTGTGTGTGTGTGTGTGTGCTTAACTTAATTTATCTTAATTTACCTTAGACTATGTGTGTGTTTGATCCTCCAGATGTGTCTTTGTCTCTGCAGTCATGTATGCTGATCTACCCGCAAGTGTATAACTCCAGATGTTTAGGATTTCTAGGATTTGATTCCACCAGATGTTTGTCTGCCGGACCTAGCTATAATAGAATATTTTTAGACAACAGTGTATGCCAGTGAGTGTGTATGCATGTGATGTTTAGACCTGCAGCAGTAGTGATTGCCTTTACAAATGTTTGCCATACACTTCCCTATTGATCTGTCTCTTCTCCTAGTTGCTTCTGTGCAGCAGTCTCTGCCTATCTATCTATCTCTCTCTGGTCCATTCACTCTATCCATTTCTCCTTCCTTCCAGTGTACCTGACCCCTGTGTTGGGTAGCTGTGGCTTGCCGCAGCATTGCCCTGAACACAGACACACACACACACACACACACACACACACACACACACACACACACACACACACACACACACACACACACACACACACACGCATACTGAAAATATCAATTAGTTCAACAATGGCAGACAGAGTAAAGACAGGTAAGCTATTAATAAAACCCGTGAACACACACACACACACACACACACACACACACACACACACACACACACACACACACACACACACACACACACACTGCACAGAGGGTCTATACACATGCAGTCTTATTGGTCTGTAGAAGGGTCTCAGCGCTAACATGGTGCCCCCTGCTGTTAACACTGCAGAGATTCTGATGACATCACCTCTCTTTCTGTCTCTGTTCTGGGAACAGTTTATTTCTCCTGTAGGAATGGTCTGTTGTTTCATTTTGGCAGCACAATTTTTGGACCTGCAATTGAATGCTACTGTTCGCTAGCTTTGGATAGGATTTTGTGTACGCACAATTGTGACTGTGTGTAAGAGTGTGTGTTTGTTTGTAGCAGTTGCACCGTGCTGATATTGGCATGCTTCATTGCCAGATAATAGCATCTCTCACGTTGCTTTTTATTCCCCAATTTCACCCTTCTTATCTATTTGTCTTAGACTTTCACTCTCCGTTTGGTTATGCTCCTTCATAATGTCTTATTCAAGCCTCTAATCGTAAAATGTTTATGTGGATTTGTGTGTGTGTGTACGTGTGTGTGTGTGTGCATGCTCCAGATGGTCCTATGTGTTTCCTGTTGCTTTCCCTTGCTGCTTTAAGCCATCACTGCATCAAACACTCACATGCGGACACACACACACACACACACACACACACACACACACACACACACAGTGCCTCTTGCTGTGTGTCTGCTTACGTCAAACACACAGACCATAGGGCCAAGAGAGTGAGAAACAAGTCTGAAATATCCAATGAACCAACAAAAACACACATGCAGGCAAGAATGAATTTGAATTTTCTGTATTACGTATTTGCCATTTGAAATTCACATGCGTGTGTGTGTGTGTGTGTGTGTGTGTGTGTGTGTGTGTGTGTGTGTGTGTGTGTGTGTGTGAGTGTGTGTGTGTTATTTAGTGGATAGGCTTTTCAGTTTCAGTAATAACTGAGAGCTTCTCTCTCACATTTCACCTCTTATTTTTCCTCTTCTTCCTCATTCTCTCACTCCTTCACTCTCTCTCAAATTCCCTCTCTCCTGCCCCCTATCTGTTCCACTGAGTGAGGATGTACACTTTAGCTTTTAATATATCATAGCCACGATCAAGCACTCAAAGCAGCTCAGAGCAGTGTGTGTGTGTGTGTGTGTGTGTGTGTGTGTGTGTGTGTGTGTGTGTGTGTGTGTGTGAGAGAGAGAGAGAGAGAGAGAGAGAGAGAGAGAGAGAGAGAGAGAGAGAGAGAGAGAGATTTTATTTTCTGCTGAATCAATGAAATTGAATCTCATCCTGTCTTTTTGCTCTGTTCCATTGAGCATGTAAAACCAGTATGAGAGCGTTTAGGATCCCTACTGTAATATGGAGCTTTCCTGTTCAAAATGGATGCAACAATGAATGAGGGCAAGGGGATATTCATGAGGAGAGAAATATTACAGAAGTTCAACCACAATGTCATCACAATTACAGTAATTTTAACCTGGCAACACATAAAATTGAAGTATTAAAATGAAATGTAAGTGTTGTTCAAATCATTACAACGCAATTATAATTGATATGGAGGCAATGCCAAATGACTGACAAATTGACTCCAAATTAATGACACAAAAGCTCACAGCAGCTTAAAGTGGAGCAAGGGTCACTGCTGGCCCTCTGTTTATGGATTGTCTGATCATCTCTGCATACAATTACCATGCCATTATAAAGTAATCGCCAATGCAGCTCTCTCTCTCTGTGTGTGTGTGTGTGTGTGTGTGTGTGTGTGTGTGTGTGTGTATTTGAGTCTTTAAGCATACAACACATGCCTGTGTGAGTGCCTGAAAGGTGATGCGCTACAATAGAGGATCGAGTTGAACGAGTGATTTGATATGCTGGACTGACCCTTAATTTGCCAGTGATGAGAGGAAATGGTCCGTGATTGGCTAAAAGTTTGTGTAATGTTTATTAATTACTGTTGGCTGCGAAGGTTGTTCCTGAAGCCAGGAGACCTTGCCTGCCCCAGAGAGACAGGAGACTCCAATGATATTTTTAAAGCAAATCATCAAATACGTTATTCTCAGGGCTTATAAGTCATTGGAGAATGACGGCACATATATATTCTGAGCACTGACCTACAGGAAAGACCCAAAACACCATCGGATACCTTAACAGGCTTATGCTTACAGTGGCAAATTTTATATTTGAGTGTGTGTGTGTATTGGGTCTGATACTGCTTTTGGTCACACTCTGTCACCCTGGCATCTGTTCTTGTCAACAGAAAAAGATTAATGGGGAGGAAATGCACACAGAGAGAGAGAGAGAGAGAGAGAGAGAGAGAGAGAGAGAGAGAGGTTTAGTAAAGGGCAGATGAATGCAGCATCCCTAAACAACAAAATGTTTCCTAAGGTCTTTCTAACAACAGTCCCATAGCAGGGCAAATGTGAAAGGGTAAACACACATAGCCTTGCTTATACTTGGCCCCAGTCTCTCTATACCCTATTCAGTAATCAAAAACTGACCTGCAAATGTCTTGCGCAGTCCAATCAATACTGTGTCCAATATGAATTTCAAAGTCCATCTATTCAGAGCAAGAGCGAGAGAGAGAGAAAGAGAAAGAAAGAAAGAAAAGAGAGTGAACCCATTATTAGCAGAACAATTCACAGGGTGAGAACCATGAGAAATACTTTTGAATCTTGCCCACAGAAACCTCACAGCCTGACCTCTTCCCCTGGCCTTTCAGAAACATGCAGGGCACAGTGTAACACTAGCCACACTATTTTGCTATTGGGGCTTAATCATTAGAGGGAGAGTGTCATATTATCAAGGTTGTGAGGTCAGTCTGCGCCGCGGGGGTTTTTCTGCCCATTTATCAGAGAGCAGGCGCTCGGATGACAGCTGCAGATGCGCATCCTGCAGCCTCCGCAGCTTCCCGCTGTGTGCACGCAGGCACCGAACGCTGCTGCCACTTCAAGCGGTGCTTTCATACCGCAGGTCCAGTTGTGCTGTGCAGAGCGGATTGGAGCTGTGGCAGGTCTGTTTGTGTTATTGGTGCCTATGCTATGAAGTACTGGCTGCGGTCTGTGTGGCTGCAGGTTCAGTGGTAGGATCCTTCAAGAGCAGCTTCTGTGTTAATCCAATTGTACTGTTAAGTCATGTGTGGCACGAAAGCTTAACTAATGGTGCAAGGCGCTAACAACACCAACACCATAGCCTCCATCCCTAGGGAGCACACAAATGATAACACAAACACCTGTAAGCTGCTTTGGATAAGACCAAAAGCTTTCTGGATGAATTAATGCAAATTTTATGAATGTATCTGCATTGCTGTAGCTCATCGTGTGTCACTGAATGCAGCAATGTTCTCTCTCTATCCTCTCGCTGCTTCCTTACTTTTATAGAACAGAGTTTTCCTATCAACACATTGTAGTGTTTAGTGTACATTAGTGAGCACCACTGAGTGTTGCTGGAGGATGGTATAGGTCCTATAGATCATTTCTGAAGCAATGTCATAATGGTGTCCCATAGATTTGAACAAGAAGTGCAATCCTCTGCTTGTATGAAGAAAAACTGTGGCTGCTTTAGACTTTCCATGTAAAATTATGGACAGTATGTTGATATATGAAGGTTTGTTGCTGCAGGATCATGCAGGTCATATTTGGTTAGGTTTCAAAAAGAGTCCCTTTAGGTGTTTAATACTTCTGCTAATGTTGTACTTTGGGTCAATGTAATATGCGTAATAAAGAAGGAGTGTTTTATTAGAGCTGGGGAATTGGGCAGGTGTTCCACCTAAAATCGCCGGATTCACAACCATTTTGTGATGCCTCCCCCTACTACTTTACTTTACATTGGAATCCCATACAAAATGCTGAAATTAATGGTCTTTCTAACCAGCCTAAATTCGCCACAAATATAATTTCTTGCCATGAGCAAGAACCCATTTTCCAATGTTAATTTGCTCTGTGTTTTTCAATGGCAAGGGTATTGGCATAGTGTCTGTATGGTGTATGGTGTCCAAGCAAAGGGAACGCCAGCCCAATTCCCTCCCTCTATAGCTCCAGATTTATTAATACAGGTTCAGTCGTCTTTCCCTGCAGCTAAATACTCTACACCCTTTGATTCTGGCTTATATGGTGTACCCAGTTCTTTGAGCAGTCGTGTGATTCAATTAGCACTTAATTTTTACTGAATCCAACCATACTATGGAACGCAAGAGAGAGAGAAGAGACAATGAGCGAAAGAGGAGAGACAGAGAGAAAGAGAGAGATGCTTAGGCATGCATGACACTTTGTGGTGAGAGCTCAGGGCTGATCATTTGTCTTATGCGCTCCATTTCCCCAGCACAACATCCAGACAACTTTATCACACACACAAGTACACGTACTGTACACACATACAGTACACACACGACTACACAGATTGCCCAAACACATAGTGTAGTGGCCAATAATGTAATAACAGCCAATAATGTAAGAAACCCCAATAATGAATAATATAGCCAATATAATCATGATTCCCCAATGCTTATACAAATACTGGAATGCAGGACAGTCACCTAAACACCCCTCCTATATCCCCCTGAATAAGAAACCAAATGGTGAGGTTTCTTGCCTAAAATTTAACTGCATCTTAAATGTATGTTCACATTCAACTCTTGTTTTTCTTCAGCCTTCTCATAATTCTCTCTTTCTCTTATTATGGTGAGCTTGTATGGTGTGTGGTTGCTTTGGGTTTGTTGAAATTTGACCATCTTATGAAAGAGGTGAACTTTGTGAATCTAAGTAATGATGGCACTGTTGTTATGTAATACTTTTAAAGGTTTTAACTGTCGCCTGCAATACAACGAGGGAGTAGTTCAAGTTCGGTTTCTAATGAGATGGATGATTTGTACTAGTTCAGGACATTTCCAGGTTATCCACAAGGTCATTAGTGAGTGTAGTTAGCTCTCTTGGCTGGTTTAGCTAGGTTACACAGGGTCAGCTGTGCTAGCATTTTAGCTGTGTTGCAAGAGGTTAGCTGGCTCGGTAATTTAGCTGTGCTAGCTCTATTGTGGCTATCTATTATTAATCCAGAGGCTTCCTGTGAGTCTTACTCAGCCATTTTTATACACTCACTTCTGACACTCAAATTGACACACACACACACACACACACACACACATGATACTGACATGTTTGATACAGTCAGATGGTTCTTGGTTACCCTGTAATTTTGACAATGACGCCTCATTAAAAAAATTCTTCAGGATTAAGTAGGTTTTTGTATCATATTCTCCACTTCATGATTGCCCTCTAATTGTTTCTCCTTGTAGAGACACTACATGTTCCAACTTCCTTAGAGGTAGCAGACACTCACACGCACACATTAATCTTGTCCTTGCATCTCTGCTTCTTCTTTTAGTGCACTTGCAGCGCGCGCGCGCACACACACACACACACACACACACACACACACACACACACACACACACACACACACACACACACACACACACACACACACACACACACACACACACACACACACACACACACAGTCCCTCAGCACTTTATGTCCGTACCTTCTTCCTCAGCACCAGGTGACCTATAAACTTTAGCCTTTGTAAGACAAATGACCTTGTCCAGAGGGAGTGATTCACCCAGGGAGTCGTTTGTGCTAAGGTATGCAGTATGATTTACTGGAATGGTAATATATGATGTTAATCCCTAGAGCTCTTCTGTCAGGGCTCCAAGGAATAAAATCAGTATGAAATAAAGATGGGGGGGATGTGAGACTGTGACATATAGGCTAAAAATAGAGTGGTAGTCCACTTTTCAAACCATACACTGTATTATAGATTCTGGAATTTGTTAATGGTTCTGTGGCTACAACAATATTAGTGACTTGTGTATACTGACGATAATATAATTTTGAAAGATGAGTAAAACTTGAAAACAAAGATGGAGCGTTATTGATTTACTGTTTGATAAACAATGGTTAGCAGTGTAGACATGTGCATTTCAATTCAATTTGTACAGTGCCAATTAGTAAGGCAAAAAAAAATCTGCCCTCTGGTAGTTATTGTCTCAAGGGCTCAACCCAACTGCCAGGGGCTTATGAAATACAGGTACAGTCAGTAATTTACCATAAGTGATTCATTTAGATCACAATTTGTTGCGTGATATATGGTAGTCAATGCTTGACTGCTTGTCTGAACTTCTGGCTGGACAGCGTATAGAAGCAGCCAAACATAATTTTAAATACAGGGAGAGGGATCAATCATGGGGGTAGCATTAAGGTGGAGTTCAGGGATGGTGGTGTCTACAGTATGTGCGAGTTGGAAAGCTAAAGTCATCGAATAATTTTAACGGTCATTGATAGTGTAATGGCCAGCTCTAACCAACTTTCAGTAAGAATGGCTGGAGCAACTGCGCACTCAAACTTTGCTGCTTATAACTACATGTATGATTTCAAAGACGAATATTTCAATTTTAACAGCCTTGACCACTGCAAATAGGCAGGCCATCAATGCTCAACACTGGTCAGAAGACTTTAAAGACGTTTATTTAAAGGGCTAATCCTGGGTACATTGTTACTGCACAATCGATCACTGATGAGCAGATCACTCCTTCTACCATGCTGATCACTATTATAGATAATCGCATTTCCGCATGCTATTCATGGCACCAATCTCTACTCATACGTAGGTCACTAGCATTACACCAATCAATATCCACATTGATTACTAATAGACACACAACACACAATTGGAGTTATTTATTGTACCACCAATATAACTGCACTGACTCACGCTGCAGCCGATCACCATTACCATTAGAGCTCCAATCACTGATCCATTCTCACTGGTTTAGAGATTAAAATAAAGACCCTTAAGCAGTAAATTTTAATCAGGAGAGCTGAATATCAGGCTGGTATGAGAGTATGAGAGAATGAAGGCGTGGTGAGACGGTGAGAGGAGCCAGAGGAGCTGAGTGAGAATGAGGCCAATGATGCTGTTCGGTGATTACACTGTTGTTACTCAATATCACACACGGCTGCGTTCCACTCCTGGAGGCCCCAGGAGTGAAGTTGGTCTTTGAGGAAAGTTTAGCAATGCTGGTCTACCGTGAGCACAAAGGGCAAATGGCTAAAGGTCAGAGTGACACTATTAGCACACACTGCCAGAGGCTAAAACTATTACAGTTACTGTTCGTATTTTACCACAGAACCAAGGCATTATTGACATGCCTCAGCAAACAAATTAAGTATTTATGAAAGTATAAAAAGTATTTGAGCATTTCTCAGCAATAAATGTATGACAGGACACAGAACAGGACAATGTATGACAGGATACAACAGGCCCATTTACATAGTTGAGATGTGACATTCAGTGGTGCTCTATTAAAATATCTATGGTGCAAATCTGCGTAAAGTCCAAGATTTCAGTCCATTAGTAAATAGTGTTTTTTTTTACTTTTTACTGTTCAATGTTCTGCTGGAGAGATTGGTGGTACCTCATGTCACGAGAGTGAAAGGCTTTTAGGTGTGTTACAGTTGAGTATTAGCACTGCTAATACACAGAGGGAAAGTGGTTAAATTGTTGCTATGAGCACAGACTTGCAAAGGCTGACACTCAGTTGAAAATGTATGTTCGAATTCCTCTTGTTGCCAACAATGTAATGTTTGATTTGCAAGAAAGATCACTTAAGATCCTGAGCCTTTCCCTGCTTTGCTGAGGGTTTCTTTTTGGTGCACGTGTTAGCACAGAGCTCACATGTCCACCTGCAGCTCGGACTGTAAGCATCTTCAATCACGGGAGTGCCATTAGGGTGGCCAAGAGGTCCTTGGGTCAGATCTAAGTATTCCGCCATCTTTTTCTGTCCTTTGAACGTTAACAGTGATGTGTGTGCATGCGCCGCTGAGTGTGCCCATGTGTGATGAATTGTGTATCTCTGGATGGAGCAGCAGGTGCTAATATACATATACTACCAGTCAGCAAGGATAGTCTACTTCAAGGACAAACCCCCATTCCCTGCTGTCTGAGTACTTGTGAGTGTGTGGGTGTTTACGTGCACGCATCTGTCAAATAATTCATGCTGAATCATGCTCTAGCCAAATGATTTTTTGAATGATAAAGTAGCATCATTCATCCAGGCTAAATGTATGATCTATAGTGTGAGTGTGTACACATATAGCTGAGCGTAAGCCTTGGAAATGTAATGTATACCTTTGAGTAGGCCTGTATATGTGTGTGTGTGTGTGTGTGTGTGTGTGTTTTGTTGCAGGTGATGTAGTCTGTTTGAGTGCATAAGTGTAAAGGGGAGAGTGAGCAGGTTGACACAATAATGTCTGATTATGGCGCAGAAGCAGGAAGAATGGTTTTGCCCAAAGCACAAAGAAGGTACACAAAGCTGGAGAGTGCAAGATGGAGGCAAGGGCACAAAGAGCGAATGATGCAGAGAGCAACACAAAGCGAGTGAAAGTGACGGGCACAAAGGAGAGGGAAAACAGATGAAAATGAGCTGAGAGAATCCCAGCACTGAGCTCTTTAGGTCTCTTTTCTTCTGCCAGCTTTTATGATGTTAATGCACAGACTGGGTAAAAATAGCCTGGCAGGACGGGATCCCCCTTATTACAAGAGGGAGGGGAAAAAGAGAGGGAGAAGAGAGAGAGAGAGAAAAAAAGAGAGAAATAAGGATTAGGGGAGCTGGGCAAAGGAGAATATTTCTGTTCCTGCCCTCTCCCTTTCCTCCCTCTGCCCCTCCTCTCTTCCCTCCTCCTCGCATGGTGTCTGTTATAGCTGCAGGAGGACAGCAGGAGTGGAGCGCAATATCCCTGATTACTAAAAAAAGGTTACATTGTAGCAGTTCATAACCACAGTTAACACACGGGTGCGGTTAATACACCTTTTGTTTACATAAAAACACTGTCCTGCAGTTTCTACATGGCGCGGTTTATATTCGGGAAATGACTCAAAGCCTCCTGCCAGTAAAGACCTGTGTGATAATAACTCTCTCTGCGTCCTCCATCCTTCTCTCTCTACCTCCTGCCTCTCTGCACTCCTTCCTCCTGCCATCCCTCAGTCTCCCTCTTGTCAAATAAACTAATGGGGTGCATGTTGTGGCTCGCTATAGAATCCACTTATCTGGTACCTGGAGTCTGGGGCCATAGTAATTGGTGCAGTTCGACCCCTGCAGTGTGCTGAAGCCATACAGATGGTGCTGTGGTATTACCCTTTGACTCACACCCGATGGCTGTGGTTTACTTCCATCTCTGTAAAGCCCCAATCTGATGATGGGTTCTGCGTTTAGATTTCTCAAAATAAATGGAGAGGTAGTAGGTGATTTTCAGGTTGTGTTGAGGTCTGTCCCTGCAGTATTGATTTTGTGTTTGTGCATTAATGAAGTTCACTGCTATGTCTTAAGGGTGTAGTTAGGTTTATCCCAGCAAACTAATGATCAAACACACATCCCTAATTAAGCTGAAAAGATAATTACAAAAAGGACGACATTGGTTGGTTAGAGCAAGTGTTCAGATGGATGGATGATCCTACTGGTCGAGAATCTCTGAGGTCCCTCCCACTAACTGGCTAAGGGGTTTGTGAGGTCCGTCTATGATTGGCTGATGTGGCTGTTTGTAACACAGGATGCAGAGCTGCTTGGTGGAGATGACTGCAGCTGTTTTCTTAATCTCCTTCCTGCATCCATTTACTGACCCATCCACCTGTGTGTGCGTGTGTTAGTTTTTGTGTTCACGTGTGTGTGAGGTGTGCTTTCTGGTTAGCTCTGTGCGTGTGTGTGTGTGTGTGTGTGTGTGTGCGTGCGTCTCCTGTTTGCTGATGTAGGGAACTGCAGAACCTGGCAGCTATAATACATGCATTATTTATCAGCTGCAAATCTGCAGAGCACTCTTTCTCTCCTCGCTCTCTCGCTTTTCTGCCTTTCCCTCTCTGATTCCCTTTGTTTCTCTTTATTTTTTCTATTGTCTCCTTTCATTCCCTCCCCCTTTGCCTTTTATGTCCCTCCCTTGATCTTTCACTCCTTTTCTCTCATTATCTGAATTAACGGCATTAAATGTTATTCTCCTCCTCAACCCCCCGTTCCCTCTTTGCTCTCTGGCTACATTGCGTTCCTTGCTCACTCCATCCCTCTTTCTGCCTGTGTCGCTGATGCAAGATTGTATCATACCTGTCCAGAATCTGTTAAAGGGAGGAGAATAGAGGAAAAGAGTGAAAATGCATTCTGCAATGCATGTGCAATTTAACATCTATGCCTCGTGGAGACTGTGTTTGTGTGTGTATGTGTGTGTGGGTGCGTGAGCATGCATGTGTGTGTAAGTGTTTCGCCCATTGCAGACCTTTCACCGGCTCACAGCTGATCTGTATCTCATCGCGTCATCTGATCTGTGGGGTGGACAGGTTCCATTGAACAGATAGAGTGTTGTGACGCTGCTTCCAAACAGTAGCCCGTCTCTGCCTCACCCTCGGTGCAGATTACTTGATAGTCAGAGAGACACTGTGTTCCTAGGGGTGCCTCTCCTGACAGTTAACTACAGGCACATAGCTGACTACCTAATCCACTGTCTGACACCTACTGTAGGGACTTCATATCTTCCATATAACGAACCACATTAAAAAAAAATTTTTAATGCCAAGCCATCTCATCCAAAACTGAACCATGGTATGCACTACTCTGTTATAAACCACAACACAGACTTGTTTCCTGCTTTATAAACAAGCATAGATATTTCTTGTCATAATTCTACTGTTGTATGGCATTTAAATGTATCTCCTCCTACCATTCTTGGCTTTTAGCTGCTCATTGCCAAGCACCACATACTACAGGCATACCACTCACGGTAGTGGCTCCATAAAATACATTTACACCATAAACACATAGGCTACGCAAAAGCACAACGTCCTGCATATTGCACAGGAGCACATGCATTCATAAACAGGCTTGAAGTGAAGGCACACTATTGTCTGGAGACCAGTTGAGAGCTGTTTCTTTTGAAGTCATTAATAGTTGAGCAAGAGGCTGCTTCTTTCTGGTCAGCTTATTATACTTGTCCACAGATCACAGAAAAAGGAGGGAGGCAAGAAGGGGGGGGGGGGGGGAATGTAAAAGAGGGATGTAGAGTAATGTGAAAGAGGACAGATTACAAAAGAAAATAATTACCAGGACATTGAATGATTATAGAGTACGCATGCAGTATATCTTGTGCTGACACTATTGTAAGAGGCCGACAAGGCAAGGCATTGTTTACACTGCCAGGTCCAAAGCAGTAGCTCAGTTCTGTAGTAGCAGTGCAATTCTGCTGTAGTTCAACACCACCTAAGGCCACTGAAGGATCAGGGGACCCTGGTGCAACACTAACATGCATGACTATAGTAACACCATCACTGAGGGGAGCTGGTGCTCCCTGAGGCACTGATGGTAAAGACAAAAGGACTTTTAGAGTTGTTTAGTGTCAAGCTGAGAAGTTATATTGTATCAAAACAATGATGACCACATTACACAGTCACATGGCCATACTAAACATATCTGTGTATGTGTTGCTTTAGAATTACCTGAGCAGTCAGGGGGTTCAAAGGCAAAGACCACTGTGAACTGCTTGCATAAGTGGAATCTCATTCATTTTCATCTTATCTGAGTTCACACAGCTCAGTATTCTGCTGTGTTAAAGTTAGACTGGTCTTACTTTACTTATTCATTAGAGCTCTCCAGAGACTGTCATCCGAGCTTGGACAAGACACATGAATACAGATCATTTAGTATTCAGACACTTTCCCACTGCTAAGCAGTATTTATGAATGTGTGCTCCTTGCATTTGGACTGGATACCAAAGGGATGTTGTCAATAGCAGAATGACTGAAGCATTTTTGTGTATCCTGTGTTAACTCCACCAGTCAGACAAATACGCAAATCAAGTACAAACTAAGCATAAAAAACAGGTTAAAAAGCAGACATGGTGGTAGCATGGCTGTAATGTTGGGGACATTGTCTACATACCTTTGTGTCAACATATTGTGGCTATGAGGCTGGCAATCGAAAACTTGATGTGCATCTGTGCCTAACAATGCCCAACCTTCCAATATCACCCCTTTCTCCTTCAGTCCTACTTTGTCACTTTCTGTTATAATGAGGCCACTTTTAGGAGTTGCTGTTGCATTGTTTAAACGGATTATCAGCCAACAACCGTCTCTGAGCACACACCTGCCCTCTCTGTCTCTTTTCATTCCCTCTCGGACAACACCACCCCCTCCCCCACTTCACTGTCTCTCTCCCATCTGTAATCCACTTACATTCAAAATTAGACACGCTCTGAGTGTCACAGACGTGAAGACATGTGCGATATGCACACATACAACAAAAACACACCACCAGACATACACAGACACACAGAGTGGCAAACCCAAAACTAATGGGCCCTCTCCCCCTCTTTTTTTGGTGGGGGTTGGGGGGACTGTGCTTGGTTCACCTTTTCTTGTTCATCTGATTGGTCTGAAGGAGGAGGTGGTGATTTGCCCTGTGATGGTGCAATTGTGACTGGAATGTCTCATTTATGAGGGTGGATGACATTTCATATTAATTCTTTTCAGACCCTTCGAGTAGGTCACACTGTCCATCCCACTGTCCATCCGTCTGCATACATGCATAGACGCAGATACACACAAACAATATTTGTCCCTACTGATAGCAGTTTGTTCCTTTATACAGTATTTTCTCTTGTAGCTGTGGAACTGAAAGATAGAACATACTGTAGATGGACCATATCTCTCTCTCTCTCTCTTTCTCTATCTTGCTGTGCTTGTGCCTGTGTACGTATGTGTATGTGTGTGTGTGTGTGTGTGTGTGTGTGTGTGTGTGTGTGTGTGTGTGTGTTAGTGTGTGTGTGTGTGTATGTAGGGCAGATGTTCTGAGGCAAATGGCTTAGGTGTGAGTTCTATGCTGCTGAGGCCAGCTGACTCTGAGCCACTCTTGCTCTGGTTTACCCTCAGGGGTAGATATGGGGTGCGTCTCAGGAGATCAAAATAAATCCCTGAGCAAAGTAAATACTGGAGCTTTTAGAAGGTAACCTTAATTATAGGGTAGCATACTGGGCTTAAATGTGTCCTATGTTGTGATATCACAGTAGAAGAGAAAAATTCTTTTGCCATGACTCAAGAAATGGTTATTGATAGACTGTGAAACAGCAGAAAGTATGTCTTCTACCTTGTAAACATCAACTAAGTTGTTGTGTTATCATGTGTTGGTCAATATGAGAGACAATGACTCAATGCGGATAAAATAACTGTGTGTGCCGTTAAGTGTGATCATCAAAAAAATGTGCATAAATGTTACTGCTCTGTATGAAACTCTGCTTATTAACCAGATCTTTGACCTTCACAGCGACCTCAAGAGCAAAAGGGAATAATGGGATGTCAGGATTCTTCACCCAGTTTTTGTTTCTCTTCTATCTTCATGCCTTTTTTCTGTTTCTCTCCCTAGTCTCTCTGTTCAAATATCTTTTAACCTTAAATTCTGCTTCTTCTCCGTTTGTACCTACCAGCTTGTCTTCCTCTCCGTTTCTCCATTTCCTCCCTCCCTCTTTTTAATACTATCACTTTTCCTCTCCCTCTTTACTTACACCTTGTCTTCCCCATCCCTCTCTCTGTCCCCTGTCTCTGCCTCCCTCTCTCTGTGATTGGTAATGGGTTTTTCCTGCTGTGTGTCCTGCAGGCCCAGGCGGTTCAGCGCTGGCTAAGCCATCAGGAGTATAGTGTTGGCTCTGAGCTGCCGGAGGCACAGGGAGTGTGGGACTGTGATGATGAAACAGTAAATATCAGCAACACGTATACCTGACTTTTCTTATTATTAATATCTATATATCTATATATCTGTGGCCACACTGTATCTGTCTCTAGATACGCTTGTTGCTGTTGTTGTTGTTTTTTCTTCTGTGTAGCTAAGTGTGTGGTTGTGTGTGTAGTGTGGTTTTCAGTTGGACGGTTCAGTGTTGCCGTTGTGCTGTGACTGGCTGACTAACATGGTGGTTCCTGGCTGGGCACTTTTTGTTCTGTTCTATTTTCTTCGTAACCTACCTGGTTCTTTCCTTTAAAACAAATTTCTGTTTGAGTTTAAGTTTGGGTTGGTTGCTTTTCTGTGCTGTGACGTTGAGTTCTGTGAATTTGAGTTTGCTTTAGGTTCATTTGAGGTGTAAGAAAAGAATCCACAGGCAAAATATATTGCAATGCACAGATAAGTCTCTAATTTCTAAAATAATTAACATGTTTAGCAATGTTTCATAGATTATGTGATAGAAAATAAAAGCATAATTATTTTTCCTGTGGGATCTTCAAATTTTTCAAAAAAATTTAAAATTTGTTGAACACAGTTGCGTGTATTCCTCACAATAAAGCAAAGGTGTGAGTATATACGCTGTGTAGTGTGTCAATTATGTTTACACTTTATTGTGTTTCTGCATGCTGTTGTCTGTGTCGGTGTTTACAGTAGTACTTTAGTTTCACATCTGCATGCTGTGTGTTTAGTGAGTGAAGTGCCATCTGTGTTTCCTCACCATTGTGTGTTGTGTGCGCACCTCATGCAACCATGCTTTATTTCTGTGTGGTGATTCACTTTTCAATCTTTCTATTCATGACTTCTTGTGTTTTGTCTGTTTTATAGGTGTCGTTGTTTATTCTGTGTTGAGTCTTTAAGTTTTAGTCTACTGTAAGTGTTGTGTTGGTGTATTGTGTTCTGTGGTTTTCTGTCTGTTTTGTGTTTGTGTTGTCTTTGTGTTGTGCTTGTGCTCAGTCTTGTGTAGATGTTGTATTACGTTTGTGTTGTGTCCATTAAGTGTTTTGTGTGTGTGTGTTGTGTGTGTTTGTGTAAGGTAGTGTTTGTACTCGTAGTGAGTCTACGATGTTGGTGAGTGGGGTCGATTGTCTGCAAATCTTAGCAAAGTAGACCGTAAGACCAGAAGGGGCTCTTTGGATATTATTTTTGCCCATGCGTTTACATCTCAGTTAATTCTAAAGCTAACAGCACAGAGTTCCACATGAGTGCTAATGGTCTTACAGGTGACCCCCTACAGCACATCGCCTTGTGCTGAAAAATAACACACAAAGTCTCTCTCTCCCTGACTGTGCACTGTATCTCAACGTGTGTGTGTATGTGTTGTGTGTGTGTGTGTGTGTGTGTGTGTGAGTGTGATTCTTTGATCCAATGGGGAAAGAGAGATATTGATGTTATTGTGATCTTAGATGTTGTGGTGTTCATGTTGTTCAGTGTGTGTGTGTACGAGAGTGAGTGAGTGTATGGGCAGGTAGCAGTGTAAGGTGTGTGTGCTGTGCTGTGAGTGTTTTAGCTGTGCTGTGGTGTTTTGAACTGTGCTGAATATCTGATATAGTGTTTTCCAAACTGTGAGTGAATTTATGTAAGTATGTGCTATGGCTTTTAAGACATTTATCAATGTACACCCACTTTTCACACATCAGTGTTTGTCTGCCTTGATGTCTGTCTCTCTGTCTGTCTATCTGTCTGTCTGTCTATCTGTCTGTCTCTCTGTGTATGTCTGTCTGTCCTTTTTTGTCTGTTACACTGCAGAAAATCTGCACATGTATATTTGTCTATAACGCATTCTCAAGTAGTCACAACAAAGATAGAAAGCTAAAGATTCCCAAAACCACTATTAATTCAAGTCCAAAAATTCATATTCACAAACCTATGAAATTACTTTGAGAAGAACCCCCCCTCCCCTCTCTCTCTCTCACACACACACACACACACAGACACACCCAAGCAGGCCTGGGAAAGACTGGTGTTGTCCTTTGACTGCCCTACTGAAATCCTATCCTAACACAGGCAGAAAGCCAATTCTGTGAGGCCACAGCCAGGTGGATCCCCAGAGTGGCACCCAAATACAACCAATAAAAGAGAAATCATTCACCTTACCAGCAGTCATTCAAACAGGAAGCGCATTCTTTGAAAACAACTAAAACAACTAAAACTTGGTGTTAAAACAGAGAATATAAATATCATGTTAGCATTTGGATAAAACAAAAAAAACATAACTTCAATTATGAAGTTGCTGGCTCCTTCTAATTACAGACCGAAAAAAAGGCACCATTCCAAATTCAACACTATTACAAAAATTTGGTTGTGATTATTTCATGTAAATCATTTAGAGGACAGAATAGCGCCATATTTGGATACATTTCCCAGAGGATTAGCAGCTACAAAAGCATTTTCTTGTTAGTTAGAATTGGGATTGGCAGGCTCTCACACCTCTCCCTGTGTGCACCAAATTCAGATAAAGCTTTCCTAAATGGGATAATCAGCATCCTTCCATGTTTTACTGACCATATGAGGAAAAATGTGGTAATCAGTGATTTATTGATGTTATATTGTGGGCAAGTTTTATCATTTTCTCCTTTGTCATCTTCACACACAAAATAACTTTCTTTATGCGAACAAACCATTTATTACTTTCAATTAGTTTTAAATACTTCTTTGATTAGTCAATTAGCTGTTTAATCAATTATCAAGGTGAGAAATTTATGACTTCAAATCAAAGAAACAAAGAACAAAGAAATGTACTGTCATTGAGGCAAAAGTATAGCAAACAGTTTTCAACTTTAAGGAGCTGCATTCAGGGAATTTTTAGAGGAATAGTAGTCCACCTCTTCATGAAAATGAGTTATTCACCCCCTTACCTGGAGTATATGTGGGTAAGAGCACTTTGGTCTCAGTGCATGCATTGTCCTAGTCTGGCAACCCCTATTTTACCTTTAGCTTAGCATAGGCACTGGAAAGTAAAGTTGCCAAATAGTTGCCAACCAAATAGTTGCCAACTTTGCATTCCAGCAGCTATGTTAAGCTAAAGCTAAAAAATTGGGAAAATTGGTGATGCCATACTAGGGAAACATAAGCACTGAGACCAAAATGCTTTTACCCACATATGTAACTCAGAGTAAGTTTTCATAAAGAGGTGAACTATTCCTTTAAGCATTTTCCTAACTTGAGTAAATCCAAACAACACCTCTACCAAGATCTGAGTCGTCATTGGTCTCCATCTTCATGATTATTAGCTCACTGTATGAAGCCTATTGTGCAATTTATTTTAAGGGAACTCCCTGGATTATGTCCTGTTTTGGCAATGAGAAAAGTGAATATTACCCCCAGTGCATTGTTCAAAAGGGTTGGTTTTAAGATACTCAATAGCCCATTTCCTTTAAATGTGACAGAATTGATGAAGAGTAGTAACTTGTTCTTGATGCTCAAATAGAATGCATCTAACATTTATTTATCAAAATGAGCTAAAGTGAAATTACAATCACAACCTTATAGACAGGGAATTTAAATGGTACATTTCAGCTAAATGGATTAAGGCACCTCACTTTTCAGCATATATATAAATGATTTGCCCTCAAGTATGGCTTGGGGTGAATATACAAATGCATGCTGATTATACTGCTATTTATGTCCATGCTAAACCAAAACACCAAGCAGCATACACACTCACTGGGTAAACTAGTAAACTGGCTGGACTACTCCTGCGTAACACTAAACATAACAAAAACAGTTTGCATTGCTACTTCAAGGAGAAGTACTACACAACAACCTCAGATAGTGAAGGGAGAACAATTGCAAGTGGTGAAAGATTTAAAATATTTAGGGGTCATCATAGATTCAAACTTTTAAGAACCATACAAAAAAACTGCATGGTAGCATTAAAAAGAATTTGCTTTAAAATGATTTTTTTATTTTAAAATTATCACGAATCAGATGACTATAGAAGCAGCTAAATTATTCTTTCATTCCATGATCTTAACTCATCTTTCACACTGTCTGACAAATAAGACTACAATGTCATTAATTTACCCAGTTTACGTGCAAGCACTGAAAGTCTTGGACAAAAAAATATATTCTTACCATCATTGTAATATTATACAGACGCTTTAATATAGCTTTAATTTTGACAGATTTATTGTATTTTCAAATGCATGTCTGTATTTTAGAATTATCAAAGAACTTGCACAACAACCCCTTAAGCAATTTGTGCATCAGTGTACAAATGGCAGAACGTCAACAAGGTCATCTACAAAAGGGGACTACTTGATTGTTTTTAACACACAACCTTTGGTCAAACTGCATTCTCGGTGAAAACATCTAGACTGTGGAATAGCATTCCTGTTGACACTAGGCAAAACACTACACTACAGCACTACACTACAGCTCTGTGGCCATGCACAACCTCTCCTAATTAAACAAAGCCAAGGTAAAAAGTAAATACATTCCATTCAATGTCCCCATTAAAGGCCAGCAACACATTCTTCATATACCATGTACAACCTTCAATTTACCAAGGGAGGAAACATTTGAATGTCAATAAAATTAAATAGCTGTTCTAATTTATATATGCAACATTCTTCTGTTCAGGGACATCACTAATTGTCCATTGCTAAGCTATGCAGAAGTGTTTGAGCAATATACAATATGACTGGAGAGAGAGATGATGCAATATGAGCTGTACCAAGATTAAACTGTCTTGACGATGCAATGTGAGTGAGGCTGTTATCCATACGAATGAAGAATACCATTTATTGACAGTAGAATGGAATACTGATTTCTGATTGGCTGGAAGGGAGTGTGTTATTTCTGTATAATGCACACATATGAAGTACACCTGGCATTCTCCTGGCACCTCTCCATTCTATATCAATATTTTTTGAATGGTAACTGTAACAAACATACTAAACGGCAGTTGAACTTATCAGCAACAATAGAATCAGCTGTTACTAGAGAAAAGAGCTGCACGCTTTCCTATTCTGTAAATTAACGTTTAGACAAGTGAGTTGCAGCCAGGTGAAAAGGGCCTTTAAGGTGTGCTGTTATATGGAAACAATGAACTTGGCTCAGGCCGTCGGCATTGAGAGTTGTCTGTCTCCACCTCGGTCATTATTTCCATAGCACACCTCAAAGGCTGTTAAATCATTTTTAACAGAAACTGTGAGTTCCCTAGAGATTTTCTGTTCAAACACAAAACTTATTTTGGTATTGGTACCAAAAAGTCAAGTGGAGACATTTACAGTGCGTAGTACTTATGGATCATATTACGTGTGAAACAAACTATATGACAATGAGTGGACGATAAATATAAACATAAATATGCATAGACAATGGGCTACCTGCATGAAATACTGAGTGTACACTCATTTGTATCCGATAGAGCCAGGTGTTCTTGACCCTGACACTATACTGCGATTAGTGTTCACACAGACCTCGTTAGTGTCACACCCAATGGTGTCCGTGTATTCACTAATAATACCATTAAATATGTCACTTTCAGCAGCTGAATATACTGCATATTTCCATTCATCGTGAACCGACATCAGTATTCATGAGAAAAATGCTTACTAGTTATTTTACCTACTGTAGGTACAGTATGTTGTGTAAACTTTCCGGTCAAAAAGTGTCTCCCTAATCACTGGATAAAACTCTAGCCACTGGCCATGATATCTTGTTAACCAAATCAGGGATTATTGCCTGAAGTCATTTCCATGAGATAGCATTCATATATTTTCATGCTTTCCTCATGTCAACACCGTTAGAATAATAATACGCTTGATTTATACAATAGATTTCATATCACTAGGTCAACAGGTTCTGGCTAAAGGCTTTGTCTCATGGGAGAAATCCTAAAATGGGGCAAACATTAATTTTTATAACAACAATAGCAATAACACCAGCAATAGCAACAGAGAGAAAAGAGAAGTCATGCATAACTTTTTAGTGGCAACAAACAAAACAAAAATCTAACAAAAAAAATCTGGATATCAACAACATGCATCTTCCAAATCACAACATACCATTCCTAGGTTACAACAATGACAAAACTTCACACTAACTTTGCAAAAACAACTGGGAGAAAGGCCAAACTACATACATTTCTGCCACCATCCACCATGATGTTTTTTTTTTCAGTTATAGTTTGCATTGGTCTATTGTGCCATTGCAGCGTCTTTCTGAAATGAAATATTTCAAATTCAGAGCGATTGCAAAAAAAAAGCTAAATGCTCAAAAATAAAAAGATGATGGTGTATGATGGAGTTTGCTACAGAGGCACTCTTCCCATAGAAAACAATTGAGAAAAAGGGTGGAGGCGCTTAGGGAAAAAAACACAATGGACATGGGCCCAAGGATCGGTACTGTGCAGTGCACCATTGTTATGATTGACTTCATGATACATTACTAGGGATAGAAGTGCCATGACTTAACATGGAGCTACACTGACTCTCAGCCTTTGGACAATCAAGCTGGCTATTGGATAATACTGTAGACAAGTAGCGCCAAACCATCTGGTTTTGGTGGTGTAAAAGGGAGAAGGGATAGCTTTGCGCTAAAACACAGGGCCACTAAATTGAGTCCACAGTGCACACTACACATGTTTACTTGTACTTACTTCAAATGACATTTATACACAAGCCCACAAAACAAGTGTGACTTGAGGGGAGTGAAATGACTAGATTTAGAGATGTTTTAATGGCAGACTTGTTAAGTGGGAGTCATACCCTGCCAGTTGCCTTGCCAGCATGACTGACGGTTAGTCTTTTGTTTACTTCCTCCGTCACCATGGTAATAGCTGTGCTCTGAAATGTGGTGTAGACACAAGCGGGCAAATTGACATAAAACAGTGGTCCTCAAACTGTGGGGTGTGGAGACAAAGGGAGGGTGTGACGAATGGAAGGAATTTTATCTTTAAGGGTCTTTATTTACTCATGCCTTTCTTTTGATGATAAATACAAAATGCCACAAACAAAACAATCAAAAGGAGTCATAAACAGACTACAAATAAGTATGTGATGTCTACAAATTAAGGCCGGTATTTTCCCAGGTGCTTAAAGCAACAATGAAGATTATTTTCAACTTCAATATAATGTTTCCAAAATAGTTTCAGAGGTTCAGCTGTTAAGAGGGTGAATGACACTTCTGCAGTCGCTTTGCAGCCCTAAACCAGCTGTAACCGCAGTAAGCAAGTTTGAGGAATCAGGTAGCGGATGTGAAGTTATAAAAAAAAAAAAAAAAACACACAAACCTGGCCTCGCGATTAGGTGGAACAAGGTGTAAGCTACCTGGCAGGTACATAACTTCAAAAAGAGGCTACCTAGCAGTCAGGTAGCTTTTGAATTATTCAATTCAATTCAATTCAATTCAATTCAATTTGATTTGAAGAGCACCACACGCCGTTACACAGACAGTACAAGGAGTACTATAGCACCTTTTCGACTGACTGGTACCAGTTGACACGGTTCGACATGACAAGGTTTGGTATGGTACGTTTCGTTTTACACTGAGTAAAAGAACCGATCAATGAAACTAGTTGCTATGGAGTAAAAGCACAGTAGCGGACTATAAACCACGGTAGCTGACTAATGGACTAAACATCAAAAGTAGGCTAACAAATTGTTCCAGAACACAGAAATTATTAGGAATGATGTTCAACAATGTCAAACTTTCTTCAAGCTGATGGTGAGTGCATTGTGAAAATGATAATTTCATTTTAGGGAAAGGAGTTCAAACCCCATGTAATCGTGGAATCGCTATGTGGGCTACATTGCAAACGTGCAGTATTGCAAACGTGCAAAAATGCTGTATGTCAACGACCAATGCTTCTGATAGATATTCATGACATCTATGAAAGCTATGAAATTAATAAATCAATGATAAATTAATTAAACTCTTTATTACAGTGTTAATGGATAATTCTGCTTCCGACCTGAAGAAATTCCAAAAAAGTGCACGCTGAAATTCGACAACAGAGTGTTTCATTTTAATTAAAAAATACCAAGCAAGTCTGCGAACTACAGAGTGCCTTTGCAGTAGGAAGCAGTGGTGGTGCTGTACATTGTTGCACCAACGTTGTATTCCCCAATAGTGGGGCCCACCACACACTTTAAGGACCAAGGGTATCTAGTCATGGTTTACAGGAGAAATGTTTTTACCCTTGGTAAGTCTAGATAGATACAGTAGAACAATAAATAGGTCTATAGATTGATATCAGCCCGTTTATAGAAAACATTAAATATTTTTTTTCATTTACTATAGGCACTACAGTACGTCTACAATAAACCACCATAAAATTCATCATCACGTCACTAACCTGTGGTTTTAGCTTATTACTATAATAGTACTGCTACCACCGATGCCAGAGAACAGCTCCAGTTCCTTTGGTGGATTAACCCAAGATTTTTTGAATGATGACAATATTGTGAATGTGTTGTATCACAAATTACATAAAAATATAAAATAAAGAAACTTTAAAATTTGTATGTACAGTGCCTACACAATTATGGCTACCGAATAACCTCTAACCAGAATGGCTTACAGATCTTAGGGATGATGTTACTTAGCCTGACCAGTGCAGGAGCTCCCCACACGCAGGTAACGCACTGCGCGTAGGGCACCAAGTGCCTGGGGGGGCAACGGAAATCTGGGTTGTGAAAAATCATCACAAGAGGTTACTAGTAACCTAGCCTAAAATATGTCTTTAGCATGTTAATATGCAAAAACTCATACAAAAATAAAATAGACCACAATGGCAGAGATAAAAGTTACTCTCCTGCGGCCCTCTCCAATCTTCCTCTGCTGCCCCCCCCTCCTGCGAGTGGTCTGTTCCATGCCCTCCACTCGCAAGTCAGTCGTTTACACCTGCTACAGCGCGAGTTGTGTGACTTTGAAGACTGAAGCCCAGACATCGCTTCAAATGGCCCGGATATTTAAGCTTTCAAAATTATTACAGCCAGCACTTCTCCAGTTTACTTTCCTCACGCTCACGCGCTACCCAATTTAAGAATTTGTTTTGTAGATCTGCGCGCACCATTTCAGAGATGTGCCACTCTCCCGAGTGAGCGCATTCAGACAAGAATGTATCACAGAAAGCACAAAAAGCAGTAGGCTAAGCTATTCTTGATTGATTCCAGCTGATTACTGCATTGTTTCTAAAATAAGTTCTGCTGAAATAAAGCATTTGGATTACACAGCAATACTTTTAAAGTTGGTCATTTACACTATACATTAACAACAAGGTAGCAATGAACATTATTCTTCAAATGGGTCACAGTGCAGCATTTCAGGCAAAGCTATAATGAACAAAATGTAATTTATGTATGTAGGGCTGGGCGATTATACGATCACAATTAGTGATTGCGATTTAATTCAGTTCGATCACGGTGATCATCTGTGGGCATATTACCACGATCAAGTACACTGCATGCCGTTGGAAAGGTGCATGACAGCTGCTGCTAATTAAAACTCACCTTCCCTGCACCGCTGCGAGCGTATCTGATGTTACCAGAGAAAGTTGCCTTCATTTCAGATATCTAGACCAGTGGTTTTCAAAGTGGGGGCCGCGAGGGGATGCCAGGGGGCCCGCGGGAAGATGGAGAAAAAAAAACAAAACATGAAATTATTTTATTGAATTAAAAATAATTTTAAAATATTCCTGTTTGCGTATAACTGCATTATGATAATCATTCACATAAAACTTACAAATAATATTTTTAAACCACGCATCTCTCTCTAATTGTTTGGCATATCCATGTATTGGAGAATGTTTGGATGGGGCCGCAGCTATGACAGGGAGACACAGCGGAGTGACAGCGCTAATTAAACAGAAAGCCCTGCACGTCGTTTTCACACACTGTATGCTCCATCGCGAAGCCCTTGTAGCTAAACGCATCGATGACGAGCTTAACCAAGTACTGCAGGAGAGTACTGCAGGTGGATAACTTCATTAAAACGCCACCCTAGAAGTACCGACTCTTTGGCATTCTGTGTGACAAAATGGGAGTTCCATTTAAAGAATTGCTGCTTCATTCAAATGTAGGCTACACTGGCTTTCATGAGGGGAAGTTTTTAACCGTGTAGGCCTATACAACGCATGTTTCATATCAGGGGGGCCTCAGCTGAAAATCTACTGGTGTAGGGGGCCTTGGCATGGTAAAGTTTGGGAACCCCTGATCTAGACAATTATCTCAAGTCTATTGAAGATTCCAGGGGCTTTCCGGGGCTTTCCATTCCAGGGGCTTTCCGTCTGAACATGCTTGTAAAGCTCTTACCCAATCGTATCAATTATACCAGAGCCAATAGGAGACATAAAATGAAGTTGACAGCGCAAGGCAGCATGGATACTCCCAGGCTACTCCCTCCCCGTTCTGTGATTGGATCCCAAAAGCAGGCTAGAGATCGGCCCTGGACACCATGCTGCTTTGTAGAGCAAAATGAAATGGTACACACAAAGAAAATTGGGTACTCCCTGTGTCATGTCAAAATTCAAAGGACTGGGCTCAGAGGGCTGCAGAGAGCTGCACAAAACACAAGATAAGATTTTAATTAAACTCTGACTTAAAATTTCCTTATATTCCTATTTAGGGTGTTTAATGTTTTTTTTTATTATACTTACTAGGGTGATGAATAATCGATCAATTGATTGTTGACTAAAAATCCAAGGCTACTGAATTTATATTAGTTCCGGTATCTTGCACACTCAAACATGAAGAGATGAAACGAGTTAAGAGAAGTGCATTGTGGGACTATTTCTCTTAAAGTTCACAAGCTCATAAAGCCCAATTCAATTACTGTGACACTGTGTTTAACTAATATAGAATAATATATACTCTAATATATAATTTAACAAAAGTACATAAAAACGTAAATTGTGGGATATAGTAGGCGCATTCCATCCACAGAAACTCTGACCGACCGCTGAGAAGATGCTGGAGTCACTGGGAAGCCAGTTACTGTCAAAGTCACTTTTGTTGGGATGCTTTACATTTGACTACGCAGAGCTACATTACAGTTACATGCCATTGCATTGAGGAAGACTGGCCAGTGAAATTGGCAGTCCTCACATAGTTTTTTCAGAGAAACACACTGCCGACCATTTAGATAAACCATGAAAGGTAACCATGGATGACAGGGGCTTATGATTTAACGTCATGCTCTAGCAAATAATTGATTAGGCTTAATTACGAAAACTCCTCTAAAGTCCCAAACCCAATACTTACATACACTCAGCAACTAATTTTAGCCGATGCCTTAAAGGATTTATCTGGAGTGAAACAATCAACAAGCCCTGTTGTTTCACCTTGCTAAATGCAGTCAAAAGCTGTATGAATGACCAAATTTTCTGCAACGCAGAATGAAATGGCGAAGCGGCAGCTAACACTAACAGCAATGCTAACAGCTGTTAGCTGGCATTTTGCATCTCGGTTTGCGCTGCACGAATTTTACAGTAATTTTACTGTAGTAAAATGAATTTCAATGCTGTAACTCCCTTCACATTACATGACTGCCACTTCAGTGCAAGACCCCTAAGGGAAACAATGTGATGCAAGCTTTGAGCTTTTATTTTGACAGTATAGAAAATGTCCAGGTCGATATGCTTTGGAGTGCTTATAATATAAGCAGGCTAACTCACTCACTTCTGAATGGATTTTTTGTACAAAATGACAGTATGCTAAGCCTTCTCTAACAACAAAATCTAGTCTGAAGGAGACAAGAGGCCCTTGATGCATTGAAGCAGTGTGGCTAAGTCGGAATGATAAGAATGGAACATCCCTTTATGAATTACAATGCTGAACACACAACACCTTGATTCAAACTCAGGTTGAATAAAGCATTTTTCATTCAACAAATTATTTTCAGATGTCACTGACTAATATAGTTATAGGAAAGACTAAATGTAAAAAGTACAAGGTACACAGTTACAGCTAAACAGGTGCGACAAAATAAGTTTGATCATTCAGTTTCCTATTTGTAAACTGACTATTTGTAACTGAACACAACATGAACATCCCACAGACTCGAGGGATTTATTGCGTTTCATTAAAGGAACGGTTTCATTAAAGGGAACACACAACCTTTCGAAAGCGAGTTATTAATTGATACCAATTCCTTCCAAAAAATGTATTACTACTTACCGAATGGTTGCCAAGTAACACATAAGCGCAGCTCTGTTTACTTTCCTATGGCGCAGCAGTTTAGAACGAAATGCGGTTGGAGTCGTGCTAAATGGTGAATTTCTATTATTTATGTCAGTAATGTACATAAGTATTTTAATTTTTGACAACAAATGTGTTTCCAAGTATAGTATTTATTCTAGTGGTGGGCATAGAATTTTTTTTTAACTAGATTAACTGTAACTGTAAATTTGAAATTAATCTAGATTAAAATGGCTCATTTGAATTCTGCCGTAGGCATTTATAATCTGCGTGTGCAGCTTAAATAATGACTTAAAGTAAGTCTTTGAGAGCGGATCTCTCAAGCCAGGTGGCACACTGGAAATATTTGGATGGTGTTTGTGCCTGTTTTTAAACATACTACTGCCTGAGAGGCTGAGATAAATGTGACACAGTATAGACCTACTTTATGGGTGCATTCTACTTTTTTATTTTGTGTTTTAATATTAGATGTAACACAACATGCAGTGTGCCAACAGTAATCCTCAACTTAAAAATAAGAAATAATTCCACACAATGAGCAAGCATGACATGGCATCATACAGCCTTCATAACACAAAAATAAATGTTGACTTAATACAGTTTAAATTTATACTTTTAAAGTAGGCAAAGGCTAGGCTGAGCACAAACTTAAGCTCTATACTTTTCTGAGATGCATTTCATTCATATCTGCCCATAACGGCTTATTTTGATTTCAGAGAGTTGGCAACCCTAACCAAGAATACCAAGAGGTTGGGATGTTGTGTACCAAATGAATAAGAAAAAAATTGAAAAATTTTTTAGAAAACATTTAATTTCATTATATCAGTTGCTAGAACAAATGTATAGGCTTCTGAAAATTTTGATGCCAGTAACACATCTCAAAAAAAAAAAAAAAAAAAAAAAATTGTAGCCTGTTTATTGCTGTGATGCCACAAATTCTCTTTTCTCTTTTCTTCTATTCTCTTTTTTATAAATATTCAGGGACCGAGAAGGTTGCTTTTGCCTTGAGAATTAAATAATGTCTAATTCTTGACAGATAAAGATTTTCATCTGATCAACAATTTGGGGTCTTCTTCTTTGGTCCATGACGCACACAATGAAACAGATCTGGCAATTTTAGTATCTGTTCCTGTACTATACTATGAAGCCAAAATTGATTCATGCCCTCTAAGTCTTTAAAGATGCAGGGCTTGGGGGGACTTTGAGAATCAGCCATTGCCGTGCCATGTCCAGCTGCCCTCGGCACTAAACATTCCCATTCCATCAAAGATTTTTTTTTTTCAACTGAGTACTAAAAGAATGTGTATAGTCCCCCTCTCGCCAATACTGGTGTACCACATGGTAGAGGTATAATCGGGTTTGTGGTCCAGTGATGTAAATGTTCACAATGAGATTGCCCAGATTTAAAAACTGTGCCACAAATAAGATTTAGGAAGAAATCCATCCAAGACCATTATTCTAAATAGCTACTTTCCAGCAGCACTGTTAAAATAAAGTTTTTCTGTTCACAGAGGATATAAAACGTGACCAGCAACTTCAAATGTTTTTCTTCTCTCTATTTTCTGATTGTTCTCAAACCACTGCTGTGGCTGGTTGTCGGGCAAGTGGGAGATGTAAGAGAGCAACATTTTTATTGAGGGTAGAGCTACATCTATACCTGTCATTAATATGGTGATTTTTTCAATCATGAAAAACTGGTAATCAACCTACCATGCTGCAATAACGCAAGCTAGTATTATCAACCTACCAGGCAAAGCCATAATACATGTAGACGTGCACAGAGGTGTAGCCTACATGTGGAGAGATCTATGGATAGATAAGCTGGGTAACATCTGTACTCTCTCTGTGACAATAACCAAAGCTACTTTATCAACGTATAGTATGCATCTTTAAAAAAATAATAATATCTGTATTAATGCAGAACCCCTTTTTTTTTTTTTTAGAATTGCTGCATTTTGCCAACACAGATTTTTTTGTGTGTGAATACTTCCACATCTTCCGAGAGTCTCAGAAAAAATACTTAAACATGCTGCCTGCTAGCTATGAAATGGTCCTGTTGCTTCTCATGATTACACATTACACAACGTTTCTAGTCTTTTATTGGCCCTATCCCAATATTTTGGAGACCTGCTGCTGGCATCAAATTCAAAATTAGTACAACTTTATTTTGGAACTGATATTGGACTTATTTAAGTACAGTAATACTTATGTGTCTGTTCAAATACTGGATAACCGTATTTCAGGACTCAGCTGGAACACACACACACACACACACACACACACACACACACACACACACACACACACACACACACACACACACACACACCATAAAAACATAAAAACCTGTTATTTTGTGTTATGTTTTCTGAACACATGAGAGTCATATGAGTATTGGCCATTCCCTTTATAATGTTATTATATGGTTGGAAAAAAAGATCATATACTTAAAATAGGCAATTCATGTACACAATAAAGATTATGTATTACATTAGTTGTTGATCTGAATGATCATCCAAGCATAGCACAACTGCACATGTTTAGATCATCATTTAACTTGTGATTGATCATTAATCTTGTTGTCTGTTTAAAATTATAAAGTGATTTCCAGTATAATTTCACGTCCAAACAAGGCAGAGGAGAACACGGACCTTGAGGTAGGCCTAGGTTTTTATAGTGTGCACTGATAGCTTAATATTATGCAATGTTGCAGATATTTATTTATTTGTTTATTTGAAAATGTCTTTCTTGAATACCATTACAAGTTTACAGACTGTTAGTGGCCACATGATCCTTTTTTAATGAGAAATATGTGTTGCATCCCCACTAGCAAACTATTTGAAAATGGTATATGCTGATATATGTATTTGAAAAGGTATATGCTGATATATTATTACATCCCCATAATATTAACATTCAAGTCCTTCTGGTATCAAACTCAAATCCAATGGTTAGAAAGCTTAGGCTATATATGTATTTAGTAAATTTTCCTGTGACTATGGTTATGTGCTTTCTACATGATCAGCTGTAAACATACATAGTATACTAGAAAAGCACTCGGAGAGTGCAGACCTCGGCCAAGGCAATGTGGTCAAAGACACAATATAAACTCCTGATAGTGTTCTGGATCACTGATCACCACCAAAATTGGATACACACCGGCGAAAACATAACCTCCTTGGTGGAGGTAATGAACAGCAAAAGATTCAACTCATATAGCCTAATATGTTTTTATTACTTTATTTTATTACTATTTTCTGGTAATCAAAATAAAATAATGTAAATAATAGGCTTTACCAACTTACCAACTAGCCATGGCATTGTTTCTTTTACAAACCAAAAACTTTTATTTGCTGTGAATCATGTTCAACACAACAATAGTGATAGAGTGCTACATCTGCTACATCTGTGGCCAGATGTTTTGTGGTCACTTGATGCCTGACAGCTGTGAATTGGTGGCACAATCTAAACTGTAAACATCCAAACTGATGCTTGAAAATATGTTCAGACTAGACCTTTTTTATTTCCAGGCATTCAATTTCATTTGTTTTCCTTACAAATCCACCCTTTATCATAAGAAAGGTGCAAGCTGAAAAAGAGGCAAGAAGCCTATGAGCACGACGTGCTAAAGGTTAGGAAAATAGCTCAATTTTTGAGGTATATATACAGTAGTAGGCCTATATATACATAGTTTAGCTGCCTAATAGTTAACTAGTTATTTGGCAAATGTAACATTTAGTGTTCAGAGTCAATTTCAATTTCAAAAGTTTTCGAAGGTTGAATTGCATCAAAATAACTTGAAACATCCTAGTTCACCGTTATCCTTACATGACGAACATCTTGAACTATCTTTGTGATCTTTTGTACAATCTCTCATGAATTCATAATGGAACCATTAAAAGTACGGTAATATAAATCTAGGGATTGATTTATTCATGGAAAAATCCTCTAGCTGATAGAATATATGACTTCTTTCTCCCACCCAGCTGATCAGATATTCACAGTAAAACTCCCCTCTCCCAAAAGTGCAACACAAGTATAATATGGGCGTTGCAGATATTTTTAAAAGCTTTACATATTTTTCATCATGCAAATACTTGTCATTATTTGACCAACGTGCAGCTGTTTTAGAATCTACATGCACAGCCCTAACCTAGAACCTAGACCTAGTGTGTTGTCATCAAATTTCCACAAAGGCTAAGGAAAGCGCTTAATAGTCTCCACTAAGCCTCACCCTGTGTTCTATTTGTAAGGCACTGGAATTTCGATGTTCAAACACAATGGCCCATGACAAGCTGCCCTTTTCCATCGTCCCTAATATCAGCGGCTCTAAGCGCGCAGCATGTGTCCCAGCGTGGGTAGCATGAGGCGGAGTGACAGCAGAGCCAAAGGCCCTCAGCAGTGCTGTCCTCCCTGCTCAGCCAGCCAGAAACTTGACTCAGCATTTCCGCTCTAGTCCTTTTGCACAGGAAGTGATGAATAAATAAGAACTGCAATAACGCCTGCCCCGCAAGGCATCAACACAACCACCTTTAATCGCAATACTATACTTATCTGCCATTTTTGCCTGGCCCATTAAGAGTTTTTAGACCTCTGAGTAGGGAGCTACTAGAGCTGGGCATTGATGAAAAATAACTGAATCATACCAGTTTTGTTTCACAAGGTGTCCATACAGCCCTAGAGGTTCTACACACCATTTCTGAGCCAATATAAATATTGATTCTCGAGTTAATCCAATTTCATTCCTTATCAATAAATTTAGAGATATTTTAGTTTGAAGTTTGGCTTTGTAACATACTAGATTTCGAGCAGCCTCTGAAAATGTTTTGATTGACTGGCCCCTCATGCACACAGGTCTCATTGTGTGGTCACAAGAAAAACACAGAGCAGTCTTTGAATTTGCCTTGTTCATGTTAATCACCCTAGGAAATACAGTATCTGTTTCCTGATATTTCCAATTCCCACCGAGAGTACATTGCATTTCTCAGAGAACTGCCAAGTTACAGTTGCTTGGCACTAAATATTAGTTAATTACACTTGTACACAACAGTTTGCTATTTTCAATAGCATATTCATATAATTAGCTTTCAGGTTGTAACACCACGGTTATAGCAATAAGAAACACCACTGACATTTACACAAATTAAAATAACTTCACCAATGTTAAGTAGATTAAGTAAATCTATTCTACAGTGTTTTCCCCCAGTGTGAGTCCATTAAGCTATGCATTCAGATAAAAAAATAAAATCAGATCTTGGGACATATTCACAAAGCTTGCAAGATGAACCCATCCATGCCACTTTTAGGCTTTGATTTGACCCTTCACATTTCTTGGTAGAGCTGAAGGATTTGGGGATTTTCCTGTCCCAGTTCATTGGCTAAAACTTGTCCATATGATTTGAAAAGCAACTGATATCTAGTCCATACATTACAAAAGACAAAGATAAGCACAAGACAAAAAATAAAGCAGAATCTTTTACTCTAGACTCAATGACATTTGATCATGATTGTGAGAGAGGATTAAATGGGGGTGATTTTCATCATATTAAATTGTCCAGTAAATAACAACAGAGCTCCAAGATTGTGATTTTCTGAGAACAAGGTTATGTGAATTTGATTGAAACTGACAGCTACAAAGACACATGCCTCTGCACAGAGGCCACAAGTTCATGACAAGGTTCTCCAGGGATGTCAACATCCATCCTTCGCTCATATCCTGGTCAAACAATTTCTGTTTTTAAGTTGCCTGAGGAAGTAACAAAAAATTCTAAGAACTATAAACAGCTAATGAACTACTGACAACTTTCTGTTTCTTGCCAGGAGAACTGTTGCCCATTGATATACACTGTGACAAGCAGTGTTCATCAAAGGGACTTTTATTATAAACACTAGTTTTAACTCCCAATCGCATTTGAAGGTAGTTAAAAGAGAAATCCAGTGTGAATCACTCAATAGCCATATCAAGGTCACTGAATGCTTTCTGTAGAAAAGAATCAGACAGCATAACAAACCAATAACTAATGTTGACTGAATGAGGAATAATGAAACTACACTGTGGTTCATTCACTTGGGTTAGGTGCCAATTCACAAATTTGGTTTGTGTTGAATCTAATTTTTTGTTTTTTCCCCCTAGCCTGCTAACAGCACTTGGATTATGGACTAATTCACACTGGATTTCTCATTTAACAGAGAGTGACATGCAACTCACTAGGGAAAGGTGCACTGGGGAAAGATGCTTAATGTGCAAACTAAATGAGGGGCTCTGTGATTTATTTTCTTGTAGAAATTCTACAAAAGACCTAGAGATAGGACTGTTGGCGGAATTCTAATTTTAGCCTCAGATCAACTGTCCTTACAGTATCCCTTAAAGCGATGACCATGTTACACTGACCCCATGTCAATGGAATACATACTATCAAGACAAATCTATGAGCAGGTTTTCTTACATGCAGTATCATGCATATCATGCAATTAAAAGATCATGTTGCATATGAAAATGCACAACTTGAAATCATGCACAATGGTCTCACTATAACGGAGACTGAAAAGTAAAAGTCATTCTAGGACAATCAGGTGGAAACAGATATTGAAAGATATACATTAAGTAGGGAGAAAGGGGTCCAAAGGACAGCAGAGCGAAACAGAATTCAAGATTTCAGGGGCAGACAAATCTAGCTTGCTCATAATTCAATCGGCCTCCCTAATGACTGCTGAAGCCGGTGGACACACTCACAGTGGACTTTCTTCATTCATAATGCACTCTGTGTCGTTTTACTATTCAGTCACCCATAATGCACTCTGGTCCTCTGAGTACCCTGCCTGTCCAGCCAACCATACTATACCCTACTCCTTGGGACACCATTCTTCCCTCCAAACGATTTATGAGTTGTGGGCTGCAGTCCTCTCACAGTCTTCCACACAGTCCTCAAACAGACTCCCTACCCTCACCTTCCACCTTCAGGAAAGTATGTAAATTGAAGCATTATCAAATCTCTCCTAAACTTGTGAGCCAAACATCCAAAGTGTTATTAAAAGGTCTTCAAAAACAGAGACAAACAACTTATTAAAAAAAATACAAATCTGATGCTGTTTGTATTGTAAGGCTACAATTTTAAGAAACACTTTTCAAAAATCTAATCTTTATCCAATAAGCAAAATAATGTTAACAAGCAAATGGTTTCTGATAAGGTGGGTGCATTTCTTTGGCTGCATGAGGGTGCCTGTCATGTTTATGTTTAATTTATGTTTAAACTTAAGTTACTTACACAAGCAAAATCCTTGCTTAACTATTCCATAATAACAAAAGTATCGGGAAGCCTCCAACTCAAGCTACAGTGATCCCACAACCCATACACCTGAATGATGTGTTCTATGTTGTCATTCACATTTTCAAAACTTTGTCATTTACATTATCCTCTACACTAGCTGAAACACTTACATTCCCAATCATACCCACTGAAACACATCCTTTTTTTAAACCTAAAGGTAAAAAGTGGTCTTTTTTCTGTGAGTTAAGTTGGCAGTCTTTTGGCCCAAGGTCTGAAAAAAGAGTGTAACTCTCCATAGTCCCATGAGATTCTAAATTTGCCCCATAAACAAGATAAAAACACATAGCAATCTGTCACACTGTGGCCCGGTGGGGATGTTAATTAATTAAAGGGCAACAAGGTATGGTTTATTTTTACGAGCTTCTAAAACTGCACAGCACAGCACTCACTCACAGAGCCCATAGCGTCTATGTATAACAGTCCTGATGTGAACGCGGAGGACAGCGGTAGGGTTTAAGAAGGGTTTACTGTATGCAGGTGGATGCAGAGATAGGACTCTAAGTTCTTTATCAGATAAATGGTACAGTTATTCTCCATGTCCAATACTTTACAAACATCTCAGGATGAAGAGGGACAAGGTACAGATAAAGAGGGGGTGATGACAGATGAACAAAAATACAGAGACGGAGAGGAGCAGAGACGAGTTAGAAATGAAAAGAGATCACGTGATACATATAGACGCAAAGCCATGGCTGGAACAACTGAGAGAAAAAGAGGCAGTGGAAAAAGAGGTTGAGGAACAACAGGGAAATACCAGAGTGAGTGTGAGAGTTCTGCAGAGGCTTATGTCACATCTGGGATTAATATTAATATGCGTGGTGTGAATATTCATTCATGGGACCACGGTGTCCTGCCTGACTGCAGGATGTGGCATCACTACCCAGCCCAGCTTACAGCCACAATCCAGTAAACATGTCTGCCTAAGAAGCTAGAACAGGAGAGCTGACATGTTTTAGTCTTGTTTTGTCATTCAATTTCTGTATGTCGCATGTGTTGTTAAATTCAAAATGTGTGTGTTTTTTTGTTTTTTTTTTGCACCTACACCAATTCTTATCATTCTCTTCATTCATATATTTTTCTCCATTTATGTGTTCAACATCCATTCTCTCTCTCTCTCTCTCTCTCTCTCTCTCTCTCTCTCTCTCTCTCTCTGTATAAAACACAATGGGATCTGGGGTGGTCTACATTGATAAATGACTTCTGTCCAATACTTCTCACTCCCTTTCTTTCTCTGCCTCTATTTTCTCTCACCTCTCCTCATTTATGCCATTTACATAACTCTGGTCTGCTCTCGGAGCCTGGCAGTCATTGTATTCAGTCTGTGTGTGTGTGTGTGTGTGTGTGTGTGTGTGTGTGTGTGTGTGTGTGTGTGTGAGAGAGTGTGTGGGAGAGAGAGAGAGAGAGAGAGAGAGAGAGAGAGAGAGAGAGAGAGAGAGAGAGAGAGAGAGAGAGAGGGAAACACCAAATGTGTGTGCCTGGTGATATGCATGTGAAGACATAGAAAAATGAAGAGTGTGAGAGAGAGGGAGAGGAGAGGGAGGGAGGAAGGGGAGCGAGAGGAGGAGAGCAAGAGAAGGAGAGGGAGAGCAGTGCCAGTAATGCAGTAGTTCTCACGTGGATCTCCCACACCGTCTTCGTTGTGGTGCAGTATGCAGTTCCTCTCAAAGCCAGTAGGGGGAAGTGGCGCTGTGTTTCTTGAGCTAGTCATCAACTATGAGGCAAAGCAGCTCTGCAGCAACTACCATCAGTAACTACAACAATACCATACTAACACTATCAGTATACTAACACTATCAGTACTCAATACTAATGATAATCCAAACAATGATTGATCTGTGTAATAAGTGTGTGCACTGCTAATGTAGCCTCAAATGTGATGGATGTGCATGTGTATACTAGATATTTACTTGAATATATTTGATTTTCTATATAATGTTTTTATTATTTTGGTTAATAGAAGTATAAGGTAGTTGATATTACTGATAACATATTTATCTTAAAAACCGTAGAGGTTGGACAAGCACACATACAAACACCCACAAACAAACAAACAAGCACACACACGCACACACACACACGCCTGTACTCAGACAGAAATGCATGCACGCACAGACACGAACACAATGCCAGGCCTGAGATACCTCCTGACT
>JAODXP020000019.1:22300392-22312892 GCA_027497455.2 Sardinella longiceps
CACAGACACTGCAGCATGCTGTCTAAGTGATGATGTCATTCTGTCTGCCGCAGCACTGGTGCACTGAGAGGGAAAAGAAAAAGAGAGAGAACAAGAGAGAGAGAGAGAGAGTGCAAACACATGTAGAAGAAACTGAAAGATAGAAAAGAAAACAAAGCGACAGAGAGTAAACAGAAAGGATGAAACAAATACATGGGATGGGTAAAAAGATGAGGAAAAGGAGGGATGAAGAGTAAATGAGAAAACAAGTGGATTTAAAGAGACAGGCCCAATGAAAGAGAGGGGGGGGGGGGCATCATCATCAGAATTTCACTTCACGTACACAGACTCTCATTTCTCCTCAAGAATTCTTCATCTCTTCATGAGACTCATCATGCTTTTCTTTTTCTACTCTTTTTGATCCCCCACTACAGTCAGTCATTCATCTCTCTCCCTCTCTGTCAGTCTGTGGGTGAGGCTCAGCTGTTGATTAGGTGTGGTCCAGTCTACTTGTCCAATATTCTTATCACACACACACACACACACACACACACACGCACACACACACACACACACACAACCTAAGAGGCCCAGACGTACACAGATAAACTCACCCAGTCATTTCTCAACAGATGGTACTCATATCAACTACTTCAGTAGGCACAATCTGGGGGGCTACTTGTCAACAACATGATGGTGCCTGCTTACAAGTGATCTTGTTAACTTGTAGTAAATAATTAGTAGAACCAAAGTATTCTTTACTCTAAATCTATACCTGCACATGGAGAAAGAGAGGGAGAAGACATGCAGAAGAAAGGAAGGGTATGAACGAGGGAGAGAGGGAAGAAGTGATGGAAGCAAGGGAGAGGTAGTGAGGTGACAGGGCCTAAGGGGCAGAAGATAGGGCCTAGGGGCCGGGAGAGGCAAAAAGGGCAAGAAAGGTCAACAGGGCCTCACCATGCCAACCCAGCTGGGTCCCCATGAATGCTTACAAGTCAGAGTGTGTACGTCCCTGAAAGTGTATGAGAGAGCAAGTGTGTGTGGTCAGCTGGATTTGTTGCCAAACGAGAATGCCACACAAGTTACCATGGAGAATAATTACAAACCTACCAATAGATGACTACTCAAGGCTAATTTCAAAGTAAACAGTCACAGATTTACCCTAACTAAGCATGTAGTATCTTGGTCAAGGCATCTTGTCTTTTAAAATGAAAAACGTGGGATGGCTTTCACACTCACTCTCACACTGAAAACCAGATATAAACATGCAGTCCAAAACACACACATAAACACAAACAAACAAGTGAAGAGACCCATCTATTTCTGTCAAAGTCTTTCTCACCACATTAGTAATTTTATCTGATGTGGCAGGTGTGTCTGTGAGAGGATTGCATGTGTGTGTGTGTGTGTGTGAACATGTGTGTGTTAGTGTGTGAACAGATCGTTACCTCTGACAGCAGTATAGTTTGTAGTCAAGGGCATGACATAAGGGAGGAGACGTGGGGATTGCCTTACTCAAAGTATGCAAGAGAGAGACACATAGAAGGACGGAATGAGAGAGAGTGTTCCATTTCACAACTTCACTGTTTATCATGGGTGCCACTCTTCCCATGCCCAACATTTTCTACGTCTTTTCTTGCAGACAAGAAGTTGAGGATAGGGCAGAGGAAGTCAGAAGGTGAAAGAGTGAGAAGTATGTTGAGGACGGGGTGAGAGGGGGACAGAGAGAGAGAGAAAGAGAGGAGTAAAGCAGACAGGGATCACTGCAAAGGAATAGACGACAAGACAACAAGAGAGAGTTATAAGTGAGAGGGGCATATATGACAAACGAAAGGGACTCTCATCTTGTGAGTATTGATTTGCTGCAGAAGAGATTTGTGCTGATTTGCTTACAGTGTGTTAAAGTGCACATTTAAGTGTCTCCATTACTATAATACCCAACAGACACACACACACACACACATGCCCATATGTTTTCTAAAAAGATTTGGAACAATCAATATTGCACATCGTCATTGCCTCACTAGCGCAACACTTCATAGCCTACACATTCCAGCCTGGTTTTCACTATACAGACCATGATGGCTTTATTTTAGCACTATATGAATGCATTAAGACTATCTTATGCTTAAACACACGGCATTGAGTGAATGCTTTTCTGTCTGTGTCCGTGAGTTGTGCTAGTGTGTTATTTCCAGTGTATGGCTGTGTGCGACCTGGCAGGGGAGCTGCATCGATGGACTGCATGTTTATGTCCATGAGCAAAACCTTTTGAATCATTTTTTACAGAGACAAAGACAGAGATTTTCATCTCATTGACATGTGTCCCCTTACTGTCTCCTACTCTTCATTATTTGTCTCTCGTCTCAATCCACGTCTCTCCGTCCTCTCTACCCACGTCTCAATCTCCCTCTCTTCCTTCTGATTCTTTCTTGTGCACTTCATTCGTCTCACAATTCTCTGTGGTCTTTTGTCTGTCCAGACTCAGAGGAGTGTATGAATGTATATATGTAACCAAGAAAGCTGCAGAACACAGCAAGAAAGAGGGGCCTTTCTGCCACCGTTTGGGGGTTACTGCCTGACCTGGCTTAGTATAAGCCTAAGTACCGTACTGATTCAAATGTGCTGAACTCATGAATCCTTGTATGCTTACCCCATGAACAAAACCCCTCCTCAACTTTCCACTGACCTGATGCTTAACCCCTACCCATGACCTTTGACCTCTGAACTTTTACATTGGTACCTCATAATGGAGTTACCTCTTACAGGGGTTAAGTTGACATGACCAAGGATTATGCTGGAAGCACTATAGGAAAAGCCCACTAAAGGATACTTCACAGAGGAAATCTGACCGTGACAGAAATAGTGTTAGGATGTTTTTTTCTTTTTCTTCATAAATCCTGAAACAAAATTGAAGGGATTAAGTCTGACACTATTTTCTAGATATTAAAGCCGATCTCAATTCTCTGGATGACTTCAGCTCTGTTGCTTTGGTTGTGTCTTAATGTCTCTGATGTTGTTTTGATATCTGTGTTGTGACTGACATGTTGGGTTTTTATGTGATTGGTATATGTGGTACTTCTATGTGGGCACCGACAACTCATCATCAACAACAACATTGATTCCAAGTTCGACATGCACTGTTCTCTTTTCCCTCTCCTCTCTCTCTCAGGCTGATGCTGGTAACAGTTTTTTGCGGGCAGCTCGCTCTGGGAACCTGGACAAGGCCCTGGACCACATAAAAAATGGTATAGATATCAACACAGCCAATCAGGTGAGAGCTTTCCCACCCATACAATACAATACATGTCATGAGAGTAGCTACCATGGGCAATAGACTCACCCTAAGTGAATCAATGTACAGTATATAAACTGTGAGGGAAAAAAAACAAAATGGGGGGCATTTTTTACAGGTGTCTTATCACACCCTCGCTCTTTGTGTGTGAGTCTGTTTTTCTCACAGCCTTCATCTCAAATGTTTTTTATTTTGCCTGTGTTTTATGTCTTTTTTACACCTAAACTTTTGACATTACTAACATCAAGACTATAAATCAATCGTTTACTACATCAGCTCAAAATCCAAATGTTTTGCTTTGTTATGGACTAGCGTCTCCTTTGTTTCACTGTGTTCCCTTCACTCTCTGTCCCGCTGTGTAAGTAACCATGGTGGGCTGGAGTTACAGTCTCTTGCATCACCATGCAGATCTGCCCTGTGCCTCAGCACAGGCACAACTGCTCCCATCTCCACAGTGATGCAGTGCCACTCTAACAGCTTTAACACTCTCATTAGCTCCTCACTTATGCCGCTCCATGCTACAGGGGAGAAAAGGCATGCTAGGTAAAAAAATAAATTACGCATAAGGCATACTAGGTGCAAATAGACCACAAATAAAGCATACTACAGTATGTGCAAAAAGATCACACATACTGTAAAGCATACTACATCATGAGCAAATAGACCACACATAAAGGATGCTACGTGAAAAATAGATCACACATAAAGCATACTGTCTGCAAATAGACCACATTTAAAGCATACCATGCACAAACAGACCACAAAAACTGAAATGAGGAAACAGAGTTAGCAGGGTGATGAAGAAGCCAAGTGAGGGAGAGAAGGAAAAAAAAAAAACGAGGTCTGATTCATCATTGATGCTCCTTTTGCGGTGGGTGTCCGGGGAGCCCCGTTTATTACATAACCGTGATGGAACAGCCATCACAGCCTTCACAGCTCAAACACGTAAACACTCCGCCTGTGCCAGACACCGGGGTGGAGGGGAGGGGAGGGGGACCAGCCTTATCAGAAGTGCTCAGAAATCCCCCCACTGGACCGCAGCCAGGCTCAGTGATACAGAGCCAGAGGGAGAGGCTTATAGGGTGAAAACATATTTCAGTCCCAAGATAAAAAAGACACTTTCAATTAATGTGAAAAAAAAAATGATTTGGCCAAGAATATATTGGAGCACTGCATCATTAAATTGGATGGCAAATTTAGATCTGTTCCATACCTAACTAAGCTCAGTTGTAGCAGATAGAATACTTGGCACAATTACTCCATATCCTTGGAACACACCAACTAGTCAGAACATTAAACCGAGAGAGAGAGAAAGAGAGAGAGAGAGAGAGAGAGAGAGAGCATACGTGTGTGTGTGTGTGTGTGTGTGTGTGTGTGTGTGTGTGTGTGTGTGTGTGTGTGTGTGTGTGTGTGTATGTGAATAATGAGCTGCTTCCTAAAGCACCTGCAGTGATATTCATGCCTCTGAGCTGTGTTGTGCACAGCACAAGTGTAAGTGTATTCTGTGTGTGCTCTCTCAGTCCTCTCTTATATCTTGCCTACTTTAGCCATCCCCTGTGGGCCAAGGCACAACGCACACACTCTCCCTCTGACACACACACAGAGACCCTTAAATAAGCTTTGATTAATGACTGTGTGGTCAGTCTGGGGAAATATAGCAGGAAGACAGGAAGACCCTGTAGGATTACAATGTGTGCAAGAGTAAAATACTGCATGTAGCCTTACACATATGCAGATAGAATGTCCAAATTTATGCTCCAAAGATTTTCACTTGCAAATACATAATATATTTCATGCAGGCATTGAAACTCTCAAACTACTATGGCGTTAAGGATGTTACGTAAATGTGTGCGATCTGTACCAATGGTGAGAGCCTGAAGAAGAGTGTGTGAGATGATTTCACTCTTCTTTTGATGTCACCAGCTCCAGAACCCCCATGGTCTCTGCTTCCATTCTTTCTTCCTCTGTCTCTCTTCATCCCTCCTTCCCTTGTGCCCTCCTCTACTTCTGTCTTGTTTGTGCTTCAGTAATCTTCTCTCCTGTATCCTCTATCCTCCCTCTCCTCTCCTCTCCTCTCCTTCTCCCTCATGCTGGGCGGTGTGTGATGGTGTGTGTGTGGTCTCAGGAGAGCAGGGGGTAATATCAGTGGAGTGTGTAAGGTCCAACCTCACATGTCCTGTGTGTGTGTGGAGGCGGTGTGAGGTCAGACCTGTCCCACTCCACTCCTATTCTTCCCGGAGAGACCACCGGCCTGCCATCCTTTTCATAACCACCACCACCACCATCATCACCAGCACTGCCACCTCCATCATCACCAGCACTGCCAACACTACCAACATCACTGACGCCATTTTAACAGTCACTCTGTACTCACTACTGGAAGTCTGGGCCCTTTTCTGGGCATTTGTGTTGCTGCCTCAGTATTATTCTTCTATTGTGGTACTGCACTTGTAAAGGGAATCTACAGATTAAAGTGCTTGGGAGGTGAGTGATGGGGCATCTATTGTGTGTGAGTGTGTGTGTGTGTGTGTGTGTGTGTGTGTGTGTGTGTGGGAGGAAGAGAACCGTGCATGTGTGTGTGTCTACAGTAATGGGTGGGTGTTCTCTGAGGGACTCTACAGTGTGAGGTGTGTGTGTATTTGTCTGTCCCCAGAATGGGTTAAACGGTCTACATCTAGCCTCTAAAGAAGGTCACGTCAAAATGGTGCTGGAGCTACTACACAATGGAATAGTCTTAGAGACCACCACAAAGGTAAAAAAGGACAACTCAAACACACAAAAACACAAACCCTCACATGGTCACTGCACACTGCCACATTGAAGCACTTACTCAATATTCTCATACAAAAGGTACTGAATAAAAGAGCTCAAATAGAGTGCTCTGGTAGTGCTCAGATGTATAATGAATTATTGTGTGTTTACAGTGATATAGAATATGACTAATTCTGTTGTATGTTCACCCCATGTATCCGTGTGTGTGTGTGTGTGTGTACAGAAAGGGAACACAGCACTTCACATAGCTGCATTAGCTGGACAAGAACAGGTGGTCACAGAGTTGGTCAATTATGGTGCAAACGTGAATGCACAATCCCAGGTAACACACACATTCTCAAACTCTCACATACTTTTAATGTCATGTTTGTCTCACAGACACAGGCCTAGTGCATTCACAATGTTCATAACACACACACATAAACAAGCAGTAGCCTAATCAACAGTGTACAAAGTAGCCAACAGATCTGAGAGTGAAATAATGTGTGTGTGTGTGCGCCTGTCTGCTTACAGAAGGGCTTCACTCCGCTTTACATGGCCGCACAAGAGAACCATCTAGAGGTTGTGAAGTTTCTTCTTGAGAACGGAGCTAATCAAAGCATTCCAACTGAGGTAACAATCACACAATCTTTTCCTCTCACACCGTCTCTCTTCTCCCTTTCTCCCTCTTGGGACTCAAACTTCCACTATTCACTTGCCTTGTTCCCCTCTATTTCACTTGCCTCTTTTCTCTTTTCAAGTCTTCCACTTTTACATTTCATACTAATCTCCATACCCCCTATACCTGCTTGTGGTTACCATAATACGGGATGACAAAAGGTAAACAGGCCATTTTGCATTTTGCTCGAGTTCTTATTCTCTCCTCACCCTCTTGTGTTCTACCTTCTCTGTCTCCCCGTTTCTCTCTCCGTCTCCTTCGACGTCTCATGCCTTTGCTTTCCCTGTCTCCCAGGATGGCTTTACCCCTTTGGCCGTAGCTCTTCAGCAGGGTCATGAGAATGTGGTCGCCCTGCTCATCAACTACGGCACCAAGGGCAAGGTCCGCCTCCCTGCGCTGCACATAGCTGCGCGCAACGACGACACACGCACTGCCGCAGTGTTGCTGCAAAACGACCCCAACCCCGATGTGCTCAGCAAGGTACCACAGGAGAAAGGAGTGTGAAAGAAAGATACAGGCAGTGTGTGTGTGTGTGTGTGTGTGTGTGTGTGTGTGTGTGTGTGTTTGTGTTACTGAATATTTATAAGGCGATAACTATGCATGTTTCAAACAGCATCTGTTTCCCATGGTGCTTTGCAGACAGGTTTCACGCCGCTGCACATTGCTGCCCACTATGAAAATCTGAACGTGGCCCAGCTGCTGCTCAACAGAGGAGCCGATGTCAACTTCACACCGAAGGTCTGGTCCACACAAATCAAGCTCTCAAATACTTTCATAACCACACAGACACAAACTCTGAAATGTTTACTCAGTAGGTTTCTACTACTACTCACAAACTATGGTTAAGGTCCTTTACATGTGTTTGTGCCTCTCCTACAGAATGGAATCACACCTCTCCACATAGCATCGAGACGAGGGAATGTGATCATGGTCAGATTGCTGCTTGACAGAGGAGCAACAATCGATGCCAAGACTAAAGTAAACACAGTCACTTTAGTCACACACACACACACACACACACACACTGTTTGTTTTAACAATTTACATGTATTCCCTCTTACATGCAGTATATGGGATAACTAATTTCTATTCCAACCTTCCTGCAGGACGAGTTAACACCTCTACACTGTGCAGCAAGAAATGGCCATGTTCGCATCATAGAGATCCTCTTAGACCAGGGAGCACCCATCCAGGCCAAGACCAAAGTGAGTCATTACATCATATAGACTACTTATAGCATAATCATAGCAGCACCACACAAAACAACACAAACATCTATACCATACAGCCTCCCACACAAACACACTCACTCACTCACTCAAACTCACACTCATACTACACAGATTCAAGGTTATCAATGACAGCTTAATTGCTCACTAATGACCCTGATAATTAAAGGCTTAAGTCTGTACAGATATAAAACCTCTCTCCATCTTTCTCTCTCTCCCTCATAGAACGGTCTGTCTCCCATTCACATGGCGGCCCAAGGAGATCACATGGACTGCGTGCGGCAACTGCTGCAGTACAACGCTGAGATAGATGATATCACACTGGACCATCTAACCCCCTTGCATGTCGCCGCCCACTGCGGACACCATCGCATGGCCAAGGTCCTTCTAGACAAAGGAGCCAAACCGAACACACGTGCCCTTGTAAGTTGTCACACATGACTATACTTTACTTTAGACTAGAAACAGGGAAAACACACATGGGGTCACACAGTCGTAATGCTGAAATAATGTTGACAACTGCTTGTGTTGTGTTTGTGCTTCTGTGTGCTTAGAATGGTTTTACGCCCCTTCATATTGCCTGTAAGAAGAACCACATGCGTGTAATGGACCTTCTGCTCAAGCACGGAGCATCATTAGAAGCAGTCACAGAGGTAGGAGACACATGCACGAGACATGAGAGGAAAAAGAAACATGAGAAGGAAAAGAAACAGATCAATGAAACAACCTCCATGTAATTTTTTTCAGTAAAATAAGTTGAGTATACCTTAGCCCACCAAAGTTTTTAACCTAAATTATGGATACAGTAGCCCTTATTGTGTGATTAAGTATGTAAGGCTTAATTAAGCCATTTTGTGATAGGTCTAAGATACAATTACATGTAGGCCAGAATTCTTGCTTTGACCAAACAATCTGGAGTGCCAAATTCTTTTTGTCTGTTTTGTGGTACTAGGCTATGAACTCTGATATAGAAATGCCCTACCCTGGGCAATTCCATACTAATAAAACTATGCACTTTTAGAAGTGCTCAAAGTAAACTATAACATAGTCTCAGCTCAGGCTAACTGGTCTGTTTGCTTGTGTTTGTGTGCAGTCTGGTCTGACCCCACTGCATGTAGCCTCATTTATGGGTCATCTGAATATTGTGAAGATTCTGCTACAAAAGGGTGCCTCTCCTCATGCCTCCAACGTGGTGAGTCAACCTCTCCCTACCTTCATGAGACACCTTCCTTTATGTCTGACCTAGGCCTATTTCAATCTCCATTTGTGCCCCCCTCTTGTGGTATTACTGTATTATATTGTAGTCCACTATTTTACCCAGCACCTGTGTTATTTTGGACGTGCGTACACTTTCTACTATAAACCACTATTTTATTCTCAGCTGGAATTAAATTCTGTTCTGATGTGCTGTCTGTCTCTTGCTGTGTTTACCAATACCCTCTAAACACTCTTTCAGAAAGTGGAGACTCCCCTGCACATGGCGTCCCGGGCGGGTCACTGTGAAGTGGCCGAGTTTTTGTTGCAGAATGGCGCTCCAGTTGACGCTAAAGCCAAGGTATTTTTCACCCAAAGAGGCTTACTCACCTGTTTCTCACCATCACACTGCCAACTCATGACCTTGAGTTTTGTTACTGAAACTGATAAATCTCTCTTGCAAGAAAGTACTGTATGTTATTTTTTATATTTCAGCTTAGGCCTATTTGTCTGATATTTAATAAAGGAAATAGTTCTTACCTTTAGAAGACCTTTATCTTCCTTTAGTTCAAATGGTAGTCTACCAGGTCCAACTCTTCCATCTCTCCCATGATGCTGCTAGTCTCTGTGATGGTGTGTGACCCTTCAGGATGGTCCTGAATATCCAACACAATGTTATCATTAGGATATTTCGTATCTCTTTGCATCTCTTACTTCACATCTTCTTCAGTTAGAACTTCAGTGCATTTGGCTGCTTTGCCTACAGTCAAAAACAGAAAGGGGTCACTGACACAAGCTGTGACATGTCAAAGGATGTTACATCTTTCTCTAAGATTAAAAGTAGTCTCTCCAGCAGGTAGACATTGCCAAGTTGCTGTGAGAAAAAGGTTGGAGACCCCTGCCCTGCCCTAGTCTTCGCAAGCTTAACGTTACTTTTGTTAAATCCTTAAATAAGACAAGCAAATTAGGCTACCATGCCCCTTTCACGTGTTAAGGTTTATTTATTTCACAAGATTTTACCAAGAAAAAAGGTAAGACGATGAGACGAAATTGCCTAGCTAGCAGATGTGGTTGACTAGCTAGCTAGTGACTAGCTATGGTAGTTTCAATACTATCTTCAGATAAGTAACCAGCAGTGAATTTCCTTTGGATAGAAACAATGCCACATGCCAACACTTGACCACACTTTGAATGGTGTATTTAACATTAAATATTCACCCAGGTCTACAGTCTATACTGCCATAATTCATGTGTACAGTAGCTAACCTCATGGCACGTGTGACTTGCGAGGTCCTCTTCATTTTGTTGAACTTGCCCAAGTTCATGGCCAGAGTTCTGTTTTGCATTGACCTGCAAAATTTATCTGCATTGTTTGCAAATTTATTATGAAACGATGAAACATTCACGGTCCGTCCTTAGCAAGAGCTTTAATATGGATTATTTTCTCTATAACCCAACTAACACGACAACTTCATGCTTTCTTCTGCAGCACGCGCAACCTCTCCTAGTGTGCAGAGCCGCGCGCGCAACAGAAGTGTTCACAGTCTCACTCACACTGGAAAGAGAAATCTATGAGAGGTTTCACCATTGCTACAATAGATAGAAATAAAATACAGATTTTTCATGTGACTCTCAAGAATGTCTTCGAACAGAAACTTGACTTTAGGGAGTCACATGAAAAATCTGTATTTTATTTCTATCAGTTGTAGGCTAACAATGGTGAATGCATGCCTATGAAAACCTCTCCTAGATTCCTTAATCCATTTACTTTAGCCAATGTGAGTGAATACTAGGCTAATAGGCTGGTTATAACAATGACTACAGTATTGTGAAGGCCTAATTGGCAGCAGTTGGTGGAGTAAAACATAATCTTAGCCAACTAAGCAGGTGAAATTACCAAGAACTTACATTTGCTTAGAACACTGAAATGTTCCATTTTCTGGGTAAACATTTGATTTCTTATTTTGTGTCCAGGATGACCAAACCCCACTGCACTGTGCGTCTCGAATGGGTCAGGAGAACCTGGTGAAGCTGCTACTGGACCACAAAGCCAACCCCAACTCCAGCACCACAGCTGGGCACACCCCACTGCACATCGCCGCACGGGAGGGACACACACACACTACACAAATCCTTCTGGATATGAATGCACAGCAGACCAAGATGACCAAGGTATACACCCACACAATCTTCAAGGGTCTCAGTACATATTGGTATTATATTTGCATTTTCTTCTCCCACTTAACTCTTTTGTTCACCCACAATTTTGTCGCATGCTCTCTCTGCAGAAAGGCTTCACTCCTCTCCACGTTGCATCAAAATACGGGAAAGTGGATGTGGCTCAACTCTTGCTGGATAGGGGAGCCAACCCCAATGCTGCTGGCAAGGTGTGTGTGTGTGTGTGTGTGTGTGTGTGTGTGTGCGTGCGTATTTGTGTGTGTGTGTGTGTGTACTGTGTGTGTGATGTGTTTTTTGCAGGTCAAAGTGGAATACTCAATTGAATTGTGTATGGAAATCATTTTTGTTTGTTTTTAGAATGGCCTGACTCCACTGCATGTGGCAGTGCATCACAACAACCTTGATGTGGTCAACCTGCTGGTCAGCAAGGGAGGATCACCTCACAGTGCAGCAAGGGTATGCATAATATACACAACCACTGTCACACTGCATTATTTAAATCAGTTATAAATCATATAATCATGTACTCACACACACATTCACAACACACACTATAGTCAACACAATCACGCAAAATACATCTACTGTATATGTGCAGTGCACACAGAAAATACAAATAGCTGGTACACTGAGACAGACATTAATCTCTTCTCCTTTGTGTAGAATGGCTACACACCCCTGCATATTGCCAGTAAGCAGAACCAGGTGGAGGTGGCCAGCAGTCTGCTGCAGAGTGGGGCATCGGCCAACGCAGAGTCCCTCCAGGGAGTCACGCCCTTGCACCTCGCCTCTCAGGAGGGCAGCCCAGACATGGTCAACCTCCTCATCTCAAAGCAGGCCAATGTCAACTTGGGAAACAAGGTTAGGATGTACACACACACACACACACACACTCACACGCACACGCACATGCACACACACACACACACACACACACACACACACACACACACACACTTTTATCTTATACACACCCTCACTTTTATTTAAAATACAGTTATTCAGCAAGGACAGCTGTACAGTACATTGCTCCAATGTCCACAAGCACAGGAGGATAGACACACACAAATACATGTGTCCAGGCCTGGATGTAGGTCTGTGTGTGTGTGTGTGTGTGTGTGTGTGTGTGTGTGTGTGTGTGTGTGTGTGTGTGTGTGTGTGTCTGTGTGTGTGTGTGTGTGTGTGTGTTTTTCTT
>JAODXP020000019.1:22317892-22327892 GCA_027497455.2 Sardinella longiceps
GTGTGTGTGTGTGTGTGTGTGTGTAGGTGAGGAGTTACTTGGTAACGAAGGGGCCAGGTATCTAAAAATGGATGGCATGAAGGACCATGATGATGATTTCCTGTCTCCAAAGAAAGCTATAGAGTAAGTGCAGTACAGAGTGAGTGAGTCATCATGAGTGTGTGTGTGTGTGTGTGTGTGTGTGTGTGTGTGTGTGTGTGTGTGTGTGTGTGTGTGTGTGTGTGTGTGTATTTTTTTAATGTGTACACTTAATAGTTGACTGGTTAAAGTGTAGACATTAGATATAAACAGATGTGCTTTTATATGTCTATCTCCATGAAAAGTCCAGTTAACACATCTCCTTCTCTTTCTTTCTTTCTCCTGCCCTTTTTTTTCTCTCTCTCTCTCTCCAAAGGAATTATTCTCCAGCCATTCCCAGAATTCCTTGTGTGTCCCCAGAAACAGTTGTCTTGAAGGAGCATGAGATTGAGCAGGTATGTAGCCTCAACACACACACACACACACACACACACACACACACACACACACACACACACACACACACACACACACACACACACACACACACACACACACACACACACACACACACACACACACACACACACACACATTGACTCCTATGCACACCCATGCTTCAGCCACAGCCAAAGTACACAGTTATAATTTATCCTTCCAGCTGTCATGGCATGCTGCAGCTATTTTTGGATTTCCTACCCATTTTTATGGCACCATTGCAGAGACTTTTTGCTCATGATGTGCTTTTCATTGTTCATAGAAACTCTGAACACTTTTTGTAGTTTCATAAAAGAAATTCAGACATTTTTTATCAGAATTAATTAAAATATTATATGTTAAAATATGTCCTGGCAGTCTGAATTGCATTGATTGAATTGAATTGATAATCAATAGACATGGAACGAATTGAACCTGTATGTTTTGCCCTATCCAGCAACACACACCCCTGCCCCTGCCTAAGGAGTATGATGAGGACTCACTCATCCCCAGCAGTCCCGCTACTGAGACCTCCGATAATGTCAGTCCAGTGGCCAGCCCCATACACACTGGGTACGTGTGCACACACACACACACACACACACACACACACACACACACACACACACACATACAGAGTAAGAATACACACATGTACCGCATATACTGTACGCACACACACACACACAAACACACAAACACACACATCCTGTATACAAATTTAATCAAATAACATCCACTACATGTATGAATTATGAGCTATGTAAGGGGATACTTGTATGACTATGTGAGTGTGTACATGTATGCTGTTGAATTTGTATGTGTTTCTGTGCTATAACGTGTCCATGCTTGGGATGTGTGTATTGGCAGGTTCCTTGTGAGCTTCATGGTGGATGCTCGCGGCGGCTCCATGCGGGGTAGCAGACACAACGGATTGCGTGTGATTGTGCCGCCACGCACGTGCGCCGCCCCGACACGCATCACCTGCCGTCTGGTCAAGCCACAGAAACTCCAGACCCCACCGCCACTGGTGGAAGGGGAGGGGCTGGCCAGTCGCATCATCTCACTGGGCCCAGCGAGCATGCAGTTCCTGGGGTGAGACACACACACACACACACACACACACACACACACACACACACACACACACACACATACACACACATAACCACGCGCACACACACACACACAAAATAAGTAAGATAACTACACACTAAACACATTTATTAAAGAAAGAGTCTAACTAAAAAGAAATGTTTAATTATGTCAATGAATTATGAAATGAAATTCGTCTGTCTAATTGTTTGTGTTTGTTCACCCCAACAGTCCAGTGATTGTGGAGATCCCCCACTTTGCTGCGCTGGGGCGGGGGGACCGTGAGCTGGTGGTCCTGAGAAGTGAGAACGGATCAGTCTGGAAGGAGCATCGCAATCGCTATGGCGATGAGGTGTTGGAGACCATCCTGAATGGCATGGACGAGGGTAAGACTCTGGTCAGCTCAGCTGTTTCATTAGATGATTTGGATAACTTAGAGTGAGGTTTAGCAATATATATAATATATATAATATATCATTAGAATCAAGCAATCAGCTTCTCAGGAAACACCATCTCAGCCATTCACTTCCACTTAGTCACCCACACTGTATATTATTTCATTAGATTAGTTGGCTAACTTTAGCTAACAGCTAGCTAACTTTAGCACGATCCTCTGCCCATTCCAGACCTAGAGAGCCAAGAGGAGCTGGGGAAGAAGCGCATTCGTCGCATCATCTCCACCGACTTCCCGCTCTACTTTGCGGTGGTCTCCCGCATCCAGCAGGAGAGCGACCTGATTGGCCCAGAGGGAGGTCACCTGAGCAGCAAGCTGGTGCCCCAAGTGCAGGCATCCTTCCCCGAGACAGCAGTGACCAAGCGTGTCCGGCTGGGCCTGCAGGTGAGCTGGGAGCAACAGCAGCAGCAGGAGCTGCAGGAGGAGGAGGAGGAGGAGGAGGATGAGGAGTGGCTTAGAGGAGGAAGACTCCCCCCATAGGGTGCATGCGCATACAGCCACCGTCCTGATCACTACATATCTATCTGTCTATCTGTCTGTTCGTCCTCTCCCTGTGATTGGCCCGTCCTAGACTGTGTGAGGGATGTTATTGCGTGCCATGGGTTTGTATCGGTCTCATAACATGGCTTGGACCTCATTAACTTCAACTTTGTGCTCCTGTTGTTGAAGTTTGCATATTTGAATGTGGGTGGTTGTGACAGTCTTGAGTTTTTGAGTACAGTGGAAACAGGGTTTAATTGAAAAGTGTGTTGAGTATGTTGGTTATTGGATGGTGAATGTTGATTGTTGAGTCTTGGTTGATTGGTATGAGAAATCTGGCAGTTTGGATGTTTTTTGTAAGTATTTTGACGGTATTCAGGGTATGTTTTATTCAGTGACTTGTCTATGATGTGAATGATGAAGAAAGTGCCTGGACCTAACTTGAAGTGTCTTTCAGGTGAATGTGCTCAGCATATATTTAATAATGTCTGATACTAAAGACGATTGTGCTAGATAATCTGGTGTTATTTCATGTTAGCGATTAAAAGTTCCATGTGTAGTATTTGTAGTCTCACAAAAAATGAGAAAAACTTAGAAATAGCAACAGAATGTAAATAAACAACAGTTGAAATGTGGGGTCTGAAACATTTATGCACTGTGTTGCCCAGATACCCAGTAAAGTCAGCATGCAAACCATCTAACACCACACTTGCTTAGTTATACTTATTATACCACACTTGCTTTGATCCATGTGTGCGGTGTCGCATTAAACACAATGCAACACAAAGTCAGTGGAACAAAAGTTCAGTTGGAACAACTTGAATCTACACATTGCACTTTTAACTTTGATTCTGCTAGTCAGCTCTCTCTTAAATGATATTCACGTTTCTGTACACTTAATGGTTTTGCGGTCCCACATAAAGGTCGATCTCCGGAAGTGAAATTGCACACCCCCAGACTGCATGTTGTAAATGCATGATTGGCATGTCCAAGAATAGGCGGGAGTGAGCTGAGTGGAAGTGTGTTTTGAGCTGTGGTTCTGTGGAGCTGGGCTCAGTTAGAGGACTGTATTTTATTATTATGTTCCAGTGATCATCCCCCCATCATCCCCCCCTGGCCCTCCTTCACTCTGTGCTGTAGGTTCGTCTCAGGATGGAGATTTGCTGGATCCCCCCACGCAACAGGCCCTTAAGAGATTAATTCAGTGCCAAGCAAGTGCGCTTCTCAGTGGAGTGTGAATTGAATTATGTGCTTGTCACATAATTATGTGCTTGTCAAGTGTGTTTGGTGTCAGATGATTCTTGCTGACTCAGTCAAATGGTTTCAATCAAACTGTTGTCTTATACAATTCACATTGCTCTACTGAACTCTATGATCTACTGAAATCTATTTCCGGATTTTACTTCAGTCCTTAAATTAACATTGTGAAACACTCATTAATGTTTGGTTCTCATTGGTTTAATTTCTGTCTTTTTTCTTTTCTTTTTTTTCCTTTTAAATGTATGTTCTTTGTATATGTTCTTTTTGTAGTCACACAGGCTTAAGGATAAATGTACAGTACAGGCGTTCAGCCATAGGCAAAGCAAGAACCCTTTAGCTTTCATTGGCATCAGGCTATCTATGCAGTGCTCAATGTAGTGGATAATGGCTGCTAGAGAAATAATGGAAGGGACTTAAACCTGTAGAGGTAATGAATGGAAAGATCCCATCTTCTTTCCTCTATGTAATATTATTCCTCTGCCTTAGTTACTGTATTATTTTCCAGAATGTTCTACTGCTCAGCCTCATAGTTGGACTGACTAGACTACAGCAGAATGATTTATTAAGTTAATATTCACAAGAGCCCTCTGAGAGGCTCCATACAAAACCGTTATATATAATGTATAAATGAATCAACTGTGCCTCATTTATATGACAGCACTTTCAGTCTCTGTGCCTTTGTAACTTTTTACAATAAAATACTTTTATTGATCACCATCACGTCTGCTGCAGTCGTGTTCTTCAAAGAACCATTTATAAAAGAATAAAAGAATTCTTTCTTTTCTCTTCCTCATTCTTTGTTCTTTTTCTCTGTCTTTGTGTCATCGCTCTATCCATTTGACATCATATCCAACCTGGCCACACATCTCTCATTGTCATTCCCTTCTGTGTGTGTGTGTGTGTGTGTGTGTGTGTGTGTGTGTGTGTGTGTATCTGTTGCCATGCCCTGTTATTGCTCTCTCTGTGATTGGTTTTCCCTGGAATTCCTGTCACCTGCTTACCCTCTCTCTTCCCTTTTTCATTCCATGTCCACCCCTATCACTCTCTTTCCTCTATACCTCTACTTTGGCCCTCAATCATCCCTCTTTTATTTTAACTCATCTCTGCTTCACCATCACCTCTGCCTCCACCTCCATCTCCCACCTGCTGGTTTCTCTTCACCTTTATTATACCACCACGCCCTTCAATCTCTCCTTCTCTCCCACAAACCCTGTCATTGCACGTCCCCCATCCCCTCTTCATTTTTGCTCTTCACATTACTTTTTCATCTTTTCGTCTATTTCATCCCTCCTTTCCAAATATCTTTTTTCATCATCCCTTCATCACTCTGGACTCATTCTCTCCATCTTCTACTTTTCTTTCTTCACATTCCCACCTCCTTTTCTTCCTCCTCACTCCATCTCTCCCTCTTTCCAATCTCTTTATCTCTGCACCCATTCATCCTTCATTCTTTACCTCTGAATATCCATCCATCTTTTACCCTTTTTCGCTCTCGTCTTCCTTCCTCTGTTCTCCCATGCTGCAACATTACCATCACTCCAACTCCATCTGTCCATCATTTACTTTTTTTTCTTATTCCTTTTTTTGTTACTTCTCTTTATCCCTTCACATGGTCATCCTCTTTGCTACTTTTTACTTTCCACCTATCCATCTCTCCATCCATCTCTCCATCCATCTATCTCTCCATTCTGTCCTATCTCTCCTTCACCCCCTCCCTCACCTCCAGGCCCAGCCGGTCCCAGATGAGCTGGTGGCCAAACTCCTGGGCAACCAGGCCACCTTCAGTCCGGTGGTGACGGTGGAGCCACGCCGTCGTAAGTTCCACCGGCCCATCGGCCTGCGCATCCCACTGCCCCCGTCCTGGAGGGAGAGTCCTCGTGACGCTGGCGAGGGAGACACCACCAGCCTCCGCCTGCTCTGCAGCGTCATCGGTAAACACGCACTCCATTCTCCAACCAGGAGTTTCTTATCTCTATGCTTCCCCACACACACACATACAGTACTATTGTATGCAAGGAAAGAGATTGTATCTGTTTTTCAGCCGTATCAAACATACAGTCCAAATAATTCTCATACACATGCTCAAACTAACGGCATGTCTCCTGAACTTGACAAAGAGATACCTCTCTCTCTCTCTCTCTCTCTCTCTCTCTCTCTCTCTCTCTCAACACACACACACACATGCATGTGAGTGCACAGCTGCTGTCTCTTATTGTTGAAAATCCAAATCTGGACAGACCCTGCTGTTTCAGTCTTAATGCTTTTAATCACACCCCCCCCCCCCCCCCAAACTCCAGGTGGTACAGCCCCAGCTCAGTGGGAGGACATCACAGGAACCACCAAACTGCTCTACTCCAGTGAATGTGCCAATTTCACCACCAATGTCTCAGCACGGTATGGGCCTCTACACCTCTCCAGCTTTTCTCAAACTCTTGCTGTACTTTAGCTCCACTGTTCTACTGAATATGTATTTTGGAAAGGAATGACATAGCAAGTAGCATGGTAGTATAGTACTTTCACATTATTGTAGCATGGTAGTATAGCACTTCCACATATTGTGAAGGCAGAGCTTTAGGCACTGGCTTCACAACACACTTTTGTGGTCCATTTAAAATGCATCTGAAAAGGAGAAGGTATTTGCTGTCTAGTTTGGTTGCTCACTCCACATAGTCTTCCATTCCTGTACATGCTTTTAGTCGCTCTCTCTCTCTCTCTCTCTCTCTCTCTCTCTCTCTCTCTCTCTCTCTCTCTCTCTCTCTCTCATCTTCTTCTTCTCTTCTCTTCTCTTTTCCCCCTGTTCTAATTTCATCTGCTTCATTTGCTCCTCTCCTCTGTTATCCTTCTCTTCTTTCTCCTCCTCCTCCCTCCTGGCTGTGCAGGTTCTGGCTGGCAGACTGCCCCCGTACGGCGGAGGCGGTGTCCTTTGCCAACCTGCTGTACCGTGAGCTGGTGGCGGTTCCCTACATGGCCAAGTTTGTTGTCTTCGCCAAGATGAACGAGCTGCGCGAGGGCCGCCTGAGATGCTACTGCATGACCGATGACAAAATGGACAAGACCCTGGAGCAGCACGAGAACTTCACCGAGGTGGCCCGCAGCCGAGACATCGAGGTATGGCACCCGTAGGAGAAGGATGGGGAGAAGGAAAGACATGGAGAGAGGGAGAGAGAATAGATGAAAGTGTGTAGATGAAAGGGAGATAGACAGAAAGTTATAGGATATACTTTGCCTGTCAAAGTGAATGGGGGAAGATGACAGGGGAAGGAATGGCAGATACCAACCTCATGTGAATCATGTTTTGAATGCTGATGGAGTAAAATGCTATCGCCCCCTACAGGTGATGGAGGGTATGCCGCTGCACCTGGAGTGCTCTGGGAACCTGATCCCCGTCAGGAAGGCCACCCAGCAGCCTCGCTGTTTCAGCTTCCAGGCCTTCAGGGACAACCGCCTGCCCGTCTCCGTCAAGGTGCCCTGTGTTTGTCTGACTGCCCGTCTACCTGTCTGCCCTTGTCTCCCTCTCTTCCTCTCTCCTGCCCTTACCTCCGTTGTTCTTTCTCTCTCTCTCTCCCTCTCCCTGCTCCTCTTACCCCTGTTATTACCCCTGATCTGTCTTTCACTCTTTTCTATGCTGTATGTCCACCTTCGACTGCTGTCACTGTCATCAGTCTGCAATCTGGCGTCTGTATCTCAAAACCATAGATGCTAACCAGCACCTTAGTTGGCTGTCAGTGGGAAAATGCATCGCAACCTACAACACTGCTGACTTAGTTAGCATCTATGATTTTGGGAAACTGACTCCTGGCCATTTTAACTCTATTGTCTTTCCCTCTGTCATAGTTATTCTACTCATCCAGTGTTTCTTTCTGCCTGTCTCTCTCTATCCCCCTCTTTTGTCCCTCAGGTCAGAGACAGCAGTAAAGAGCCCTCTGGCTTTTTGTCTTTCTTGCGGAAGTCGACCAAATATGAAGACAGTCAGCAGGTGCTCTGCAATCTCAATATCACCATGCCGCCCTGCATTAAGGTAGGCCACACACACATATGCACATGTGTACACAAATACACATATACACACAAATACACATATTGTAGACCGTACACACACACACACACACACACACACACACACACACACACACACACACACATACATACATACAAACATGCAGGCATACACCATAGGGAGATGACCACCACATAACCAACTAAAGGCATAATAGTGTATGCCTACACACACACACAAACACACACACACACACACACACACACACATGAACATGCACCGATATAGTGTACACCACAGACACATGACTACTGTACCACAAACCCAACCAAACCCAGGCACACACACACACGCACACACGCGCACGCGTACACACACACACACACACACACACACACACACACACACACACACATACACATACACATACACCACACACACATCACCCAAACCCAAGTTGTCCATACATGTCCAGTCCATATCCATCTGTTGTGATGTGTCAGATTGTGGGCAGTGAGGACCGCAGGAGGACTTTAACCCCTCTGGCCCTGAGAGAGAGATACAGCGCCCTCAACGAGCCTGCCATGGGTAAGACCACTCTACTGTCTCTCAGCCCCTAGACAGACTCATACATAATGCACACACACACACACACACACACACACACACACACACACAGGCATACATAATCACACTGCAGCACTCATCATTGTGTGTGCCCGCAGCATCCCTGAGTGCCATGGAGAGGACAGAACTCAAGATGGCGGTCATAGCGGAACAGCTGGGTCTAAGCTGGGCTGGTGAGTGTGTGTGTGTGTGTGTGTGTGTGTGTGTGTGTGTGTGTGTGTGTGTGTGTGTGTGTGTGTGAGTGTGAGTGTGTATGAGGAAAACAGAGAAAGATAGCAAAAAGACGAAGATGGGGGGATGTGCCTAAGGAATGTCATTTCAAGGCTGTTAATGTAGTAAAGAGATTTTACTGCAGGCTAGAGGTTAGCACCCTAACCAAGCGTGAAAGCATGTGTGTGTTTGGTGTCCCTGTGTGTGTGATGGGGGTTGCCTGTGTTTACGCCTCTGGCTGTTTCATCTCTGTGTGTGTGTGTGTGTGTGTGTGTGTGTGTGTGTGTGTGTGTGTGTGTGTGTGTGTGTGTGTGTGTGTGTGTGTGTGTGTGTGGTGTGTGTGTGTGTGTGTGTGTGTGCTTCTGTATCTGTGTTTATATGTGCAGAGTTGGCAAGGGAGCTTCACTTCAGTGTGGACCACATCAATAAGATCCGTGTGGAGAACCCTAATTCCCTCCTGGAGCAAAGCTCTACTCTCCTAAACCTGTGGGCTACACGTGAGGGGAAGAGAGCTAAAAGTGAGTACACACACACACATACACACACACACACACACACACACACACACACACACACACACACACACACACTGTCCCCTTTCACACACACACATCATGATGCACACCAGTAGTCACAGCCCTCGGTAGACCGGAAGATTCTAAAAGCACTCACTGTCTTTCTGAAATTGTCATGCTCATCTGTCCACTAAATTTTCTCTCCCGATATTTCCCAACTTTTGTATATTCTCTCAATCTCTCCTTCTTTCACTCTCTGTCTCTCCCTCTCTCTTCCTTCCCCTCTTCTTTCTCATCCCTTCGTTTTCTATGTGGACAACTCACATCTTCCCTCCATCTCTCTCGCTCTCTCCATCTTTCTCTCTCTCTCTCTCTCTCTCTCTCTCTCTCTCCCTCTCCCCCAGTGGACAGTCTGTATCTGGCTCTAAAGTCCATAGACCGGATGGACATTGTAAGCATGCTGGAGGGTCAGCCCCCTCCTCAGCAGCAGCAGCAGCAACAGCAACAACAGCAGCAGGGTCGGCAGAGCCGCGACCCCTCCAGACGCAGACACAACGACCGCGACCACCTCTCACCTGGGATGGCGAACGGTGAGCCAGTCCCTGACCCCACAACCCCACCCCTACCCCCCTATCCCCCCACCTCCTTTCCCTTTAACCCCATGGCCCTTTCCTTTCCCCTCCCCTCCCTGCCTCCTCCTTCGCCCATAGGAGCCAGACTCAGACCTTGAGGGTGAGGGTGGTGTGTGCAATGCATCCAGGTCCAGGACTCAGCTCACTGGTGGTGGGGGACATGGGTGCTCGGTCTGAGCCCCAGGAATGAGGATTGGGAATGTTTGTTCTCAGATCAGAACTATGTTCTCCATTG
>JAODXP020000019.1:22330392-22347892 GCA_027497455.2 Sardinella longiceps
CTCTTCCTCTCTCCCTCTCTCCTTCACTCTCTCTTTCTCTCTCACACACACACACACATACATACACACACACACACACACACACACACACATAAACGCTATTGCTCTCTCACTCAATCTCTAACGGCTCATCCCTCCCCAAACTGTGCATCTTATTTCTCCGTTTTCTTGCAGTCCGTTGCCATTCATTTCTCAAAGTGCTCATTCTGCTTCATTGGAACATGGCTTTTCATAGTCCTCTTCTACTACTCTCTACCTCCCCCCTCCTACACCCAATTCTCTCCTTCTACTTCGATCTTCTCTGTCCCCCTCTTCTCCTCTCCTCTCCTCCCTCTATCTCTGGGGCTCTGTCTCTCTCTATTTGTTCCTTCTGTTTGTCTCACTGCTGTTTCTCCTCCATCTGCTTGTGTTATTTAGTTGCTAGTCTGTTAGATGTTAAGTATATTGCAGGCAGACTACAGTACAGAGTGCTATGTCTGACATTACAGGATTAGTTTTGGAGCCTTTACTGTAACAAGGATTTATTCCATCCAGGGTGGAAGTAAACTCAACAGCGCCCCAGTGTGGTGTGTTTTTAAAGCAGTTGACTAGCTGTGTAATACAGGTGTTCAATACGCTTGCAACAGTGTTTTGCCGTGCCATATTTTTGTGATTCTGCTCAGAGTTAATTTGCAATAACAGTAAAGTCTTTGAAGCCCAATGACCCCATATACAACCTCTATACATTTGTACCAGAGGAGGTATCAACCATGTCAGGAGACAGGGTTCTGAAACAGCACAAGTTACCATGACCTTTGCATGTCCTTCAGAGGATACGTCATCTGTGTTGGGAGAGAGGGTTCTGAAAAGACACATTTTGCTTTTGTGCTGCCCTCTGGTGGTGTGTATGTTACCTGTTGATGTGTAACAAGCAGGCTATAGAGAGGAAATATATGAATTTATGAATTGGTATAACAAGTAATATCTAGGATGATGTCTGCTAAAACTACCGTATGACAACTCTGTGTTCTACATGAAAGGTTTTGAGTTGCAAAGCATCATAGACAGCTGTTGTTTAATTTCACGTTTAAATAATTTCACTAAAACCTTTTTTGCGGGCACTATTTCAAGTATTCATACCACCAACCCTTGGCAGGAGAAAGTGCACCTTCCCACTCCACAACCACTCTACCATTACAGGGCTGCTGGCAACAGTAAGACTGTAAGACTAAAAGCACAAACATGGGGGGAGAAAGTGGGAACAGTCCAAATATCCCCTCAGAACATTTGAAAAGAGAACATTTAGCTTGAAGACACTATTGGTGATGAACCCACAGCGATACCTGGCTGATTATTGGCCTCTTGTGTTACAGTCTCACAGATGTGCATATTTCATCTCAGTAGAAGTAGTAGTCATCACCTGTTATTATTATTTTTCTCCAATACTAACCTACTGCTTCACCTCCAGTGAGCTGAGTCATTCGGTCATGGATGTATTGGGTTGAGAGGATGGGATTTTGTATGAATGTAGAAATTATTTGAAAGTTAAAAGTGGGGTAAGCAATACTGTGTTTTTGTGTGTATTTTTGTTTGATTTCAGTGAAGACCTACTTGCAACAAACTTGGAAATGTGAATACAAATATAAACAAATTAAAATTCATTCAGTAACACTTACCCTACTTTTAATGGTACTCTAGCTGTATCAGAGTTAACAATGTATATATTATCTGACTAATTTGTGTGTTTATTATAAGAATCTTGTGATGATGTTAGAAATGAAGACCAAACTGCTATTTTGTGTGTGCCTAGATGCATAATATAAATTATTATACCTGTTATATAAGCTATGGTCCAAGAGTAGAATGTGTGTGTGTGTGTGTGTGTGTGTGTGTGTGTGTGTGTGTGTGTGTGTGTGTGTGTGTGTGTGTGTGTGTGTGTGTGTGTGTGTGTGTGTGTTAAATATGGTGAATGTAACTACTTGCATGCTGACTCTCCTGCTTGAATGACGATCAGTCTCTATACTGAGAGCATGAATATGCAAGAGTGTGTATGAGTATGTGTAGAAGTGTAGAAGTGTGGAAGTGTGTGTGTGTGTGTATGTGTGTGTGTGTGTGTGTGTGTGTGTGTGTGTGTGTGTGTGTGTGTGTGTGTGTGTGTGTGTGTGTATGTGTGCGTGTGTGTATGTATTTCTGTGCGTGTGTGTGAGGTAGCAGTGCCCTCTGTCTGGCCCAATGGCAGCGCACACACACACACACTCTCACACACACACCCTCCAGGAGTTAAATGGAGCGGCCAGACTTTGTTTGGTCTGCCCCTGCCCAGTCTAGTGCACACCTCACCACCACAGCTGCCAGCTCCATCATCCCACATGTCTCATTACCACTGGTCGTCATGATTGGGGTCACGACTGATCAGAGGCATCAAAGGACATCGTCGTCATCAGGGCTGACATTCCAGTAAACTAAGGCACCAGCAAAGTGTTTGCAAAGTGTTTCATAAACATAAAAGCACAAGTGAAGTGTAGATCTTAAAACATCTCAAGAGTTGCAAGTAAGGAAACCTTTTAAGGGCTGCTCACTCAGCTGATTAAAGTTTAAAAGCAGGATATATTTGCCAGTAAATACAGTAGCTTAGGTATACAGAACTGTCGTGATCTACCATATATTACAGATGAGATTTGACACGCCAGCTAAAGTATCCATTAACGTGCTTAACATATAGCACTTCCAGGAAATGTAATGTAGTGATGTGGAAACTTTTCTAGCATAAGCTTCCTACTGTATGCTTCCTATGCTTTCTAGTGTCTAGAAAGTAGATTCTAATCCCAATCTACTGATGTGTGCTGTGGGCTAACATACAATTGCTCATTTAGGGTAGAATATGTCATGATATTTCATGATACTGCAGCATGTGGATTGGGACAGTTGGTATAATGTGTTATGTTTGTACATTTCTGTGGTAGCAATACAGAGTGGTGAATTTACAGTAGTACTGTCAACTCAGTATACTGTAGTGGAAAGTGTAGTATACTATATATTTAGATGATTTCACTACTTTTCCATTATAGCATACATCAGTAGATTCTCCTTTCCAAAGTTAATATTCTATTTCTGGTGTCTTCTAATGTCTTTTACATTGCTCTGCTAAAGAATATATCTTTAATGATCTGTGTTTGAACCATTAGTGCGGACCAAATGGCCATAAGTGTGCGCCGACACTTTCTGTCACTTGCGTACAACGCTGGTGAAATTTCTAACCGAAAGCTGATTGAAAAGCAGTCAGTAAACAATGAATTCTAATAGGTGCTGCAGACAAAAATAGAGCCAAATCATAATTGAAGCAGCGGCACTTGCAGAGTTCAGCACCGATGCTTGGGGTTGTATTGAAAACATAAACTAACAGAATGTGTCAGGAAGTGAATCACCTAGTGTCGGTGCCGGCCTTGACCGAAATCTTATTTCTGATAATGGTGGCAGGATGACTGGCAGCTTCAGACAAGGGTTACTGGGCGTGGTGTGCACTAGGCTTCCCCTCTGTCACTGCTGGTTGGTCTGGTCTGGCTTGACAATGCTCCCATACAACCTTCTTTCCCCTTGTCCCCTTTGTCTTGCATCCCCTCCCCTCCCCTTTCCCCTCCCTCTCACTTGGGCCAGGGCACTTCCCTCCAGAGGAAGGTGATTTTTTGGGGGGGTGTCAGCGAGCCTCTCTGTGTGTCGCTCCAGGTTACGGGCTGCTGGTCCGTGAGGAGATGCTCTCCCCGGCATCGCTGCAGTACAGCCTGCCCTCGCCACTGGGCAGCGAGCCTTACTGGCAAGAGGTGTCCAGCCTGGACTGCGCGCCCATGGCGACCACCGAGGAGGACACGCTGATGGAGATGTCGGACATGCAGGTGTGGCCGTCTGGCAACAGTCCCTCGCTGGTGGCGGTGGAGGATTCCTCGTTAGAGTGCAGCCGGGCCGATGACTCGGACGCTCCACTGCCCCACGGGAGCCTGGGAAGGCCCAACAGCAGGGGGTCGGGCCAGTCAGGGGGGACGGGCATGGGCGGCCGGGGCGGACTCAGCGGCTCCATCGAGCTGCTGGAGGACCAGTCGGAGCTAGGCTGCGACTCGGAGCTACAGAGCTCGGCGGGGACGCCGGCCGGGGTCAACATCAACGGGCTGGATGGCAATCAGGGGTCAGAGGTCACGACGGGAGGAGCTGGAGGAGAGGGGGGAGGAGGAGAAGGAGGTGGTGGAGGAGGAGGAGGAGGAGTGGGATTAGAAGAAGGCCTGTCTGTCGTTGCAGGGCAACAGAGGGTGTACGCACGAATGAGTGACTCGCCTGGCCTCAGCCACGTGGCCGACCGGAACGGAGACAGGTGAGTGGAGCTGAGGTGACTCTGTGGTCTCGCGAACCATTACAGAACATTTACAGAACAATTACAGAACATTTACAGAATCTCTGTCTTACTGGAGGAATTGCCTCCTTTCTTGAGTCCAAACATTGTTATGATCAACTTGAAAAAAGACACAGACAGAGGCCTAGGATAGTCAAGTACAAAACATTAAGTGCTAGTCCTGCTTCCCATTGCTATGCAGTATTTGAAGTATTTTCTCAGTGATTTTGACTTTGACCAGATTGTGTTTGTTGTTGTCTCTGGAGTTCTCTCATCAGTCTTTCCCCCTTTCCCCTGCAGGTCACCCCCAGGGTCCTTCCTCTCCTACCTGCCTGACCCAGCAGCACCTGGGTGGCAAGGGGTGACCGATGTCGCCCAGAACTGGGTGGGGCCATCTCAAGCCAACACCAGACAGGCCATGGAGTCAATGATGTCATCGATGCGCAGTGCAATGGACGGAGACAGCAGCCAATCCCGCGTGGCACAGGAGGCTCTGCTGCAGCCAGTGAGGGACATGGGCCACTCAGAGATCCTGCGTGGACACTTTCGGGGGACCCAGCCATTTGAGAAGGGCCTTGGCTTCCCGCATCGTGTACCTGAGTTGCGGGGTTGGGGACAGGTAAGACCTGTATGACACATGACTGGCCTACGATCATGTCACCACACCACTATGGCTATTAGGATAGAATAGGATTAACTTTAATACTCCCCCAAGGGAGAAACTCAAATCAAATGCTAGCATAGACAACATACAGGAGGGATACAGCAAGCAATTACAGACAAAGACCATACAAACACAGTACAGTATGCAGTATGCCCTGTCTCTATGTGCTATGTTTACTAAAGCGTGAAGTGAGGTAGGTGTCAGCACACTGGCATCTCCCCAAAAGACTACTGTCATTTTATGGGATTATAAACGTTTCGGCCCACCAGAGTCTTCCACAGGCTTCTTAAATGCTATGTTTTCAATCCAATAAAAGCACTCTTTTAGGAAGATATCAGTGTGAAAACGCCTACTTCATTTCTTTTTGATGCATTTTCTGCCCTGCACCTGCCCTCAGTGAGGTGGGATGCATACTTTTTTTGTTTTTACTGAACCTAAAGCAGGTAAAAATGAGAAAATCATTCCTAATATCTGCTACCACATTTTGTTTTATAGCAGGAGGAACTGCAGCTGAATTACTTTTAGATTACTCTTAGAGTTTACAAAATATTGCACTCCTGCATGTTTTTCTTATTGCATGTTATTTGCAATAATCTAATTGCACAAAGAATGAGGCTTTGTTGAGCAATCGGCAGTCAAATCATATTTACAAACAAGTGCAGAGAGAGTTGTTGTTTAGTCTGAGACACCACTGGTGTCAACTTTTGACCTTTTCAGATGAAAATTTGCCTGATGAACATTTTCCAGCCTCTAGTCCAAGTGAAACGTTTTAATTGGTATAAAGGTTCAGTTATTATTCATTTATTATGAGTTTTTTAGTTTTCAATTTTATGAGGTAGTAGATTTCATATCATCTGAATATGGTACTATCTTTATTTGAAAAGTAGTTGACAGTCTTGTCTGATGAATTGGATCTTGTTTGAAAAAAAGGCTATAGGCTAAGTGAGAGACACAGAAGTGTGGCTACAAGCTAAGCTAGTAGAGACACAGAGGTGTGGCTACAGGCTACAGGATAAGCTAGAAACACAGAGGTGTGGCGTGTTTGTGGAGCCAGTGGGTGGCCCCACAGCTGAACTACCCCCTCATATCAACCTCTATGCAAGTGTACACAGTGTTGAGTTGTCGCTAAGCACATTCATTACATCTTGTATTTTCTGGTATTGGATTATTAGTGCACCTGTTACACTGAAAGAATCTCTCTCTATGTCTCGAACACACACATACTCACTTAACACATTCACCACCATTGCCGGAAAAGGACACAAGTCGTTTTTGAGCCAAATATAGCGCCTGTATATTCCCTGTGTCTCTGTTTGGCTACTGTAAGTTATATTTGGATGTCATTTGTGGGAGGGGGAATTCCATTACTTTATTTGTGTGGTTTATGATCGGTAGTGATGAAAGCCTGTCTGTTTATCCGTCTGTCCAGTCAATCAATTAAGCTATCTGTCTATTCAAACAACTAAATATTATGCCCTTCAATTCCAGACCAATGATAAGAGACCATAGCGCGCGTGTCATTGGTAGCCCTGAGTGGTTAAACTGTGAGGGCTAGCCTAGCGGCATTAGGTTCACTTACAGCAGCTTAAGGCTTCCTCTGTGAGGGCTCAATCAAAGGTCTCAGACAGCATTCCACTGTGTTTAATGACATCATTTTAAAGATCAAGGCAAACTCAACTGGCCTTGTGCTCTGGAAATCTGGCCTAGCATGTAAGCTAGTATTAGTGTTGCATGTTTCCTTGTGCAGTGTAATTACCCTCATTTAGCAGATGGTGTAATAACCTACATTTAGCAGATGGTATAACAATCTAGAAACCAGCAGATGGGACCGTATGAGCATTAAGGGGCCGAAGGGCTGGGTCTGGCAAGCCCACTTACCTGCTTTCAAGTCAAAGTGACACACACAGATACACCTTAAAATACTGCCTCTAAATGCGCACACTAACGTACATACTCACTCTCCCCTGTTCTACTCTCGGCCCTAACACACACACACACACACACACACACACACACACAAACACGTTCAAAATGTGTCACCAGCTCTTAGATCACACACACATGGTCTGGGACAGGGCCAAAGGTATTTCCAGAGCCTGGGTCACATGTGCAACAAGAGACCACTGCCAGGCTTGGTGTGTCTGTTTTTGGAAGCAGGGAGAGGAGACCTTAATGGTGGGGGTGCAAGCATGTGTGTGTGTGTGTGTGTGTGTGTGTGTGTGTGTGTGTGTGTGTGTGTGTGTGTGTGTGTGTGTGTGTGTGTGTGTGCAAATGAGTGTCAGAGTCGTAGGGTAGGAAATAGAAACTATCTGGCTGGATTTGATGCCATGCGCCAGCCACTGTTCCCTCCCCACTGCCAGAGAGAGAGAGAGAGAGACGGGGAGAAGGAGGCTTGGCCATAGGAAGGGAGAGAGACAGAAGAAGAGCAAAAAGACAGACAGGGAATGGGCTCGTGTGGACGAGTCCCTCTTCCGTTTCAGATGACAACAAAAGCAGGATAGAGGGACAGACGTGAACAAGGGCTGGCCAAGCCCTGCGGAACGGGCAGAACAACAGAACAAGAAAGGGAACCACCAAGGCCCCCCGGTTACACTTTAGGACCACGCAAGCCTTTGATTGTGTGTGCGTGTGTGTGTGTGTGTGTGTGTGTGTAAAGGAGCCTGGTCACAATGTGGGCTGTACTGACCGAGCTGCTCTTCAGCTTTGTGGTGCTGGCGTTCTTGGTCATCAGCTGTCAGAATGTTCTGCACATCGCCAGTGGTTCCGTGCGCTCGGTGCTGACATATATCCACAAGCGTCTGGACCGGGAGCTGGGGGAGGATGAGGGTGTGGTCGATGAGGAGGAGAACGTGACGACACGCGTGGTCAGACGCAGGCTCATCCTCAAGGTACTGGAGAGAGAAAAGGGGAGGGGCAATGAGAGAGACGGATAGATGGGACAGCGGGAAGAAAAATATTGCTGAATAAATGGATTTAAAGAGAGAATTTTACTTTATCTGTTGGTAGATTTACAGTAACAGAAGGAGAGAAAGGAAATAATGGAAAGAGAACTTGAGAAAGATGGATAGATGAGATTGATTCCTGGAGATTTTATATGAGAATGTTGAGCACAATTTTGGGTTGGACATTGCTAGAGGTTGGCAATAGCCGGTTTGGGTTGATTTTTGGCACTTTCTTGAAATTGAGTATCTGATTTTGATACGACGCATCTCATGTGTATGTGTCCATTATAGGTTTAATGTGAAATTCAGCTTTTGTCCAAACTGATTATTGAATGACTGCATCCATCTTTGTAACTGACCCCTAGCTGTCATTATTGTGAAGGCATCCCTGCCCTGAAATGACCTCCGAGTGCACATTGGTATGATCCACGTATCATGAACAGCAACTACAAAGCATATTAGTTGTGTTGGATTATGAAGGCAGTGATCTGAACAGAAGAACTCTGGTGTGACTGTGTTATCTGACATCAGATGGCAGGAGATTAGCTGTGTGTCTGATTTTGTGAAAGTTGGGCGCTACACATTTGGTCAAATATGCTTTGGGATTTTCTGTAGAAAAAAATATGCTCTGAGTTTTTTTGTCTCTGTGTAAAAGCACTTGAACTTGAAAGCAGTGAACTTTATGTCAAATTGTTGGAAAGGATACCCTGAATAGGCCTACCATAGTGAATTTATAGAATCAGAGATCTATCAGTTGTTGTTTCTGTCAATGAAATGGAAATAAATGAAGTGGAATGCATGGACCTATGGGTTTAGAGGCACCAAAGCAATGTTTCCTAAACTCTTAACAGTTCTGTACTCCCTGAGATACTCTATGTCTGACTACGTAACCCCTGCACCATTGACAACATACTAGGCCTAACAATTGGTGCATAATTTATGGATGCTGCACTTATTGCTGCAGACACAAATAGTGAACACCCATCTTATGATGATAGAGGGAATTTGTGAATAATTTCTGTTAAATATAGTCTCCATATATATTTAGTACCTTTGCTTTATCTGTATTGTAGTTAGAGCTGACAACCCAATCACAGATTTATTTTGTGTGCTCCCTAGATTGACCCAAATATTTCCAGGGTGGTCTTACCGACTTTGATAAACACTGCACTAAAGCTTGGTAAAGGCCCACAGTGAAAGTATACTTGTGACATGTCAAACAAGGACAAACAAAGCACTGCAGACACATGAATGCACATGTAGTCATAATAGACTAATACACTCACTCAAACACACACATAAACACACAGACACAAACATGCACGCAAGGGCAGGGAAGACAGGCTGCCCTCTCACCTGACGAATTGAGGGCAGGTGTGTCTGTCTCCTAGTGCCACTATGTTGTGACTATGAGTGACATGGCAGCTGCTGGAGTCTCTGTCAAGAAACTACGCTCAGGTTTAGACAGGGAAGCACTGAACCTCACAGAACACGTACAGCACAGTAACAGGCTTCATTCAAACAACCACAAATACAAAAAGAACCAAGAAGGAATTCAACAACTCAATACAGTATAGTATCCCGGTATCCATAACTATTTTTAAGAATCACAGCTGCAATTTTCCTGAGATGTCACGTCAATGTTAACACATTGTTATGTCAATATGTCAGTCTAAAACATTCTGCATATCTGCAAACATAGATAGGTATACTACCTCAACGACTGTTTATACTCCACAACCCAACACACAGACACAAAGGCACACACACACACACACACACACACACACACACACACACACACACACACACAGCAACAATTAATAATTGTTTTTTAAGCAAAATCTCTTTTTTTCTGTCCTGGGAGTTCTTGATTTGGCCATTTTCTGCCTCCCTCCCCCGCCTCGTCCGGCGCCTGTGGTTATTTTTAACTCTTTAGTATGTGCTGACTCTGGCCTTTCCTCTGAACCCATTTCTCTCCTGTGCCTTCCACTCTAGACAGCATTGCCTTAGCCCTTACTAAGCAAAGAACTCCTCTGTGTGTTTGTGTGTGTGTGTGTGTGTGTGTGTGTGTGTGTGTGTGTGTGAGTGTGAGTGTGTGTGTGTGTGTGAGTGTGAGTGTGTGTGTGTGTGTGTGTGTGTGTGTGTGTGTGTGTGTGTGTGTGTGTGTGTGTGTGTGAGGAGAGAGAGAGAGAGAGAGAGAGAGAGAGAGAGAGAGAGAGAGAGAGAGAGTCTAAAAAGTGTTTCTGTGTGAGTGCACTGTCAGCACTGCGCAGTGTTCCCAGCTCCCAGTCCCAGTGCTGGTTGACTTGTAGTGCTTCTTTTATATTATATTGTATTTATGTATGTTCAGGAGAAAGCGTGCACATGTGTGGATGTGTGGATGTATGTGCACATGTGCGTGTGTGTGTGTGTGTGTGTGTGTGTGTGTGTGTGTGTGTGTGTGTGTGTGTGTGTGTGTGTGTGTGTGTGTGTGTGTGTGTGTGTGTGTGTGTGTGTGTGTGTGTGTGTGTTCATGTGATGATCCCCTGTAACCGGTGTGTGTGTGTTGTGGTGTTGCTGCGTGTCTGTCTCACAGGGTGACGAGGCGGAGGACCTGCCCGGAGAGCACGTGAGTGAGGAGCAGTTCACAGATGAGCATGGCAACATTGTCACCAAGAAGGTCAGCTTCCCATCCCGCTTCCCATCATGCTTGGCAGGGACTGGAGGGTGGTGACGACCCAGCTTGGGCCGCACCGCTAGCCCACATCCCCTGCCCTTTATAAAGCTCTAATAAACCAACCAATAAGCCTTTTTCACATGGTTTGAGCTTTATAAACTCAACAGTTAAGGAGATGATGGCTTTGAGCAGCAATTCTTTATTTCTATGTTCATAGAAATAAGACTTTTTTTTAAAAGGCTCATTGATGGCTTATAATTGCTCTATAATATTCATATTTTATGCGCTTTGAATAAAGTGTTGCCTCATTTTCACTCATAAAATATACAAGTAAAAAAAAGTAACAATAAGTGGTTATGATTATTCCTATAAGTGTAATCATGGAACATGTTCATTTAACCTGCAGCAACTTCTATAGAATGTTTGTGAAATTCCCAAAACAAACTAGCTGCTAACATGAATGTAAAGAAACTCTAATGGTTATGGGTGTGTTGACATTTCCAGACAGAAGATGATTGCCTTAGTAGCATGATGCTAGTGAGTAGCGCAGTGTGCTGTTGCTCAGTATAGAGTTAGGAAAGGATGACACTATGGATCTGCAGTACAGTGCCCTCTATTGGAGTCCAAAGCAACATGTCACAACATTTGTCCTTTGGGCAGCATTTGATTTAAATCCTCCCATCATATTATTTCTATCACTCATCTTTTTTCCTTTGTTTCTTCCTTCCTTGTATTCCCCTTTTTGCTTATCTTTTCTCATACATCTTTTCCCTTATCCTCTTTCCTTTTTTCTTCATCCTCCCCTTTACCCATCTTTTCCTCCTGTTTCTCTGTCCTTGTCATCACCTCCTCTTTTCTCCTGCTGTGTTCCCCCTCTCTTCCCTCTTCACCTCTGTCTCTGTGCCATCCCTTCTTTGTTGGCTGCTGTGCTCCTCCAACCCTGTGGGTGGTGCTGTAGATCGTGAGGAAGGTGGTGCGCAGAGGGAAAGGTGGACAGGAGGATGAGGGTGGTGAGCTGCTGCTGGAAGGTTCTGTCTCTGAGGGAACTGAGGGAGACGAGCCATACGTCAGCTACGCTGTGCTAGGCCACGACGTCAAGGTGGGCCTCTGAACCGGGCCTGAGCTAGACCACAGTCAGGCCTGAGCCCAGCCTAAACTGGGCCGTGGTTGGATCTGGCTACCCAAAGGTCACAGGCAAAGCTGAAGCAGGCCACAGTTCACTGAAGAGAAGGTCAATCAGATGCACCAGGGCCATACATTTAAAGCTCAGGATCCTGAAGAAGCTCAGGAACCAGCCAGAAACAGCACAGCTAGCTATAGTATGCTCTATGTATAGTAACAGTAACAGTAATGTATAGATAACCGTCAGCCCAATAACAAAATGCTCCAGAGTCTTTCTCTATGCCTCAAGTCATGGAGTCAGGAACATGAAATAAAGTTAAAATTACAAACTTCAGTTTTGTGTCTTTCCCTGAATAGAGTGAGGGACGTAGGAAAGTTAACAAATATTTTTAAGTTAAGAAAACAACTGAGGAAACAGGACTTAAAATCCCCTAAATTATAAACAAATTATAGACAACACTTTTGTTTTCATCAAGGGTTTTCAGTGAAGTAAAAGTTTTTTAAGATTTGTTTTATGCACACAAAAGACCTAAAATCTGTATTAGTGAGCACTTAATAGGTGAAGTGCATCCAAAGTTAGGAGCTAAAGGCATGGCAATTGCACAGATGGGCCTTTGATTAACCACAATTGAAGGCCAATCTAAATTGTGTAGTTAGATATTACAACAAAAAATCCCGTTAATGTAAGTGTAGGTTGCAGTAGTGGGCAGTTGGCATGTTGATTGCCGAACTGTCTACTAGAAGATTCACTAATACAAATTTCTGATCAATAGGCCTAAATGGGAAGTAAGCCTTTCGTGTGCATAAAAGAAGTCTGATTTCCTTTACTTCATCTCATGAAAAATGGAAACAAAAATGTTTTCTCTTAATATTAATGTTCAATTTAGATCAGATGCAGTAAAATAACACAATCATTTTCTGTAAACATATTGGTGTGTTGTAGAATAAAATCTTTGTGTAGGTTATTAATGCACTGTAACTAACATTACTGTTGACTTGTGTGTGCCATAAGTGGGCACTAGACTATTACCTCTGATGTAATGTGCTGAGGGAGTGTGCAAAGGATTTGACTAAGGACACTGGATTCATTGTGAGTGTGAGCTACTAGAGAGTGTTGTTTGTTCTAGAATCAGCAGCACCATTTTAATGTGTTTTTTGTGAATCTGAGTCATGTTTGTTCAGATTCTGAATTAGGAATGGCCACTACAGTTTGCTGTGAGAGTTTTTAATTTTTGTGTGAGTAGTCCTTTGTGTCTTAGTGTCTTGTACTAGTGTACTAGTGTCTTGCCTTGTCCAACAACAAATGTAGTGTGCAACCTGTATTTCAAATAGTGTATCGGTCAATTCAGATGCAACAAATCATTTCAAGGGAGCTGTGTGAAAAGACCCCCACAACTTCACTGATGCTCCAAACAGAGGGTGCAGCCAACAGTACCCCTTCCCTCCGAAAACAATCAGGTTCTATTAGGATCGAAGCAATCTGATTGGTACAGAGGGAATAGAAAGCCCAAGTTTACTGTGAACACATCCAGATACTCCCCCACCCTCCCAACAAACACACCCCCACCCCCACACACACACACACACACACACACACACACACACACACACACACACACACACACACACACACACACACACACACTCCCTAATACCTTAGTAAAAATAATGACATTGCCAAAATGATGACAGGTTTTGCCATTGCTTAGCAAACCATGTCATGCAAAACATGTATGAATGTGTAAGAGCTCAATGGTGTTCAAGGGAGTCCAAGGGAGAGCGAAATAGGATGCAGCCATCTCTGCTATGATATCATTTTACTGCAGCAGTGTTGCAATTTCCAAGCATGCAACTGATTTGCCTCCAAACCTCCATTTTCAACTCTCTATCCTGAGTGAAAGGATCTTGCTCCTAATTTCTGTCATGTCATAGGCGTACATGCATCCATTTTGACCGCAGCAAAGCATGCTCTGTGTTTTTCTTGGTTGTCTGTGTTGTGAATCCTGAAGTTCCTAAAACTGCTGTACTTCCTGAGAGTGGCTAAGTTCCATGTAGCGCTGCTCCACTGATCAAGCCGGCCTTCTCTGTCAAGCTCCTCCTCTTGCTTTACCACAGGCCCCGCCTCTGGCCCCTACTGTAATCTACCCTCTGTAGTATAATTAGCGCCACGCAGATGACATTTCTCTCCTGCTTTCCACTCTTTGACTGAGTATTAACTCCAGACTACACTAACCCTGGCTGTCATTCTGACATTTGGAGTCTACTTTTACCTCCAGACTAGATAACCCTACATGTCATTCTTACCCTAGTTTTACCTGTAGAATATGCTAACCTTAGATGTTACTCCTACCATAGTTTTACCTATGACGTAAATGTCATACTTTCAGTAGACCTACCGTAGTTTTACCTCGCTAACCCTCGTTGTTATTCTGACTTTAGTCTATAACCTTCTTTAGAACCCTTCTAATCTCTCTTCTGGTCTTTTCTCTCGCACTTCTGTCGCTTTGTTATGTTGTTCCATTTTTACTGTCCTCGGGAGCCTATGGTGAAAATTAATCCAGATGCTAGTCCTGCCTCAAACCTGGTGTGTTGTGTCGACCCATAGATCTACTCACAGGCATATTTAACTGTAGCATCCTCTGGTCTGTCCTTTGTTCCACCATAACCCAGCTTTTTCTGTCTAAACTCTGGTTTAGTCCAGGTTTAAGTCTTTCCCTGGGCCTCTGTCAAAACGATTGTTCTTTGTGCTCTTGCTGTCGAGTTCTCTGCCCACATCTCTGATACCTTTGCTTTCTCTTCTCTCTCTTTCTCTGCCTGTCTTGCTCTCTCCTTTGCCCTGTCCTTTGCCCACTCCCAACCCGATTAACATCTCGTTCGTGCCCAACCTTGTCTTCTCTGATTATTAACCTGATCACTGCCAATTTTTCATCTGTCTATACCAATGTTCATATCTCACTCCGTATCATTTCTCTTTAACACTAACTCTCTTGACAATCCTTCACATTTCTTTCTGTCTTTTGACTTATTCTGTCCATCACCCATCATCATCCTCCTACTATCTCTCTCTCTCTCTCTCTCTCTCTCTCTCTCTCTCTCTCTCTCTCTCTCTCTCTGTCTTTCTCGCTGTCTCTGTCTTCTCTGTCTGTCTTCCTCTCCCCTGTTTGTATTATATTTCCTCTGTGTTCATTCTTGACACCCTGTGCACTCCTCTGCCCTCCACCTGTCTCCTCCACCTCCATCTGTCCATCCCTGGGGCCCTGGCTTTCCCTCACTCCTCTCCTCCTCCGTAGCCAGATGTTGTGGATTTGAAGAAAGGTGCTCAGATAGTAAAGTGCGTCAGTCTGCGGAGGGTTCAGCAGTGATGCCCGCGCCCTCCTCCTACAGGTACTGCACGGGCTTAATCCCTGTGTGTAACCCCTGGGATTAAACAGCTGTTTGACTGATGAGCTGATTTTGCAGTATTTTCTATTTCTTTACTCATAATTCCAAAATTAGGAGCATTCTCATACTGAGAGAGGTGTAGGAACCATGAATGTGTACATTTGTTTACCAAGTCACAGAAATGACAACACTGAGTGGAGGTTAATGAATTTATGTAACAGTCCTGCTGCAGGCAGGCAATCCGCCTGGCAGGTGTAGAAACTTAATCGAAGTGGAAAGATGCTCAGTAAACAAGGAAGGAAACAGATGAGTCAATAGAAGTCAGATTAGTCAGGTAAATAGTTGAGACATAAAACTAAGAAAAGAGTTAGAGAAGTGAAAGGCACACATTTTACGCTTTGTCTTCACAGGAGGTCCTTTGGAGAATTTATTTATTTATTTATTTATTTATTTATTTATCACAAAACCCTTAAAAGGTCTACATAGAGCACTGAAGACATACTGTACCTCAACCCATCTCAGATTCTTCAGTGTGGAAACATATGGCATGTTTAAGCAGCTTAAAATCCACTTGTTGTTCAGCATTTGTGTTGGAGAACCACTTTATGTCCAAATAGGGTTTTTATTCCCCCTAGTGTTCCACCACTTTCAGCACTGTGTCCACTGTGAATACTGTCTTTGTGCTCTGGTATTTTCATGAGATTGCAAGGGACATTCTGAAGATGCCTGATGGACTATAACTACGGACAGGGGCGCTGCAAGACATTTTGGGCCCTATAACAAAAAAAAAATAATTTTGGGCCCCTCAAATATTGATTTTAATATTAAAGTTTTCTCTGGGGCCCCCTGTCAGTGCCAGGCCCTTAGAATCATCCTAACTCCCCCCCCCCCCCCTTAGCGGCGCCCCTGACTACAGAGGAGGGTTGAAATGTAACATTCACAACTCCATGGTCCAGTAAATGCTGATGGTTCATTTCCTAAGACTTTCTATGGACCAATCATAACATGGTAGAGCTGTATATTATGTAATATGACCAACAATTGAGTTAGTCAGAATTGTCATGTTTTTGAAAAATTAATGTAATATGATTGACTCAAGTGGAGATTGACATTTATGTGGTGCAATTTCCAATTTCCAATTTTCCATGCCAACCCTCAATGTCTCTGAATGTACCTTGTACTGATATGAAAATGGCTATGACTTTTTAATGCATTGCAAGACCATACCAACACAGCTTGCAAAAAAAAAAAAGTCACTGCACATTCTGTGTTGAAAAAGGGCCTGTGATGTTATGAAATGCAAGTGTTGAAGTAAGCTGAAAGGATTTTAAATTTTGTTATAATGGGGCTAAGGGACCAAGATTTCATTTGTTGACCGTAAACGCATAGACATAAAGAAAAGACGGCAAAAGGCAAATTTGTCTTGACTTTACAATAAGCAGTATTTGTTGTTTGACTATTATCAGATCTGTGTTACCTCTCAGTCAGCATTCATTTTGTTGTCCTGTAGTTTAATATTTATGCTACAGTGTTGCCGAATGTCAAGGTATATCCATCAGTTGATGATATCTGTGATATAATAACAGCTGTTGAGATATTGTTTAGCAGTAAATTAATCACAAATAATATATCTAGTGCTCATTATTAAGATGTAATTTACTAGAGGGAGAAGATAAGCCGAGTTTAAAGTTGTGTCATTCATATGTTCAGTTCATCTTATTTATCTGATCTGATCGGAGCAGGCCACTAAGTATTAGTCTACCTACCATAAGTGCACTTGGAGCTGACAGAGGTACACAAAGGTTTGGAGTACACTATACTTTGCTTACTTTTCTCTTTCCACTCCATACTCTAAAACTGGCATCAGAAGACACATGGATGTGAACTTGAAACGTTGTATGAACAATCAAGATGTCTAAATACAGATGTCTATTGTGTGTATTGTGTGTGTGTGTGTGTGTGTGTGTGTGTGTGTGTGTGTGTGTGTGTGTGTGTGTGTGTGTGTGTGTGTGTGTGTGTGTGTGTGTGTGTGTGTGTGTGCGTTGTTTAGGGAGTGGAGCCTATGCAGCTGTTGCAGCAAGGTCAGCTGCAGAGCTGCAGATAAAAGGATGACCAACTGTTTTTTTATTACTTTGAGAACTGTGTGTGTGTGTGTGTGTGTGTGTGTGTGTGTGTGTGTGTGTGTGTGTGTGTGTGTGTGTGTGTGTGTTCATACAGTACTCTGCCCTTGTGCGGTATGAACAGTATGCAGCTGTTCCATTTCTGCAACACTTATTTGTTTGCTGCATGTTTAGGGTCTTGCCTTGCCCCCCATCTTTTTTTATGAGAACATGAGTCATCTACCACCCTGTCCTCCTCATTCCTGCCTGTCTACC
>JAODXP020000019.1:22352892-22395392 GCA_027497455.2 Sardinella longiceps
AGTATGAGAAGATTTGTGAACTTCTTATCTGGTCTACTGGACTTTGCTTTGACACTATAATTCCACAAGGGGGCAGCAGGTATAGCTGAACTCTCCTTGCCCTTTCGCCATCAACACTGCAGGGAAAGATGAGAAAACCTGTTGGCACAGACACCTCATAGGCTACCTTCTGCTCTCTCTTGCCCTCTCTCTCTGTCTTTGTGTTTGTGTACAAATAAATTGTCTTATAACGCATTAAGGCCAAATGTTGCACTTATTCCAGGCCTACATAAGTTATTATGTCTTTAAAGTCTGAATTGATTTATGAAAAAGAAAAATGATTGTTTTGTATTCCTGTCTCCTCTCTAACCCTGAGACCCTCCCCCACCCTCTCTCTCTGTCTGGACCCCCCACTTGCATCATTAAAACTCTTTGATGGCTGAAGGCTCTTTATGGACTGTGTCATAAAAGTGCCATAACAGGACTGGAGCCTCCTTCACCCTCACTCTCACTTTTAAAACCCAGAAGTGTCATTCAGGAGAAAGTGTGGAGTCATTAGTTTGCTTATGTGTATTCCACTCTGTGTGTGTGTGTGTGTGTGTGTGTGTGTGTGTGTGTGTGTGTGTGTGTGTGTGTGTGTGTGTGTGTGAATGACCAGTGTCAAATTGTGACCCTGAATAACATCTTCTGCATCTGATAGCACATTAAGCTTAATATGGAGATCAGGTAAAATAGCCCACGGTTATGAAAATGCTATAACGCTGGCATTAGCTCCACGCTTAAGCTGATGAAATTGGCCAATTTTGAAAATAATCAATAATAATAAAAACACACACTCAGTTGTCCGCCAAAATAATACCCAGAGATGTGTATTAGAGATGTGAGTTCGCCTGGAAGAAGAAAGGCAGGCTTGACCGCTTCGGATACATGTTCTACTTGAGTGACCTCTTGGCATTCGACATAAAAGCTAATGGGGTGAAACATGTTTATTGAGAAGGGCCATAGCATAAAAGCCAAGGTGTAGACGCACTGCACTCGGTCTTGCCTTATGATTCGCTTGGGGTTTTAACTGAGTTTAACCGAGTTGCTATCCGCTATCTAATAACGTTATTCGCTATTAGAATGGTCCTTTGGCCATACCATCGGTGGTGCACATAAGATGGAATTGAATGTTTTAAGTTAATAAGATGCATTTGTTGATCATGTCGTTGTCCTTTCCGGCGGGAGCGCGCTGGGCGGGGTCCGTGCGTCCGTGCCGCTGTCACTGCGTGGTCTAGTGATCCCTGCATCTTATCACTGTTTTCTGCCGGCGCGGACGATAAGCACCAGATTACATCATCGAACAAGTGGCGAATCAACACAGCATCCGAGTCCAGAACTGTACCTCCGAAGCGGTATGTAATTAACCGTCTTAACTTTATTAGCAAAGAGTTAATAACCGGCTAACAAGCATCACTGCGCACAGGGGGGCCTATGGAGCTTCTGTTGTGATGCGTGAAAAACAGGCAATGTGACATGCGCACCCGGTCTGAAGTAAGCATTTATGTTCTGTCACCGGTCAAGTGATGCGAATCATATGGCTGCCAACACATTACACAGACTGTAGCCTAGTCGCTCACACAGACATGGATCTCTAAGCGCCGGTCAGGGTGCGGTTTTCACATGCATGCATAGAATTAGAGTAAGCCTTGTTGTTTATCAGTTGATGTCTCTTTAATGAGTACTGCAGGATATTTGGAAGAGTTCCTTTTAGCTTCACAGCACCTGGCTGACTTGATGCCAGAGAGGGTGATGTTGCTTTAACAGAAACCGTTACATTTAAAAAGCCACTCCTCTTGGATGCTGACTCAGAGCTACTGAAGAAAACAACACAGCTGGCTCACTCTGTTCTCCTCCAACGTTCCTCTAGCCAACCCTTTCCTTCTGTGTCAGTGGCTGTTTGTGCATTTCCCCCAGAGAGATGGCGGAGGCCCTGATTGCTGTGGCTCAGGACCAGTTCAGCTGTCCTGTGTGTCTGGACCTGCTGCGGGAGCCGGTCACACTCCCCTGCGGCCACAGCTACTGCACCGGCTGCATCAAGGGCTGCTGGGACCAGGAGGACCAGCGTGGCATCTACAGCTGCCCCCAATGCCGGCAGACCTTCGCCCCGCGGCCCGTGCTCGGACGCAACGCCATGCTGGCCGAGGTCGTGGAGAAGCTGAAGCACACAGGGGAGCAGGCCTCGGGCCCGGCGGCGCTGGCCGTGGCCGGTCCGGATGATGTGGAGTGCGGCGTGTGCACAGGTAACAAGCTGAAGGCGGTCAAGTCGTGTCTGGTGTGCCTGGACTCTTACTGCCAGAACCACTTCAGCTGCCACGAAGAGCTGCATGCAAGCCAGAGACACCAGCTGGTGGACGCCTGCGCTCAGCTGCGGGAGAAGATCTGCCACGAGCACGACAAGCTTCTGGAGGTTTTCTGCCGCACAGACCAGCAGGTCATCTGCCTGCAGTGTGTTATGGACACGCACAGTGGACACAAGACTGTGTCGGCTGCTACAGAGAGAGCTGAAAAGCAGGTACACTGGAGAAAGGCTGTGTTGCTGCATGACAAAGTGCTTGTGTTAGTCACTGTTTATTTATCCTTACTTACTGTACTTACACTGGTATTACAAAACATTTCTTTCAGCTACATTCTAAGATCTTATTTCTATTTCTCTGCAGTTTAGTTCTAAACAGTTGTTTGTTGTAGAGAAGAACCGACTAGAAAGCCTTGGCATGAAAACATAAAGCTCATACATAATCACAACCTCCCACTGCCCGTCTGACCACCCACATGATGATGAATAATGAACTCATTATATGATTCAAAAGACACGTTTCAAGGAATGGCTTCCCACATGTATGTTGTTAATAGAATTTGATGTCTTGGAATTAGTATTGTCCTGTAGAAGTGGGTGGATGTCAGTGGAATCTTCTGGAAGAAAGGGTTAATGGTTAAATGTCAGCTTTTGTCAGTGACTTGCTCTCAAAGTGTGATTTTTTGAACTGCCCATCAAGCACTGACACAGTCATTTGCTGCCAGTGTAAACAGAAAAGGCAAAACAGTGCATCTTTTGGGCTTCTCCACCTGCTATAGTTTACTTACTCACTAGTTTCTGATTAGCTTCTGGCCTTATAAGAGGCCTCTTTATGCTAGTATGCAATTTAACAATAGGCTTTGCTTAGCACAGGTTTCAACACAAGCTGATTGGATATGAGAATATGTTTTGTCTGAAATGCATGTTTGCGTTGATTTGACAGAAGCAACTAGGTAAACGGCAGCAGAAGTCCAGACATCACATCAAAGAGCGAGAGGAGAAGGTGGCTGAACTGAACGATGCCATGAGCTCTCTTAAGGTAAGCAGGATGAAGGAGGGCTTTTGTGTACCTGATTCTACATGCCACATAGTTGGGCACAGCTTTTGAACCACCTGGCACTATTGTAAGCACAGAAATATGAATATGATTTGACAAAATTAAGAACTAAATCAACAAAAAATATCTACATAGGAGAGAAATAATTTGAATATCATTAGGGAGAAGATTTGTATGCATACGGTTCTCCTGTCCTGTGGGATATGCAGATGCTGTGCTGACTGACAAAGCTTGTCAATACAGAGTGTAATAGGCTACAAGCAAATGAGTTTGTCTGTTGTCTGATGGGTCTGACAGGGTTAAGCTCTTTGCGTGTGTGTGTGTGTGTGTGTGTGTGTGTGTGTTACTTCAGCTTTCGGAGTACTCTGAGAATAGCGTCTTCCAGTGCAGTGCTGCTTTCTCCTTGCCGAGAGTGCTGAGCTTCTGTCTGCAGTGTGTGTGGGTCTAGATGTGTGTGTGTGTGTGTGTGTGTGTGTGTGTGTGTGTGTGTGTGTGTGTGTGTGTGATGCAGTAGAACTGAAATATTCTGCACTCTGCAGTGACGCAGACAGAATTGGGTTCTTAGACACAGCGAGTAGCTTTAGTACAGTGTTCCTCTGAAGTGAAACTTATACGGTATCTCTCCTGTGTTTCTTTTGACCCATATCCTGTTCTCTCCATTTCTTTCCTCTCATCCGCCTTTTTCTTTCCATCAATCTAATCTATCTATCCTCCTTTGCTTCTCTTCCCTCGCTCGGTGACACAGTCCTCCACAGGCACGGCCCTCAGCTTCAGCGAGCGCATCTTCAGCGAGCTGCTGGTGTCCATCGAGAAGCGGCGCTCCAAGCTGGAGGAGCTGATTCTGGCGCAGGAGCGTGCTGAGCTGCAGAGGGCTGAGGGACTCCTGGCCCGGCTGGAGAAGGAAATCTCTGAGCTGCGGCAGAGAGATGCTGAGCTGGAGCAGCTCTCACACACTGAGGACCATGTGCAGTTCCTACAGGTAGCCTATTAGGAGAGGGCTTAGATTTGACTATAGGATTGCTGCCTTTATTGTGTCAATTAACATTGTTCTTGAGTCTTTTTTCATCAAGCTAGTAGTTGCAGCATGCTGAAGCTACACTTTTCTTAACTACTTTGAGTATCACCTGCATAAAGCAACGAATTTGAGTATAGTATAAAGCAACAACAGAACCTCCACTGAATCTTAATTCTAAAATCTTTGGCCATATTTACCTGTATGTACTGTATTAGAATGGTCAAGCCAAAACAAGCCAAAGGATAAGAACCAGGGGCGGTACTATATGATATGTTTTGGGTACGGTGGAGTACTAGGGCTAATTGTGCATTGTTCTCCCCATTGGAAGTTTATTTGGCATCTGGATGATTCGAATTTACAATGTAGTAGAAAGGCTGCGTAGCTCTTCTTTTAGAACAATCCCAATAGACTTCTTTGTGAATGTAGGCCTTGGCTACTATTTCTGATTATTCATTGCTGTGTGTCCTTGTTTGTAGAGGATCCAGTCTTTACGTTCTTGTCCGGTTCTTGAGGAACTACCCAGCACCACTATCTGCTCAATGTTGCCTGTTCAGGACCTTTTACGGGCTGCCAATGATGTTAAAATGAGGACCGAAGAGCTACTCAATAAGCAAATAGACAAGATATCCCTCTATGGTATGTAAAAGAGCACTTCACTGATACCAGGTCATATATTAATCACTCATGTAAATGTGGTATGCTTGATTTCTTTAGCAACCCCAAGAATTCATAAACCACCTGCTCACCAACCACAATCAAATTATTATGAATGAATGAATACTGGTCATTAGTCAAAGACATCCATATCCAAAGGGTAGGGGCTGCAGCTTCAGCTTATGTAAAGCCCCTTCTCACATTTTTAAATGACAAAAAAACAAGGAACAAGGAAAATATGGTAATTAAAAGACAAAGAAAGTTAAAGTAAAACTAATAAAACTTACCTATCTGTCTTACACCAGTGTTATTTACATGTCAGGCAACAGCCACATGGCATGACTGAGAGAGCACTTCCATTGGCCTACATGCCAATTACAAGTCATTCTGACTCAGCAACCGATCCAGATATCAGTGACAGTGATCAGCCCAGCCATCTCACCTTGTTCTTCTTATGGGGTGATTTGTTCATTTTGACATCACGGGAGTGCTGGAATAAGATAGCCGACTTGCTTTGAGATTTGCTATGAGATATTACATGTTGATGGTATTCGAGGCTACCTTTACCCTGGCTAGACTCAAATTGACCTGGACTGAAGCAATGGTAAAACTGGCTGACGACATTCCTTATGACCAGGGATCTGCTTTGCTTTTGGATTAATCTCTTCCACAGGTTGCTTGGCCATTCTCAACATTTACCGGAGGCAGCAGCATAGGCTACAGTAAATAGTCAGAATTTACTTTCAGTTCAAGTTAAATGTTTTTCTCCTCACATTGACTTTTTTACTCAGTAATCTAAGAGGTTTCAAAAGTAGTGAAGTACAATATGTACTCGAGTAAAAGTAAAATTACCTCTTTGAAAAACTACTTTAAAAATTACGAATTACTCAAAAAAAAACTACTTAATTACAGTAACTTCAGTAATTGTAGTTAGTTACTTTCCACCTCTGTGTAAGATAAGGTGACTTGTGACAGGCTATGTTAATAGATGGTAGCTGTGATGTCTTTAGCTTGGCCAAATCGCAATAGGCCTATATCAGCCCTGTTGGTGTGGGTCAAATTCATTACTGGGATTCTCTGTCTTTATCTTGGTTACATTGAATGCAAAGCTAGGTAGTATGATTATATTAATATTGAATTGTAAGATCACAGTAGTGTTTATAATGTGTTTCTATATTTGTATTCCTTATCTCCATAGAGCCTCAGGTAGCCCCAGCTGCAGAGCCAAAGACCAGAGCTGAGTTTTTACAGTGTAAGTCACAGCCATCAACCTATCAGAACAGATACTACATGCAGACATGTTGAAATAATGTTTAAGTGGCATACTTTACAACTTTTACTTTTAGTGAGTGAGGTTTATTTTTTTTGTTTTCAAATTCCACCAGATTTCTGTCAATTGACACTGGATCCCAACACAGCTTACAAGCGTCTGAACCTGACGGAGGGAAACCTAGAAGCCATATCCACCAACCAGGACCAGGCTCTGCCTGAGCACCTCGAGCGCTTTGATCACCGCCCACAGGTGCTTTGCCGGCAGGCCCTCCGCAACAAGGCCTACTGGGAGTTTGAGTGGGTGGGCAAGTGTGGTGTGGAGGCCGTGGTGTCCTACAAGGGCATCAGCAGGAAGGGCCTGGGGAACGAGTGCCTGTTCGGCTTCAACGACCAGTCCTGGTGTTTCATCTGCGCTCCGGCCAGGCACATCTTTTGGCACGACTCTGTGAAAGCCGAACTGCCGGGGCCTGGCTCTACGAGGGTGGGTGTGTACCTGGACCCGCCGGCTGGGGTGCTGGCCTTCTACCGTGTGAGTGACCCCACGGCTGCAGACCCCACAATGACTCTCCTCCACAGGGTCCAAACTACCTTCACCCAGCCACTGTATCCCGGCTTTGGTTTCGGTCTCGGGGCCAGTGTCCGGATCTGCTGCCTGAAGGATTGAAAAAGACTGGATGCTCCCATCATGGAGCAGATGTCCTACATTCAGTAGGACTGGAAGATTTTCCAATAAGCCATTTCTTCTGTTTTGTCTGCAAAAAGCACAGAACACTTGTGGCAAGGTTGTGGAAGTAAATATGTAATTATACAAACTATTAAAACATTTCTTCAAGCTGTGAATTGAGAAGGAAGGAAGAAAACGCAAACCGATTGCTGCAATATTTTAGTTGTAATTTTTTGAGAAAGTACCTCGGATGACCAAAGACGTTATTGGTTGGGCACATACATGTATGGAAAACTGTCTCAAAATGTGAACTGCAGTTTGGGTAGCTTTTTGTGAAACTGCACAAAACAGCACAAAGTCAATGAGAATGAAACCCGCACTGAATCTGAACTCTCTCCCCTTACCTGTCCCTGCTGTTCCTGTTCTTCTTTGCCCTTTGATTTGCTGCTCAGGCTGATGAAACCGCTTTAAGATCATTACAAGTCGAGTCCTCATCAGCTGCAATATGCCTTACCAGTCTCTGGTGCCATGGGTCATTCGTCACTGCTAATGACTATTTACTGTATCCTAACTCACCAGCATTCTGTCACCAACATCTGATGCCAATTAAAAAAACTACAATATTTGATACTGTCTTGCTTGGTAAAATTAATATCTTCTTCTTCTTTGTTTTTTTTATTAATAAGTTATATGCAAAAAAGGTATTTGTCTGCCTGTGGATGTGTAGTTTGCACTACTGAGGGTATTGGAATCAGAATGGAGTCATTCAAAAGACCTGAACATACACACACACACAAAGACAATGTACAGTGAAGTCTTTTTTGCAGTCAAGTTCTCACACTCTCAACTTGCCCTTCTCATCGTTCTCTTCCTGCCTCCCCCCCTAAATAAACACAGCAGGCCTGCTCACTGTGCCTCTCATCTCTACTCTCATCCAACACTCCTCCCCACACACACCACACACACACACACACACAGCGCTGGCCTTCTGTCTCTTCAGCAGCACATCCTGCACTTGGCCCTTGGAGGAAGTGGCCGATCTGAGCATCACACATCAGACATGTCGTATAACTATAAACAACAGTCCCAAATGAGCTGGTGTGTGTGTGTCTTTGTGTTTGTGTGTGTGTGTGTTTATGGTGAGCGTGTGTGTGGTAAATGAATGGCTAGTTAGTTCCAATCCACATTTTTGTGGCACCTTTGAGGTTCAGGGAAAGCAGCTCTCCCACACTGTAGACCTGTCCTGACACTGACCAGCTCAGCCAGACACTTCTGCACAGCTTTCCACTCTCACTGTCTGGCTGTCTATCTGTCTGTCTGTCTGTGAGACCTACAGGGCAGTGTACAACATTTAGTGTGAGTCTGCCAATATTACATTGTAGACTACATTCAATTCAATTCAATTTTATTTGTAGGGTGCTCAAATACTGTATAGTGCATTGTCTCGCGGCGCTTTACAGACAGTACGGGAAGCATCCATGAGTAACAGAGGCAAGGAAAAACTCCCTTTGCTTTACTAATAATTCATTTTTAGGAAGAAACCTTGGGCAGATCCACACTTCATGGACTCGGCCTACCTGCCTGGGGCCTAATAAAGTATCCGTATAGTCAGTAGTCTGATGCATGGATTGACCATGGTTTAAACAGAACAGCATGAGTACTGAAAGGCAGAGTTACTAGAAGGTAGAAGAAAAGAAAGAATATATATACTACATGGATTGGTTCTTCATGTTTAGGCAAGGCCATAGGCAATAGGGTCAGGGTGCACCCTCTCAAGGAAGCAAATATTGTATTTTCATGCTCTGATTATGCTGAATGTGAATTGGAATGTTAACAGTAAATGTTTTGGGTTGCACTACCTGTTTCAGTCGTGCCCATTGAAAACAATTGCTTTCAAAGCAAGTTCCTTCACTCTGACCCAGTTGGCCTGTGTAGGGTTATAATAGGATTATAAATTATATTTATTTGATAACAGAATATTAATAATTGTTAGCTTCTACTTTGCTGTCTGTTACACTATCTAACCATTTAAGTTATTTTTGTGTGTGTTTCACTCTGACATGAGCTGGTTATGATTATATATCCTGCTCAGATTGAAAATCTTTCAGTCAATATTTCATTCTTGAATAAGTAGTCCTACAGGCAGCTTTTGCAGACTTTCTTCAAGACTAATTTGAGGGAATCTGTGGAAGTATTTAGTATTTTCTTCAGAATAATGACATTTTATATGACAGAACATAGGAAGCATAAGACCATACATTTCCTACTTCCTACTGTACCTCTTTCACATTTAGCCTTGATGATCGGTCTTTTGAATTTTAACATCATGCCTCTTATATTTTTTATCTCAATATTAATTACACTTTTGTTTTCCGACAGCTTTGTAAAAGTAAGCATTTTGCACCAGGTATTTATAGGCACATTTTCAGAAAGTTCTAGATGGTTTTATCATAATATCTTTTCTTACAATAAATGAAACAGCTTATTCATGTGGACAGTACAACTGAAAATATTTCACTTTATTATTTAGACAAAATATTTGCAATGACCTCGGAACTATCAGAATTGTTCCACTCCTAAAAAGGGAGCAATGAACCTATCATCAATTTAAATATTAAATAATAATACATTTCTCATACAAATACATCTCTCCAAACATTAGACACAACATGGCAAATAATATTTAAAGACAAAAAATAGAAAATATAGTCTATTATATAAACACAGTTGATAACATCAAAATATTATATACAGCAATGTATTTGAGTGGCAAATGTTTGTATAATCACAGTATACATTCATTATACGGAAAACATTGACTTTAATTGTGATTTCATAGGATGTTTTTAATTGGGTGCACCTTGTACTGTCTGTAAAGGGCCGGAAGACAATTGTATTCTATTTGGTGCTGTACAAATGTAATAGAATTGAACTTAAGTGTTGTCTTCCCCAAAAACTCCCCATACAGTAATCTGAAGAGCATGTTTGGATAAATACAAGAGTCATCAGTGGCAGCCACATTCTTCCACCACCATGTCCTCGTGATGCCGAAGCACCACACCGTCATCCTCATAGTATAGCATAGACAGCGGGCTCAAGCGTGTGGGCACACAGGAAGGACACGTAACTCGCTCAGGGTGGTATAACCGCAGCAAACTCTGTGGAAACACAAAAAAGTTGTTATTTCATCTCACAAGTGTTCTTGTTGTATCATCACACAGATTCATTCCTGGGCATCTAGAAAACACCTCATTGATGGATAATCTACTGCTCAATGATCAATTCTAATGAAGGTTTTGATGGTTTAAACTTTAAAATAAACTGGCTTTTTCAACATGAAATAGTTAATAAGGAGTGTCTGGATTAATCTTTCTCTTTCTCAATCCCTTCTCAGCAGCAACAGGTGCTCCCTTTGAGAGGTACTTGGTGAGACTCACCTGCATGTAAGCATGGTTAGTGGGCTTGAAGCTCTCATCCAGTGGCGAAGGACACTCCCCCTCACAGCGGTAGGCATTATAGCGCTTTGGGTGGACGATCCACTGGTCCCAGCCAATCTGATCGAAATCCACCCACATGTCCACCCGTCGGCACAGCGGCCTGGCTGGCGCCTCTGGCGTGGCCTGAGTCTGGGTCTGGGTCTCGGGCGTCGCCTCAGGCACGGGAAGGTGATTGGGCTCCAGCCGGTTCCGCTTGTGCCTCCGGGTGGGCAGGCCCTGCTGCTGGGGGTTAGCCGGCAGTGGGATCTCCTGAGGGGTGATGTGTCTGGAGTGCTGGACAGTCTGCAGTAAACTAGGGGCCGGGCCTCTGCTCTGCTGCTCCGAGAAGACCACCATCATCACACGCCCATCCGTGGCATGGTTGACACGGGGAACGTGTCGGGATCCTAGACGGCTGGATCTCATGCTGTCCGTGTCCGTCATGTCACTTCCACTGCCCTCCTCAGCCCAACCACTCCTGAGGTCTGCTGTCTGAGGGATGGGTAAAGAGTGCTCGTGCTGCAGCCAGTAGCTGAGTAGGGCACTGACATTGAAGACCTGCCAAGAGTGGGGCTTGTGCTGAGGCGCCGCCCGGATTCGGCCCAGTAGCAACTCCTGGCCATCATGTGAGTGGAAAACATCCAGCAGGACACGTTTGGAGGCAAAGAATTCTGGTACTCGGAGTCGCAGCTCTGCCAGGCGTACCATGTCAGTTGGCAGCAGGGATGTAAGGTCAAAAGTAATTCTCCAGAGATCACCAACCTGATAACATCCTGCAGAGAAGAATAAAACAACATTTTATATTGTAGTTAGAGAGATTTTTTAATTAACATTTCTTATGTCAATATTTTACTGCAGCAATGAAAAAAATAGTTTACAAAAATAAAGCAAATAAGAAGAATCCCTGACCGTATTAGGCAACGTATGGCAGTTTAACAAATTGTACCACAATTCTAACCCACTGGCTAAAGAAGGAGGAGAATACGGGCAAAAGATGTGTATTGTGCCTCCGTTTGGAATTACACAGACGTCTCCGAGGCTAATACACATGCCTCAAGCACATAAAACACTGAAACTCTTTCAAGTGAAATCAGCACTGTGTCACTCCCATGCGCCAGAGATAAGCACTGACAGCCCGTCTGACAGATGCATGCTCAGAAGACTTCCCTGAGCTTTCTTTTCCAAAAAAGGACAAAAATGCAATAGCCTATATGAAATAATAATATATGAAATGTTGATATATATTTTTTAAACAAAGTGAAAGTTTCGGGCCTACACATTGTGGTCTACATGTAGGCTAATTAGTTGTTTCCACACCCAAAAATGCCCCACTGTTGCCAACGACTGATATGCGAGAAAATCGCAATGAAACGTTAAACATTTTAACTTAGACTACACTAAAAAGTGGAGATCAATGGGAAGACAAAACCTCTTACCTTTAGCTGTCAGACTAACAACTGAATCCGCTAGACGCAGACTGTTCTCCTCTACGGTGCCTGCCAATTCGTGGTTAATTGCTCGGTATGACCGGTATAGCTGCATCATGTAGAGTGGAAAGTTGCGTTGGTGATGTGCTGCTCCACCGAACGCCAGTCTCGATCCGTTAAGATACCAATGAACAGATGAACCATTTGCTGGCGCAAAGCCACAGCTTCCTATCGCAATGATGCAGCACATAATGGCTATACGGGTGTATAAATTTAAGGTGTCCATAGTCTATAAAAACTGCGCGATTTCTAATATAGGCCTACACTAAATCTAAACTTATAACGATTGAAACGTGTCCGTAATGGTACGACGAGAGAGATCCGTGCGTCCTTCCTCCGCAAAGGCCTGTGTGACAGTGGTGTCTGTGGCGTGGTGGCCTGACTTTTATAGAGACCATCTGGCCTGTGATGACCCTTGCGAACCCTCTGATCTCACTGTGAGCGCAGGCCTGTCAAGTTCACCCTCTCCTCCAGCAGGAAATTTATAGGCGTGATGTTTATCCAGGGCAGCATTGGACCTTTGATGACACCAGTGCCCACAACTGTCATAGACTAATTGTGTGTGTGTGTGTGTGTGAGCCTCAGAATTTTTTTTAATGATTTTTCTATTTCCTATCCTGGTAGAGGCCAAAGCTGTGTGTGGAGGTCAGTCATAAAAAACACAGGTAGGCCACATCCATGATTAAGTTGTGACTGGTTCAGCAACAGTATCAATCAGACAAAAACACACAAGTGATTGTAAACCCAGAGATGACTGGAGCACTCAGAGATCACAGACCTCCGCCAAGGCAATAGGCAAGTCAAGTAAGATGGGTTCTATTGTCATTTTACATTGTATATAGTGAGATGAAACAAAGTTTCACCATGGATCAAGTGGTGTTACATTTAAATACAAAACAGAAACAATACAAATTCCAGATTCTGGAATGGTGGAACTATAGAAGGGGGTGTGCGTGGACTGAAGGGAAATGTTTGAGAAAGGGACATGTGGGAGCTCAATTGGCATTTCCAAAAAAAAGGCAGACTATGTACTACTCATATACTGGTCTCTGCAGAAAACAGTCTATGTGTGCAGTCCATGACAAATATCACAGGAGTAGTAATAGGCTCAATTAACTTTCAGTCAGGAAGAGCACCTGCCGTCAATTAATTAATGAGGTTCTGGTCATAGGCCTCTTCTGCATACCATGCTGCGGACCCAAAAATGCTTTAGGAGCAAGCTTTTCACAATCATGTGCGTGCTTACTTTATACATGTCTCAGGTACACTATGTTATACTAGATTGTACCAGCTCCAGGTCACAATGTGAGATGTTGCCCAAGAAAAAAACTAATGGCCAGGTCTTATATTTTATGGGGCAATTCTTTGATGATAATTAAAATATTTCTCTCATTTGCCTGTTGGTCAAAATCTGTAATATTACTTGAGGTTTACAGTAAGCTCAGTAAGCAATGGCCCTTTAATTACGGTAAAATTGTGTGGCTACACTGGTGCCCCCTACCTGTGAAACATTACACTTTTGTCTGGCACATGCTATTTTTAACTCAAGTATGCCACATTCTAGTGTAATATTACTTTTGTTTTGACTGTTTTGACTGTTTCATGAGTATGCGGGTGGAAAACTATTTTGAAAACAAGCTTATCATAGGTTTGTGTACGCCTCCTTGGTACATGTCCAGGGGATTCCTCATAGCTTCTAGGGCCTGGAAGAGTCCAGGCTGTTCCAGCACCAGGACATGAGAACAGGTGGCCATGTCTCATAGCATTATGGTGGAATTCTCTGATTCATTTTTCAGTCAAAACATTTCTCCCATTTGCCTGTTGAGAAGCTTAATTAATGTTTATGATCGTTGTTATTTAATGGCATTCAGTTTTTGTAATGTTTACAATTACACCCCAAACAGTGCAAACCTGTAAACCCAAAAAGTGCCATTAAGCAGCCATCAGTGATGCAATAAAGTATGAAACAATTTACTAAAATCCATTCAATAAAAAAGCAGAGCTCTTTTCATCAATGCACATATTTCACAGATCTTAAGTAGGCCTAGTTATAACAAAATCTCATCTGTTGTCATAATGGTATTGGATGTTGAAGAATTTGTCCAAATTTGCCTGGGATGCAGAATAGGCCTATATGTGACATGTCATGCAAATGCTCTTGTCACTCTAATGTAGATACAGTACATTCAAATAAATTGTTGCCCCTACATCCTCATCACCATGCTTCATGCCTTGCACCTTCCTATCATTCATTTCCTCATTCCCAGTCCCAGTATTTGAAAGTGGAATGTTTCAAATTGAAAGCAAAAATGAATGAATAAATAAATGAATAAATAAGATAGTGTGTGAGCACATATTATGTAATGCCTCTTTGCAATTGCCAAAACAATAACAACTGTTCACATTTTTTTCTGCCTGTTATTCTTACTAAGACAGACACTCAACACTTCTGATATTTTCTTGGAACCTCTAAGCAATTTTTCTTTGTGGTTTTCATTTTGGTGCATTAGATGTCAACAGTTTCACTTGTAACATATTTCTCTTCTTCTATTAGAAACACATTCATGAAATTCCAGTGACACAATAACAGATGACAGAGTTACCCGGAATTGTATCTCCTCATCTAGTTCCTTATGCCACATTTCTCTCTGCAATCTGAAATATCTTTGCTTTGTTGCCCAAGTGCCAGTTGGTATAACAGACAAACTGGATATTACTTTTGTACTTTGTGTTACAGCTATTAGCCAGGTATTAGTAGCAAGAGTTAAAGTAATGCTATCTTAGTGTCCCCTTCTTAGGAACTAGTGGTAAACAAAGTAAACAAATGAAGGCGAGAGAAGTGGAAGGTCAAGTGTGAGGCAGCTGCAGCATTTAGATGACAGGGTTAACCTGTCAAACCACCTTGAGAGGACCAACAACATGATGGACATGATCTTGAAAGCTATTAGAAAAAAAATCAAAATGACATCCAATTAAACAAAAACAAATTTATCATGTATCGAAGGACATTATTAATCCGTGCCTGAATCACAGCAGGGGCGTTGGTGAGATCAAAAGGCATGACCTGGTTCTGATAGTGTTCAGTGTGTTAAAAGCCATTTTCCATTCATCTCCCTCACAGACATAAACCATGGAGGGTATTGTGAAGATCAAGCTTGGAAAAGATCATGGCAATTAAAATGCTGAGGAGATGCACAGTCAGAGATGAGAAGTTATAGATTAGACAATGATTGTGTATTTAATGACAGTGAATTAGTTTATTGCAGGCTACTCTAAAGGGTTTCAATTTTATACCCTTATCAATCTCATACATATAATTGTGACCAGGCCAGAATATGCTGTCGGCCTATGTGTTGCTCAAGGGCCACCAATACAACCTACGTGTTGCTCAAGGGCCACCAATACAACAGTTCACAGGTCCTATAGATCCACTTAAGTTTTTGCACATAGTGTGTTTAGGTGGCCATGTCCCTGTGGTTACATAGTGGGTAAGATTTTTTTTTTTTTTTTTTTTTGCAGGGACAGATCGCCTCCCCATGCAGGTCACTGTGCAACACAGGTTAGTTATTAGTCAGTTTTTGATTGATTAGCTTTTATACTATACTTACATGTAAATGTAAATGTAAATTAGAGGTAGAAGAAGACTGTACTCAACAGTCGAGGACACACTGACAATGATATGAATGCTTAACATTTTATTAAAGTGAAGTGATAATTGTAAAAATAGGTAAATTGGCTTGTGTATATTTTATTTCCTCCTCCTCACTGCAGTGACCAGTCTCTTGAAAGGATTTTGTTTCTTGGGCTGATCTTCCTTGTTCTGCTTTGAGCTTGAAGGACTCTGATTGAGTGGATGGGTAGATTCTGACAAAAAAAAAGTTAGAAAAAATGATAGATGGCAGAAACTCATATTGAAAAATGTACATATTTAGGTAATGAACACTGATAAGCTTATTTACCTGTATCTGCCACTGCGTTAGTATTGATGGTCTTCTCCTGTGAGTCATAGAGATGGGATGGATTATCATTTCCAGATTTGGCTTTCTGTTAAGGAAGATGAAGAAATAATAAGAAAAAAAAATTCAAACAAGGCCAGGTCTAGAGCCAGGTCCCTCTGACTGAATCTCACTCATAGTTTTGACCTTGGGGTCATTTCAGTTGTAAATTACATAAACACACTCTAGCCTATAGCTTAATGGCTTAATTATTGCTAAACTCCCATCAAAGCTATCAAAAGTTGAGTATTTACCTTACGAAATAGCTTGACCTTTGGAATTCTTGGGAAAAATCTAAGTATCCCTTTCCTGCGATTCTTCTTCTGGTGTCCATGATCTTCCTTACTCATGTCCGATTGAGCAAAGCTGGACATTACATCCTTGACCATCGCCTCAGTCAATAGATTGAGAAGGTCAATTAATATTTCTGACGAGGCTGTGGTGGAGTCTGATATCAAGCACTGTGGCTTATTGATGTCAGGAGAAGGCAGGTTGAAGCACGGGAGGAGGAAGTGCTTTACCATTTCTTCAGCGTAGCTTTTCACAAACTGAGAGGCAATCTGCGTCTTTGCAAATTCACCATTCTCAGTGTTCAGTATCAGTGCTGTATCTGAAGCTGATTTGTTTAGGGCCTTCTTGCTGCTCTTCTTGAAGAGTCCATAAACCCTCCCAGTCAGGTCATCAGACAATGAGCAACTGGATTGGGCTTTATCTAACTTGGAAGCAATTGAATGGAGACTCCCTTGCTTTGATGAAGAACTAGACAGCTGATCCTCGAAATAAAGTCTTCCATTGACTGTTTTGACAATTTCAGCAATAGTTGCTCTAGATGTACCTGCAGGAAGCCCACGATGTACCTGGTCATTCATGTCAATGTAGGTATGTTTGACAATGTTACCATCAGCTATAAGCTCACAGATGGAGACTGGTAAAAGCCGATCACTGCATCTACTTGGTGAAGGTGAGGAGGAGGAAGCAGCTATCTCCACTACTGGGGTCAGCTCTTCACCATCTTTTACCTTTACCCCTCCAATAACTTTCAGCATTGAATTTAAAACATCATGAATCACCTGGATGTCCTCTGAGTTCTGCAAGTTCTTTGATTTCGAAAGGTCCTTCTTCATGCAGACAAGAGCTGAACGAATTACTTTTTTAGAAGTGCTCCTGAGTTTAGTGCCAAGCTCCTGGCTCTTGGTGAAGAATGTCAGTAACTTCCCCTGTAAACCTCCCAGCATCTTCAAACTGATTCTCCAGATTGAATTGAGATCCTCTGTATCTTCCACTGTGGCAGGAAACTTTGAAAGCAGAGTCTTAAGGCCTTCAATAACTTCTGCAGCCACATCTGATGCTACGGGCTCTGGAGGCAGTGGGCAGGGTTGCCCTGTGACCTTTTCAGCTGCCTGAAGAAGAATTTGGCTCACATCCTTTGTCACACATTTCTTAATGTTCTTGTGGGACAGCTTTTTAATAGCCTTAGATAGAGGTCTGACTATGCCATCAGAATCAATAAACACAGGGGCAATGTGGTTGATTTCATGATCAGATGGAAACCTGAACCCATCAGTGCCATCAGTCTCAGGTACTGAGGTGCTCTCCAAACATGATGCACTGTTTATAGTGTTCTGCTCATTGAGTGCCGTGACAAGTTCCATCATGACCTCTGTAGTTATGCTCTGGAGGTCAGTCTCATCAAGATTTTCACTTTCTTCTGTGCTGTTTTTTTCGGAGCTGGTTTTAGTCGGAATGGCATGGCTTGAAGATTTGTCATTAAGCTGTTTGCCCAGACCTCTGAACATCATACTGCACTGACTGAAAACTTTCTTCAATTTATCATGCAGATTTTGGTGCGCTACTGATATGGTTGTAAAGAATGTTGAGTGGATATTGCCCAATAACCCTCCATCCACTGTGTTAGAAGGTGAAGTGGACTCAAGGGGCTTAGCACATGTCTTAACATCAGTCACAAACTGGTCAACGATGCCTGTGACAACCAAGTCCAGATCTTTGTAGGAGAACTCAGCCCATGGTATCTCTGGCAAGGCTTTCATCTCACTACTAGTGGAGGATTGCAGAGAGATGTGGCTTTGGACAGAGGCAGCAATGACATCAGTCACTGCCTCAAAAGCATTCATTTGAAACTCCACACTTGATATTCTCTTCAGGCATGGAATGGACTGCGATTCTGAATGCTTTCCACTCACACTTTTCTCTGTCAAATTCAAAGAGTACTCACTTAAATCATCTTCAGTGAAAAACGAGGAGCTGGATGAAGCCATTTCCCCTAACTGGAACAAGACGCTGTCCTCTAAGCTGCTGCTGGGAGAGGGCAAGGGTAAGCACTGCCTGTCTCCAGGCACATAGGCAGCAAGAACTCCTTTTAAGACGTTTTTAGTGCAGGAGTCAAGTTGACGTGGGTTTAACATGGCGTCTGTGTCACGGTGTGCTGTCCGAAGTTCCTCAAAGCTCAATACTGGCATCAGTGGAAAAACTGGGTTGCTCTTGCAGTATGCATGAGGAACTGCTAGTTTTAAATGACCAAAAAAGTCTTTTAACATCATCTTCAAATCCATGTAAATCTTTGTTGTGGCTGTCTGTATCTGGCCCATTCTTCTTCCATAGACAATTGCAGGGGCAATAGTCCGCATCACGGTTTCCTTATTGGCTGAATGCCTGTCCTTATTAAGCTGAACAATTGCCTTCATCTTCACCACAAACATCTCGATGACACTGGCAGCAGTCTCCTCAATAGGTTGATGGTAGCAGTGAGGTAACTGATCAATTCTTTCAATTGTATCAACAAAAGTGGAGGAAGTGGAGGCACTGAGAGGAAAACTGGTGTTGCTGGAGGAGGCAGAGGCAACTCCTTGTAGTTTTGTGACCAGAACATCACTAATGGCCTTCTTAGCCCTAATTTGAAATGCCTCAGTAGAAACTGCCTTGATACATTGTTCAGACATCAGATCGGTGTTCAAGGGGAAAATTTTCACAGAACCATTTGGACAAACTAAGACATCTTTCATGGTGGCCAGCCACATTTTAGCGCACTTGCTCTTCTTGTCTAAACAGGTTTCCATGCGATTGAAGACGGCTGTTATGGCTCCTCCCATAGCTGAGGCCAAGCATGAGTGCATGACTCTGGAAGTGGAAGTGCTGGCCTGACCTTTTGAAGCCTCCTTAATCACAGGCATATCCAGAACTCCAGTCATCTTTACACTAATATCTTCAATCAGCTCAGCAAGACGCTTGGTTATCGTGAGTGAAGATAGCTTTGACCCACCTGAACGTGTAATTTTTCGCTCAACTACGGCCGAGTTTATCTTTAGCACTACTTCCTTAGCAATAGTAGCACCTAAGGTTCTAGAGCCAGTGATGGAGGTAAGGTTGAGTTCCTTCAAGGTCTCTTCAACATTGCTTTGGACCAGCTGTTCTGTGATGCCAAGTTGTTGCAGCAGTGTGCATGAAGACCTAAAGACCAAAAACAAAACAAAACATACAATCAAGTTTAAGGCTGTGTTAGTGACATGACATGGCTGATTTAGTTATTTAACTGATTTACGATAATTGTTCCAATATAAATTTGGAATACCTTGTAACTGAGGAACGTGTGGAGTTGGGAGTTGTGACACAGAATGCATATGAGCAGCAGATGCTTCTCACTCTGGAAATGATTCTGGTCAGAACCCCACCCTGGACAACAATCACGTCACGCTTATCTTCAGTATAAGTCACTGTTGTTTTGGAATGAGAGCGTCCAGGCTCAACAAGCCCAAAGCTCTCTTGGACAGCCAGGAAGCGTTCTGGGTCCTCCTTCAACATTCTCATAAGGGCTGGAAGAAGATGAGTCATTGCACTTGATGTCACGTGACTCATCATCTTTGTGCAGAGGGATATGAACTGCACTTTAGTCACCTGTTGGGATAAAAGTAACATATAGTAAATGCCAAAACATTGTTTTACCTTTTCACTTCAGGGTACAGGTGTAATGGCATTGAAGATGTAGCCTACTCACAGGATCAGTAGTTGCTTCACAGAATGTAGCCCAATCCCTATTGAAAATGAAGACATTTTTTTTTCAGCTGAATGCATACAGTATTTCAGCAGGTTCCTGTTTACTTGACTATAGAATAAACAAAATAAGTCATTACAAATGTATGGGAATAAAAAAGAATGAACATACGCTTCTGAGAGATCTTTAAGGTATCCAGAGAGAAATGATAACTCATCGGGGAGCACTGGAGTGGATGTAGTTGGCTGGTCTCTCCCCTGCCATGCCTCACACAAGAACGGTCCAGTACCAGAAGGAGCCAAGATAGGGTCAGCTGGGAAAGGTAGCAAGAACACTTCATCTAAATGTGTATTTTCCTGAACAGATACACACTCAAAGTCATCTTGATACTACCTGTTATGAGTCCACACTTCAGTTTCATTGAGCCTGGTCAGTTTTGGTTTTATTCAGAGATGTTTGAAACAGATTGATTAGCAATCAATTTGATTATTTAAAAAAGAAATGATGAAAAAGTTACCAGCATCTGTGTTGCTATTCCCTTTTGTCTCAATGGCCCTCCCACTGGACCTCATTTTTTTCTGGAGGGGGAAAAAATCCTTAGTTTTGTATATTTCTTACTACATGTAGGCCTACAGTAAATATTGTTCTTTTAGAAGATTTTGTATCTTAGCCTGTTAACATCAGCCTACCATTAGTAGTGTATTTGAAATAATATAATGATTCAGTTCAGCAACCATAAAGTAAAATACTTCTATAATTATATATTACAGTGTCTGCAAAAGCATAAATAAAGTATCAAAAAATGTATGTCTGAATGACCACATTCCACAAAATAAAATAAATTGACTAAAATTAAATTATATTGAAATATAATAGTCACTAAGCTGTTGAAAAAAAATGTGAAACCTACCTCACTTAAATAAATGTATACTTATGTAACAAATATAAGCATTTTGACAACTAAAGAGAAATATGTTATCACAAGAAGTTGATCATCAGAAATGAGCTCTCAGAGCAAATTCCACTCTGGAATGACTTGAGTTCTTATGACATCACAATGGACACATGATGTCATTTTGTAGCCTGGATTCTCTCTCGGTTATTTGGTGGCTTCTTTTTTTTATTCCACTTACCGAATTTGTGTGATTAATTTAGATTCAACTATTCAACTTAGCAACTTCATTCAACTACTGTCGTGTACGTCTACAATTGGTGACTTGAGCTAAATTTCAAGTTTTTTATCCAATGTTTACGGTTTTTGAGATATTGGAGATAAACAAGCGTCAAAAGTCACATTGAAATTAATATTGGAACTTTCAGCATTCTATTTCACATTGTTGTCACATTAAACATTCCACTGGTCCTGGAACTAACCCTAACCCGGAACTTTAGAATAGACTTGTTTCCCTGAACATTCTGAGGTTCTAAAAGCATTCCATGGTAGTAAACTGAACATTCTATCATTGAAATGCATTGGATTTATACCTCTTTCTGACTTGAAACAAATGGGTAATAACATTTAAAACATGTCTAAATTCACTTTCTTTCAAATAATACAAATTTGAAGCACAAATTTGGAGGTTCCGAATAGATAAAAGTGGTTTTACATTTATGTGCATGAAGCTTCAATCTATTAATACAGTATCTCTGGTATAGTGTTTTCCATTCTTTTTATTGATTAGGTAGCTCAACAGAAAAGTTATGCTTCAACAAACCCAGACAACTATAAAATATTGATGGGATGTGTGACTGAGCTAATGATGCCTCGTTAGTATGCTTGTAATCTGGACATCTGTTAATCTATGACTGAATTTACAGTGTACTGATCTCTTATAAGAGCACAATGATCAACTGTTTTTCATTGGAGGCATTGTATCAGATATAGGCCTACTGCTGTGGACAGATTCAGCAGGAGTAAGCCTCAAAGGTTCTTTTGGATTGAGGGGACATGGATCTTACCACATCGGCTTGGCATTAGAGTTTACTCTGAAGACGCTCTGTATGTGGGGTTTCCAATTTTTCCCACTTTAACAACTTTGTCTTTTGTTATTCAATTTTGGCATTAGAGTTTACAATGTGCATGTGTTCAAATGTTTTGTTCATGAGCCTATGCTTGCTACTCTACCCATTTAAGTGTAAAATTTGGATATTCCATGGAAGTCTCTTTTGCTTTCCTTGGGCTTGTCAAACATAAACCATTTACAGAGATATTTTAAAATGTTCCATATTCAGTGGGTCATATCCACACACATTAAAAACAACTTCACAAATTGATTAAAACAATTTTAATCTTTTTTATTGCAGTAAGAATGAACACACAAAGTTATTGAAAAAAGGACAGGTGTAAAAACAGTTGTGAATACTGTAAACATGTAAACAGCAGTAATTGACAAAATTCCCTGAATTGGTGCTGAATAATCACCACAATTAAAAAGTCAGACCTTCTGTTCACATTCTGAATATATAGAAAGTCGACAATCCTGTCTGTTTGTACTTTCAGTCCAATTGTAAATTAGTGCATACAAGTGTGCAACAATTTCACCAAGAAAAAGAATTTTCTTAACCCCTGCACACTGACAGACCTAGTACTGATTAAAATAAATTAAGCACAATCATTTATGAAACAGTCAAAAACACAAAATGGCACCCAACATGTGATACACATCCATAGTGCTCACCATTAATCTTATTTTCACTTATCTGAGCGAGAGAGGCAGATAGGAGAAGGAAGGTCAAGATGAGAAGAGACATAAAACATTAAACAAGAATAAATCAGATTATCTGAGGCTGTGCGGATACAGTAGCTTAGGAAGAGGTTTGGGTCGTTCAGGGCTTTAGACGGTGAAGAGGATGTGTCCAGAGAAGAAGCTGTCGGCGGTCAGGCCGTTGCCACCGTAGTTGGCACTGAGGTAGACGCGGTCACCGGCTGCCAGCTGCAGAATAGTGCCCCCAGTGGCCGTGACGTAGCCGTTCTGCTTCGTGGTGAAGGAGTGCAGCACCAGCTTGTCGTTGTGACGCAGGTCGACATTTCCCACGTTCTGGTAGAGAGTGCAGTGGAAGTCAAACTGGTAGACGCCTGGCTCAACGCATGTAAACACGCCGGTCTTGGTGTTATACAGGTTCTGGCCGTTGTAGATGACGTCTTTGAAGGCGATGGGCCTGCCTGGGTGTGGGAAGTTGTAGCCCAGGCGAAGGGCGAAGGCAGCCCGAGTGGCAGTGGCTGGTGGGCCAGGGGGACCTGGTGGGCCTGGGAGAGAAACCAAAGGGTTAAAGGTGAGTGATGATGTCCAGGCCTATGATTTAGGGAGCTGGCGGGAAGGTCTTATTTGAGTAGTTAGTAAACCACACAGACAGGCGGCACAACATAAATGAGGAAATTGAATTTCAAAGTCCTAAACCTTAAACTTCTCAAACACTTGACTTGGCAGGTAGGTCTTTGAGGGTTAAGGGTTTAGGGGCTAGAGGGGACATAGCAATTAAGTGTCCAGTGGTGTCCACTATCCTTTCAGTGCTGTTCTTCACTGACATATAAACTCATTCACAGGGAAGGAGGTTGTAGGCCGAATATCATAATGGCTGTGTTGTACTGTATTTATATTTATGTACTGTATGTATGGTGCATGTAGCAGAAGATGGAAGTATAGAGTGAGATGAAGTGACAGTGAGCTTTAGTGACAGTCTCTCACCTCGGGGGCCAACTAGGCCTCTCTTTCCTCCTGTCCATGGCTCTCTGTCTGGGCCCTCAGCTGTAAAAAAACAACAACAGAATGGTCAAGCACAAATACACACAAATGTACAGTACAAACTTTTCAGCTGTCAATCTCAGCCTCAGTAACATGTATTCTCTCTCTCTCTCTTTCTCTCTCTCTCTCTTCCTCACTCTCTTGCTCTCCATCTCTCCCTCTCTCTCTCTTTCTCTCTTTTTTTTATGTTGTGAGTATCTCACCACCAGAGTCTTGCCAGGGGCTCAGGTCAAATGGTGGGATGGCGTCACAGCTTGTGTATCCAGATCCACGTGCACGGAACAGGAAGGGGTTCTCAGGCACGTCAGTGATGCCGGTGTTGTCACAGATGATGCGAGACAGAGACGCAGTCCGCAGAGAATCACGCTGAGCATCAGTGAATACACCGTCGTTCTCCCACCACAGCCTGATGATGAACACACACACATTCACAGTTAGCAACTCTAACACATATATATATATGTGTGTGTGTGTGTATATTACCATATATATATGTTGGCCTGTTTATACGTGTGTGTGTGTCTCTGTGTGTGTGTGTGTGTGTGTGTGTGTGTGTGTGTGTGTGTGTGTGTGTGTGTGTGTGTGTGTGTGCTCACCTGTCACCATGGCGGATTCTCTGGAACTGTCTGGCAATGAGGCAAGCAAACAGGGGTCCCACTCGGCCTCCTTCGACAAAAGGCTCGGCCACTCCTCCCAGCCACACATCGATGTTGTCCGCGGTGCCGTACAGCTGCAGCAGCTCTTGGGCCAGCTCTGTGTTGTTCATGACTACCGCCAGCTCCTCCAGTGTACGGGGCTGGGACAGACCACAGAAGCCACGCCATTTGTTGTAGCCTGGGAGGAGAGAATTGTTTTTAAATTGAAATGGTTAAATCAGAGGATCAACAGACAACACCATTTTAAACATTTTGAAAAACTCAAAAAGGAAGATCACAAGGGTTTAAAGTGCAATACTGAGTGTGATATTGAGTTATTATATCAAAATATCAGTTTGCATAAATATCCATCCTCACACACTGTACAATGACTATAGATGTCTTGAATTGATGAGTGCCAGAAAGAGAGAGAGAGAATAGGACATACCAGGAAGGCCATGGTCACGTCCTCTCTGCATGTTGAGGGCAGCCAGATCCAGAGCCACGTGACTGAAAAACTCAAAGAGGCGATCACGCAGCTCCTCGTTCATCATGGCGTCCTGTGTGTTGAGTTTAGCCTGGCGGCCAATCAGACCACGAACCACTGGGTCGATACCACCTACAGGCGGAAATAAAAAAGTTCATGTATAAGATTATTGACCTGCTTTGAGGATACTGATATACCACCACTGAGGTGACAAGACAGAAAGGGTATTTCCAGAGCTTGTGCTGCGGCTAAGATTTTCATAATCATGGGAACCAGATGCATATTGTCCCCTGACTGTTAAAGAGTAGCACTGGCAGGGGTAGATGTACAGATGCTCGCTCTCTCACCCTCAGAGACCAGCCTCCAGGGGGTGAAGAAGTTCCTGTGGAACAGGACACTGGGGAACTGGGGGTGCTCATTGTAGTTCTCGTCCAGTCGGAACATGAAGGGCTGAACGGCCAGATGGGCAAAGCGGTAGGCTGCGGTGGCAAACACGTTAGAGATGGACGGGTCCACTTCCTCATCGTAGCCAGTGTAAGGGCCAAGCTCCTCTCCGTTGAGGATTTCTGGGCCAACAATGTGGAACAAGTAGTCACGGAATGTGATCACCTGTTGGAGAGAGGGACAGTCATCACTGTGACTTATGACACCAGACAAGAATTGTCGTGCATGGACTGTGTGCATCTGTGTTCCCACAATTTCATAAACACACACACACACACACATACAGACACACACACACATAGAGACACACACACACACACACACACACCTGGAAGTGGGCACCCAAGATCTTGCGGGCCTCCTGGAAGATAGTTTCTCCAGTCCACCCAGGATTAAGCTTGCGTAGTTCACGCGCCAGACGGTTGTGTTCGCGCATCATCATGGTGTGCAAAGAGGCCAGGCCGAGGTTCTCATCGGCACGGACATCCCCTGGGCGAACACACACACATTACATAACGTTAAACACACATTCAGTTATGTTTGGCATGTCTGCCACAAATCACAAAATAGCCAGAGATCATCACAAAAGAGGAATATCAGACTTCAGATTAGTATTAAAGATGACCGTCACACACAACAACAAGCTAACCTGAGGATAACGCAGATGTTTACGCTTAGAGAAATCCTTACCAGCTAGGAAGCAAGGCAGCTCTTCAGCATTGTTATCCCCAGTGATGGCTCTGCGGTTCCTGCACATCACCTCCATTTGAGAGAAGGGCATGAACTCGCGCCCATTGTCTGAGAATCGCTCGTTCACCCGCAGCAGGCCTTCGTCAGTGGTGAGATTGCGCAGGTCACGTGCCAGCTTTTCATCTGCGCCATACACCTGGCCCACGTCAATGAAGGCTGTCAGGGTATTGAGCTGCTCCCGCACGTTGGCAGCTCCAAAGATGTGACCATTGTTACCAGTCCCGCAAGCAGGAGCCGAACGGGAGAAGGGGATGCATTCATCTCTGTTTCCGCGAGGGTCATCAGAGGGAATCTGTATGTGAAGAAAAACAGAACTGCTTAGTAATTGTTTTTAATCACTAAGATATGAATATAATCATATGAACTTGGTGACAAAAAAATCTGTTCCATTTTTTTCTTTACTGTGGTCTCCCTGCTACTTTTACTTTTATTTTTCAGTTTAAACTTTCTTATCTCTGTCTGGAAAGTTTAACATACGTCAGACTGAATTATCTAGGATAGATTCTGGATGCAAACTTACTTCAATGGGGAAGCAAGGATTTGTGCGTTCACAACTGTCTTCACAGTTGATGCCATTGCTAAAGGAGCGGATGCTCGGGGAGTGAGGTGTGAAGGTGAGGTCATGGTCCGTCCACTGGCCAAAGATGGTGTTCAGGTGTGTGTACAGATCGTCACTGACTATCGTCTCATTGCGTGTGCTGAGGATCCGGTTAGAGACAAGCCTCACCTATGAGCCAGACAGAAACAGGGAGAAAAGGTGAGGATGCTTTCGGCAACAAAGCAGGCAAAATGCAGGAGTGATTGTTCATTGGTCGGACACACACACACACACACACACACACACATACAAAAACACACACACACATACCAGTGGCAGAAGGGCTCCATTGCGCTGAAGCTGGGGGTCCCAGCCCTGTGGGAGGGAGACGCCATCTTGATACTCAGCTGGAAGCCACCGGGTAAATGGAATGCTTGCGGAGCCACGACGGGGAAACCTCCTAAGAGAGCACACGCACACACACACACACACATTGTGAACTCACTGTGAACTCACTCTACATAGACGTCAATGCATCAAATTAAGGAAATCTCCACCCTGTCTTTGTGTGTGTGTGTGTGTGTGTGTGTGTGTGTGTGTGTGTGTGTGTGTGTGTGTGTGTGTGCGCACGAGAAAGAGAGAATGTGTGTGTACCTGTTGTTGCAGACACTAGTAGTTGTGCGGAACTGGTTCAGGTGGGGTGTGGTCTTGCAATCAGGCTCACGCACGCGTGCAGAGCAGCCAGTCAGACGAGAAATGGTCTCAAGATCCTCTACAGTGATAACATCTGCCAAAAATACACAAATGGAATGCATTAGAGTATGTGTGTGTGTGTGTGTGTGTGTGTGTGTGTGTGTGTGTGTGAGTGAGTGAGTAAAAGTGTGTATTAGGGTATTTGTGTTCATGCTTACCAGTAGCATTGAGTGAGCGCTTGTGGACGTGGTGCCTCTCCTGCAGGAGCTGGATGGTGTACGCCATGTAATCAGCTGATCTCACTGCAGAGCGTGCGTCCCGGGACGGCTGCTTCTCCAGACGCAAGAGGTCAGCTGGATTAGTGGCTCCCCTCGCCACACGCCTCTTAGACCTGCACACACACACACACATGTGCATTGAAACATCGGAGAGCATCAGTGTGTTTTGTACTTTGTACACACAAACACAAATTTAAATGCTCAAATTTGTTGAGAAAAGTGACAGACTTACTCAGCACGAGAGTATGTGTAGGCATCATCAATGACTTTTTTGGCATCGCCGAAGGCTCTCAGAATAGCGCTTCTGCTTAAGCCCTCTGTAAGGCATAGTAACACACACACACACACACACACACACACACACACACACCATAGTGTAAATAACAAAAACAATGACTGAAAGTATTAATAAATAAGCATTAAAGTACTGGTATAGAGTGTGTTTTTCCATTGTTTTGAGGATCTTTCACACTTTAACGACTGTAACGAACTCGTTGCCTCAAATGAGTTGAGTAACTATAACTTATCTTTTTAGATGTAAAGGGCTTTTAACTTGAAAAAGATAAGTTATAGTTACTTAACTCATTTGAGGCAACGAGTTTCCACACATTTTTCAAGTAACCATTACAAATCGTTTTTTACAGTGCACGATGTGGAAAGGTTTTACAAATTCTAAATATTTCAAAATCATAGGAATTTTTCTTTATAAATAGAACATCAGAGTTTTTCTCACCTGCAGCGACCTGTCCTAGTACAAACACACATAGCCCGACGGCCAGAATACAGAGCACACGGGCCATTTCTGCAAAACAAATACATGCACAAATTATAATCAAAGACATCGACATAAACGCATACAGATATTTAACAAATAAAGCAGGTACCACAGATAAGTCTGAGAAATTCTTTTGCCACTTTTTTTTTTTTTTTTTTTTTTTGCCATCATTTCGCCAAAAGGTGTACTTTTTCCGCCATTTTTTTTAAAGTAAAGAAAATGGTTCTCCCAAAAGATATATATAATTCAACAAACGTTGTCATGATTTGTGATTCTGAGATGTTCTTACCTCTGGAAGAGTTCTCCACCACTTCTCAGACATACCTCTCTGTGCATATGTGCGCCGTATTTAAAGGCCTATGTAGCCACGCCTATCAGCATCATGGCTAAATCCTCTCGTGTCCTCCTTCCTTCTCATATTGTTCTTCTATGGCATTGTCTTAAACGGAACTAGAAATCACCTTACTCAGAAGAATCAGACACACACACACACACACACACACACACACACACACACACACACACACACACACACGCACACACACACACTTAAACATGCCAATATCAAAGCCAATTGTGCTTAAGTGAATATTTAACGTAGCAAATATGTAACTATTTCCCACTATTTAAGGTGTCCTATTTATCATCCAATTAATTTTGTTACCCCCTTCAAATAGATTTGGATGCCGTTAAGTCATAAAAGGGCAGACAATACCAGCCAACCAGGACAGCACTGTGCAGCTTTGGGGGCAGAAAGCCTTTACAGCATCACATTTCTGATTGTATTGCCATTAAAAACCAATTAGCATGTGCTAGCAATGGCAATAAGGCTTTGGGGCAATTTCTTTTTTTTTATGTTTTTTTATGTTTATGAGTCATTCTGTCTGGGGATGTCACCTTCAACATGTAACAATGGGTTCCTGGCACAAACTTTCTTCCGTCTCGTATTTCAGACGCATTCATGACATTCCATAATTGTCATGATAACTACTGATGTCAGAGACAATGCCAAGTACACGCCCATACACACATAAAAAAAAAATGATTGACAGAATTATGTACTATTATGTCGCCTTGTCTATGTTTCATTTCCCAGAAAAAAAAACACAATGGAATAATACATCACTCTCTGTTTCCTTGTCTTAATCTCTTACATGTTGAGGAAAATTGATCCCTCCTTTAATATCCTGGTGCAAAATGGTGCAGACAAACGGGACATTACTTTTGCATCACTGATATTAGCTGATTGGTGGTAAACTATAAGCAGGAAGTGTCTGCATTCACTCCAGTGTAAAACTTGTGTGAGGAAAAAAAAAAAAAAAAAGAAAAGAAAGAAAAGTTGCTCTGTAAGTTTTCTTACATTCTTCACATAAGTAATTTGTAATATCTTATTGTGATAAAACAGGGATGGGCAACAGTTTAGTCTGAGGGTCGCAGTTACTTTGGAGGGCCACACATTAGATGATTGCAATAAACACAATTATTGTATAGTATAATAGTAGCTGGTCTACCATACAGTCTGTTATAAATCTGAAAATGGTTTGCTGTGTTTGATGATTCCGTGAGACAACATAGTTCACTTTTGTTGATGATTCTTGGTAGATTGCTTTGTAAAAAATATTCTGCCTGGCAGGCTGGAAAAATCTATGGACATAATTAGCATGTTTTGTATTGAAGAGTTTGCTAATATTGTATTCTTTGAAGACAGATACTGTATACTTCCTTGACATTTCAAATAGCTCAACATGAGACACATTCAGAGCAAAATATTTAGCTGTCCAATCAACTTGAGTTTTTTTTTTATTCTGGCATTGAAGCACAGTAGAGGCCGCATCATTTCCCCATGTGTGTGCTAAAAGTTAAAATAATATTCAAGTAATGTAGAGCTCAAGATATTATTTTGTTGTTCATTGCAATCTTATTTTTACTAATTTTGTAAAAAAAATAAAATAAAATGAAACAAAATAAAAAATAATAATGTAATATCACAGAGTTAATCAAGCAGATTGCATTCATGTACAGTAGCCTAGACTAAACACTTTCTCCTGAATACGATCAGCTGATTCTGACCGTATTCAGGAAAACAGTGTTTCGCGCCATCTCTTCATTCCCGCTTTGTTAGCTGCTAACGCAGAATGGAGATTTGGATACATGGGATCGGAAAATTGAATAGCTTTCTGCAGAATGATGTTTTGATTCTAGCCAAAAGGAACTAGCCAACTGTACTAAAGGCACAGATGCTGAAATAGCCTAGGCTTTACCCAGGGGTGGACTGGCAATCTGGCACACAGGGCAAATGCCTGGTGGGCCAACACACTATTTGGGCCGACGGCCCTGACATTCTCACTGTAAATGTAATCATAGGCCTGCGGCCTGATCGTGGCCCAAACAATGATCAGTGTGGGCCCTTATCCATCTAAAAGAGAGAGCTTGATGTGTGCGACTCCAAAAAGGCACAATTAGTATTTTTAAAACCTGTCCAGCTCTAGTAATACCAACAATATGCTAACATTACTGCCGTCAAAAGAAAGCTGAAGTTAGGGTAATTTTCTGAACTGGTGAGTGCAGCTTTCATCTATATTTGCAACTGATCGGCTTATCAGTTTGTGAAGAAATGACCACTGTGCCAAGAATGTTTTTTGCGTTTGATTTTGCCATTGTTGCTTGCTGTGGTAAAGTATAAAACATAATTGAAATAGGCTTCATCTTGCCTAGGTTGCGCTTAAAGGCAATAAACACCTGTGTGCACATCTGCTATGGCCATCATGCACGGGACATAGGATCAGGAACCGTTTGGTAGGCCTATAGCCTTCGCATTCAGACATATTGAAAAGACCGAAAATATGGTGGGCTGGTCTTGTTTGAAATGCCAGGGCCAATATTTTGTCCCAGTACGCCCCTGGCTATACCTGTGTGGCATCGGGCTGTCAGCGTACACGGATATCCTTGAACTATGTCATTTTGGTCAGTGTTGTTGCCCCCTTGGTATCCGTGGCAGTTTTGTTTAATACTTTAAGAAGACAATGTGCTTTTAATATGCACATGGCCAAACCTCCATTCAGTTTTTCGTTAGGTTATAAAGAAAACCATTTGCGCTGATAGTGTTTTGTTCGACTTCTTGGTGCGCTATGCGATTCCCTGCATGCCTAAAACTTCAAAATGCTTTGTAGCTTTGGAATTACTTGCTATCACACTCTTTCTGTAATGTGTTGATAACTGACCACCAGTGGTGGTTTGCAAGTAGGCTAGTGGTAAAGTTTATATCCAATAGCGCACAACTCCACATCCATTTTCGGTGATACTGTAGTGCCTTGTTCCACTTTTGGGTGCGCTAAGCGGTTTCCCGCATGCCTAACTTGAAGTGAACACACTGGTCAGAGGAACAAAGTGTTAGCTTTGGAATTATTTGCTCCAAGGGGCTAGGCGTCTTTCTATACGTGCATGCATTCTCGGCTGGTGAGGCATTCCATGAGTCATTACAGAGTAGAAAGCTGCATGAGAATGTAAGGCACTATGGATATGTTATCATGACTACCTATCAATATATTATGTTTTTTTTGTAACATTTTTCTTGGTGGTGTTGGTGGCTCTATACCCCCCAGCCTCCACACACACACACACACAATCAATCAATCAATCAATCCTAATTCATCCTCAAGTATTCCACAAACTGAAGTGCATGTAGACAACGTAATTATGCACAACCAATTTCACAATAACTAGACAACTTCATCCAAAACAATTCCAGGTAAATTTCAAGGTAGCACACAAATGACCTTTGGTATGTACTTTCCCTTAGTAGCCCTAGAATAACAAGACTTGATAGCTGAACAAGCCAGACAATAGAATTGCTCCATAGCAAAGATACAGGAGTAAACACCCCCAGCAGGTTTGGCTAGTTCAAAGATGAAGGTATATGGAAACTTCTGAAGAGTGGAGGAAGTGTGGCCTCAAATATGAAGACAATGAACTGTCACGCAAGATAGATGCGTCTCACTGAACTGAACACAATTGCCAAAATGTCCAAGGTTGCTAAAGCGTGAATGAAATTTAGTTCCTCATTGTTTATTATTTGCAAATGTACATTACCCTTTTGCCTTCCATTATTGGGATTTTCTGTCCATGCATTAAAAACATCAGCCACACACACTGGACTGCTCTGTCCAGTACTGTAGATGATCTCTTGCACAGATGGAGGTTGATTGTCCTTTATCGGTGTCTTGGTATCTATGCCTTTATATCCTCCACACATGCTAGGTTGAACTGGACTCCTCTACTGGCTATATTAGGCTAGCCCCCTGTGGTGTTCATCTATTGGGGGACCTCACCTTTAATGACACAGGGGGTTATGGGATAACACGCACAGAATGATGGGAGTGAACAAGTAGAGTGAGGAGAATGAGTTTGTGCACGTTATGTATTGGAGTGAAATAAACAGGCCATGTTCCCAGGCTAAACCAGGAGCTTGTTTCCATTCCCTTGGAGTATAAAACACAGACTATTACACCCCCCACCTCCCATCTCATTATGCCTTTTGGATATACTTATACAATACGGTTGTGTATTGTATACATAGATTGTCAAAGTGCAGCCTGCAAAAACCTTTCTGGTGGCCTGCGATAACGTCTGATGATATCTATAAACTGTAAAAATAGTGCATTGCTTTGAAAGACTGAATCTCATTTAGTGGTGTTTGGTGGCGTCTATAAGCACCGTAGAGACGCAACATGGTCATTAATGTGATCACAAATGGGATTATTTTCAGTTTTTGTCTTTCTTTCTTTTACTCCGCATGCCCCTTTGGTGGCCCTCAGTTCAATTTTTGGTCCCTAAATTGGCCTTCACCCATCAAAACTTTGAGAACCCCTGGTGTAGGCCTACTCATTGTGTTATTTTACAACATGTAGCCACTTTACCCTGTATTTGTTAGGCTAGTACTTGCACCGCAACTGAAACTGACAACAAATGACACTACCAGGGGCGTTGCACCAAATTCTGGGCCCTATGCACAAGCAGTGTCCATTGGCCCCCGTCATACCTTACAATACAATTCCAGACTCATCAAGGACCCTCCCTTCACTTGGGGCCCTGGTAACTAAGTCCCTCTTTTCCCCTCACTGACTACAACACCCTTGGACACCATTATGACCCCAGACCCCTACACATTTATGCTACTGGCTGCTTGTTTTACCTTTTGTATACATCCTGTGCATTTTGATGTGTCCAGTGCTTGGCAATCTTGACAGCTTGTTTATGTATTTGACAATGAATATGTGTTTCTTGTTATGGATGCTACAGGATGCTTGAATTCCCTCCAGGATGAATAAAGTGTTGGAGTTGGAAAATAATATGCTGATAAAAATTAGCCATCACCTTTCTAAGACGGTAGACAGGCATTGCTGAAATCACCTGTCACATTCAGGTTGGCCAGCTGAGAGTTTAATGCTGCTTATTATAAAACTTTCCTTGATAATGACTGGCTGATTTGTGTTTGACGCCATTGCATATTCCTTGGTATATCATGGCTAAGGCAGCATTTCATTCTATTGCATTGCCATTCTAGCTTGGCAAGCCATCCTATATCATTAAAATGTGTAGTCTGGCATCGATAGATAGACCAAACTCAATTGTGGGTGGAACAAGGCAGTTATGTTTCAAACTGCTTTTGCACACAATAGGATAGCATCTGACCAATCGGAGGAACGAACAAGATGTTAACACCAATTCAAAAGGCCGTTGTTTTTGTCAATACCTGTCCTAAACATACAGAGCCCTGGGGTTAGTGAACGCAAAATCTGATATCACCAAGTAATTAAGAGTCCAGGATCAATGTTAAACTTGTTTGTCCTGGATCAATGTACTCTAACCCTAAGCCTAACCCTAACCTTAACCCTAGCCCTAAACCTAACCCATTGATCCAGGGCAACAAGTTTGACATTGATCCTGGACTCTTAATTACTTAGTGATATCAGATCTTCCTTTAGTGAACACCAACGGTGTCCAACCAATCAAATTTCTTATGACTTGCTTCTAGACATACTGGAGCAAAGTCTAGATTTCTAGGCTAGCATCAGTATCTTTGCTAGCGCCATTCTGCAGTTCTGTTGGTTATGTTTGTGCATTACTTGGCAACCATTTAGCTGAAGGAAATATATTTCTTGGTGGAAGAGTCGATGTTCGGGAATACTTTGCTACATTTCCTCTTACTGTGGTTTTGTCTTATGAAATCAAGCAAGGTATGTGTGGTGGCCATTTTATAAAAGCAATAAGCTTGAGTACATTCTTGTTAAAAGCTGAGGGTTGTTTAATGGCCTTAGCAGTGCTATATTAATGATATACTGCCTGTCTGGGCTTATTTCTTAAATTAATACTGTGTCAATGTCTGCTGGGGGTGGAATAGGAAAAACACAGATACACATAAGACCACTTTTTTGGTACAAAATTGATATATTTAATAAACATTAACATGTGTACTATGACTAAACATAACACACACACACACACACACACACAAAGAGAGAGAGAGAGAGAGAGAGAGAGAGAGAGAGAGAGAGAGAGAGAGAGAGAGAGAGAATAGCACAGCATCCCAAAGAATTACACCAGATATTAGGCTTAGCATGCAGCATGATACAGCTCTGAGATCAGTCATTTACTTTTCCAGTATTTCAACCTTCCACTGAGACATGTGTCACTGTCACCTATTAGGTCAGGAGGCTCCACAGAGCCAAGCTAAATATCAAGTTTGCAGGCTGTTCTAAAAATACAAAAATACAATTTTATTGAGCTTTAATAAATTAAGAGTCAGACAAGTGACACAGGGGGGAACAATAGTCTTTGTGGGAGGCAACTACAGAGTTCACCTTAATCAGGCAAAAGTGTTAAAAGTATACCACCATCATACAAGTAGTCAATGCACACCAATTTAGACAGGCACACCTTTGATTGCCCCCTACTTAGCAATTGCACAATGGCCCAGGGCGACATGAAAGACAGACACGGACGATCACTAACTCAGAACCCAGAGTCAGGGGTTCGTTTCCCAAAAGCATTGTTGCTACCTAAGTTAGCAACTTTGTTGGTTGCAGTGAAATTTCCCATTGCCAACTAACTAACATGGTAGCAACTACGCTTTTGGGAAGCGAACGCCAGACTGGAAATACAACTATAGGCCCACCGGAAATACAGAAAGACATACCACACAATCCGACAGATTAAACCACAAAAAGTCAGACGTAATACAACCATACGGTCTAAGCTACCATGCAGGGCGTCCTTGCATCCAAACAATTGGATAGGCCACAACAACAATATGAACAACAACACTCACAACAAAAGCACACAAGAAACACTCAAAACAAAAGGAAAAACACTGGCTGGCTGAACCAGTAAGACAATCCTCCTGAAGAAAAGCTCACACCAGCTGACTATATTCTCTTGTAGCTATGTTACCCTTCAGAATTAAATCAGCTTAATGAGACTTGTGGGTGTTGGCACTCTCCTGCTCTCTTGTGGGTGTTGGCACTCTCCAATTCAACCAATATGGTAGGCTGGTCACTGGTGTGAGAAAGCACGTCGCTGTATGCACTCCTGTGTAGTATAAATAGCAAATTGCTCCAAGCGTACTCCACAAGATGCAAAACTTCGGAAGGCCAGGTATAATGCTCATCACAGCCCCCGATACAATTAACCCTGGTACAGGCAGCTTCTCTAGGCTAGACAACCCATTGTTTGCTGGCTCAAGGCAGCCATATTTAAATAGGGAAGTCGCCTATATTGCTAATTAGGCTAACTAACTCCAGGGCAGCTGGCCACCCAGTGGCATTTCCTGGTTATATCCCCTATACCTGCTACACATGGAAGAGTATGCCTTGTGCATGAGATGCTAAAGAAGCTCAAATGCTCAGAGGGGTGATGTTGCTCTATCCTGACATAGCCCGCCCATAATACGGATGTTCATCCGTATTCATGGTCTGGGGATGGTCTTCTGGGGCGGGTTTACATCGGTAAAGAGACAACCAGCTAATAAGCAAAGCTGATTAGAAAGAGCTGTCCAATCCTTTCAAACCAGAGCGACCAAAGGGTGGCCACTTCAATCCCCAGCTCCACTGTGAAGAGGAGGGTGGGCGCAGTCACTGTGCACTCACTCATCTGAAATCCACAGATTCCCTTGAACAAGGAACTGTAACCCAAAACTGCTCTCAAGGAGAGATAGGGCTTCCCCTACCCTACCCATATGAGATCACTCCTCCAATACCAATACAAGTGTAATCCAAGTGTACAATATGTGTGAAATTTCCCCCAGAAAGAAAAACAAAAGCTTGATGGTTTTACTTTTGTTTCCCCATGCAGTACTTACCCCGGCCTTATGTCACATTGCCCTGTTAGTGGTTCTCTGTGAAGACTACATGCTCATAACTGTCCACTGCCCACCGAACATGCTGGAACCTACTGCGACCACCAAAAACTTCAACTAAGAATGTGCTTCTAATGATTTGCTTTTTATGTTTAATCTCACAGTTTTGTGCCAAGAAGTCAGACATGTTTTTTTATTATTATTATCACTGTATCCAAGTGAAGACTGCATGGAAATGTCTGTCAAAAAGTGTAATGTTAGTCCCTGTATAAAGAACACACCACCTGACAATAATTTTGAAATTTAAAATAATAAACTGTAATACATTGTCTTTTACACCACAGCAAAACAAACTTTTTTGTTTTTCTTGGTTGTAGTTGGGCAGACATTAAATCATTTTGTCACCTTACTGTCCAGAAAACCTGACATTGTGTGCCACCCTCGTAAATCAGAAGAATGTGAAATGCAATGGCTGAACTGGTTTGACATGGAACATGCCACCGACCCAAGTTTCTGTTGTGATGATGGACTGCCACCAGATTTTTATTTTATTTTTTTTTTTGCACCAGCTGTGTTGTGGCTTTTGCATTTGTGTTGGTGTTTGTGTTTTGTAGGGGTTTGAATCATATTTTTTCCCCCAGTTGGCTTGTTATGAGAAACAGTTTTTTTTACATTTTTAGTTCCCACCCTAAAATTGACATTCGCAAACCAGTTTTTAAAAAGTTGATTTCAAATTGGTTACTAGTCGCAATATTGTACTTTTGGTCTCCTAGTTTCTGCTGTGGTATCCTACAGCAAGCATAGTATCTTATAGCAAGCACAATAAATCACTAACTCTAAAAAAAAATCTAAATACATTTATATACAGTGTATTTTAAAGGGTCCTGTAATATTGGACTCTTGAATGGCCTCCCATTTTAACACAATAGTTGAAATGCCTAAAATGAGAACTATTTATGTTAAGCTAGACTTAATGTTTATTTTAGCTGTCTCCAACAATGTTTGTCATGGCCTTGTAAAATGAGAAAACAGTTGAAACTAAGGTCTAAGACAAATGTTTTTATGATTGATAGCCTGCTATATTTACCTCTTATGAATGCCTGCTAGCTTTAGTCTGTTTGCTCTTTCCATCCATTCATTAAAGGACAGGAGGTGACCCTCAGCATTTCATTGAAGTCAAAAATCCTCTCATGAGAGAAAAAAGAACCAATATTAACCGGTTACCATTATTTCCGATAATTCTTTCTGTTCCAGAACATAAAAAAATATATATTTATACATTTCTGGTTTTGTTTTTGTTCTTACCAAATGGCAAAAGGTTTTGGATTTCATTTTCATTCTATGGACTTGTTCAGAGTCTTGTTTTTAGTGTAGCCCATGTCTTGTTTTTTTTTTTTTTTTTTTTGCACGTCCGCTTTTTCATTCCTCTTGTGGCTTTTGCATTTCCCTGCCCCATTTGGGCCAGCATACTGTGGCAGGTTACAGGATGAGGATGATGAGGAACCAGAGAAGGCTCCTCTTGGAAATGATGAAACCAGAGTGACAGTTACCTGCCTGTGGAAGAGCTGCATGTTTGGCATCGTAACAAACGAGGAAGAGTCTTCTAATGCCAGAAATGGCTGGGGGTCAGTGCGGATATAATAAGAGATACAGCAAAACTTGTAACCACATGCATGAATACAGACATTTTAAAAACAAGATCAAGGGTGGGGGTGAAGGTCCAGATGACACTAAGTGACATGAACATGCTTTGTTTGACTTGGCACAACAATATGTTTAAAATGCCTGGCTTGAGGAAGTTGTATTCTTTCTCGTAGATAGAATGATCTGATAGAACCAGACAGATAATGGTGCCAGTAGGGTTTGGCACACCCTATTCACAGAAGGTTTTGTGGTGGCATTTTCCTGTTAGTCCTCTAGATTCTGGGTAAGCATTAAAAGAGACAGCTAAAAGTGCTCATTAGCCTGGTGTCTATGACTGTAAAAAATAAATAAATAAATAAATGAAAAAAGTATTTGGTATTAGAACTAGACAACCAGATGCACCTTATTTTGGCGAGGGAAATAATTCAGTTTAGGTGCACCTGCTTGCTGCAGAACTGATGTCTTACACATTAACCAGTGGAAGAAGGGGAGGGGGATGGGGGTTTCACACATTCTCCTTTCTGTAGCTGCTAGACATGCATCTAGTGGAGGGACTTACAGTAGGCTACCATGAGTGAGTGTAGCAAAAAGAGAGAAAAAGGTGTTTGCCTGGGGTACTATAGAAGGTAGGACCACCACATACTCCTATTGATGGCATATGTTAAAGAAAACTAACAGACAACAATGTGTAACAACAGGGCTACAAGTTGAGTGAGTCCAGATATTCCCTTCAAAGGCATACCAGGTCACCAATACCCAGCAATGTCATGTGTGTCTCTAGTATATCTGATGTATCAGTTTCACTGAGCTCTATTCTTCCTGAATACCAGCGGCCTCATTTTCATTTTTAATGTGACAATAATGTACAGCTTGTAGTGTACTACAATTTTAGAAAGCATTGTTTTAAATGTCAGCTTTCTACACGAAAAGGAAATTAAATATTTTTCTACTTTAGGCCTATTTTTGGCAGAAGTAATCACCTACTTTATGTTTGTAATTTGTTAAAATTTTATTTTAGGATTTTTTTTTTGTGAGAATGAGAAGAGAATGAGGTTATATAACACCAGATAGTCTACTGAAGTGTCAGCCAGACTTACCGTGACACAATACCTGGCAACCCTACAAAACATGACAAAGCAAATGCCTAACATATTGTTACCTTACATCACAGCACAAATCAAACGTTAACTAACTGGTTTTCAAAACATGACAAAGCAAAGGCATGTACAACTACCCAAACATGACACATCAATTTCTTGACAGATCTTGAAGTGACCAATTCCACCACAAGTACATTACTGTAAGGCTAGGAAGAATGTTTGAAAACGTAAAATATGAATCTCTGTCATAGGCTATAAATTTGTAATACAACAGTAATAAGTATAAGTATAATCAGGGTGCGATTTATGAAAAAATCAGAGGGGGGATGATTCTGAAACGGCATTGCGTTGGTGACGTCATTGCTAGACACTAAAATGACCCCCCTCTCGCCAAAAAAAAAATAAAAAAAAAATTGCTATTAGTAGCCTATCTGGGTTACAGCGCAGTGTCTGATGCCTCCTGAAGTCTACTGCAGTTCCTGTGACTGCTGCGTGTCGAGCACAACATTTTTCACAAAACTTAGAAACTCTCTCGTTCAGACTTAATTCTCCTGCTGCTTACTGTGTGTTAAATAGTTAAATAAAGTGCTGCAGATTACATTGTTTAATGTTGCCGACAATAGCCAAATTACTTTGATATCTCAGAGATGTGTTGACCCCAGTCATTCGTTGGATCCGACGGTATGCGCGGTATAGGGCGCTGGAGACTGTAACCTAAACAATTTGGTTTTGCAAATGTGAGGAAAGCCAGGGCATTGAGCATAAAAATAGCTAATGCAAATAGGGCCAGCTAGGCATTCCTTGGGTATTGTTGAAGCATTTTGCCTAGATAATGCCATTTCTTGGTCATTTTCCACTACTGGCTGAATGACCTAAAAAAATTGTCATCCCCCGCGATTCAGAAGGATATTTGCCTGATACGTTGACAATACACGCATTTCATATCAAACTTAAATTATGCCTATGACAAACAGTTCGTTCTTTGCACAAAGTTGTTCAAGCAATGTGATAACATCACGAAGTTTCTTTTCGTTTTCCAAGCTTTAGTCTTTCCAGTGAGAAAAAAAAAACACCTGCACATAGGCTGAAGTTCGTGGCAAAGTTTGCCAGTTGTCACGCACGCAATTCAGGACACAGGACGCATTTTTTACATTTTATAATTCGCTTGTTTATGCGCGCTAGATGTTCTTTAGTCACATCACATGGCTTGCATACTGTCATGAGATATCAAGGGGGGATAAATGTTATCCCCACCGGAGATAAAATTATTCAAGCAGAGGGGGGATAACAAAACCAGAAGTGGGGATTTCTGAGCCATCCCCCCTTACAAATCGCACCCTAAGTATAATAATATAAGTGTTAGGAGAGTGTAGTCTTATTGGAGAGGCACATAACGAAGGCTGAGAATCTAGAGGGTGAAAGTGACATTTTAGTCACAATTGATTTATACCAAAGGAAAGTTTGTGACAAGCTCTTTCCATTAACAAATAGTAATTATATAACTAGGCCTATAATATATAGCAAAATATTAACAAATTAAGTTTTTGACGTTCTAGCACAACATGCACTCTGAGTCTCGCAAGGAGGTTCTTTAATGTTGTGGTCGAGTTGCATGTTTAGCACCCCAGAAACCTGGGTTGACACCGGGTGGGGTTGTGACATTCGGTGTCAGGAGTGAGATGATTGCCATGAAGCCGTGGAGGTATGCCCAATGTATGAGCTGTACGAGGGACCTCCCGGGTAAGTTGACCCTGGTGTGAGGGACCCCAGAGATGAGTGAAGCACTAGTGTATGGGGCAACTTGGAATGGGAGAAATACAGCTAGTGGATCTCGATCACGTGTGATGCCAACATGGGTGCAGTGCATGAATGTGATTCCTGGAGGGGAGAGAAGTGTGACGGAGTACTGTCACTAAAGTTGAGTATGCACTCTGACTGCTGTACATTGAGATCCGAACAAAAATGACTGCTATTATTTGAGTATTGCGGAAGCCGTGTAAATTAATTCCTGGAAACATGTGGAAGTTGGAGTGTTCTACTGTAAGGTTACCACAAGGAAGTGGGGTGGCCTTGGCAGAATGCCATCTGACTGGAGGCCTTAATTAGCCTACCGTAATTACCGATCCGGTTTCCCAACCCACAGGGCAGGGCCTGGAGAAGATAGAGACATATGGAGTAGGGGTGAGGTAATGTGAAAAAGATTATAAGTCAGGTGTGTGTGTGTGTGTGTGTGTGTGTGTGTGTGTGTGTGTGTGCGCGTGCGTGTGTGTGTGTGTGAGTGTGTGCGTTTGTGTGTGTGTGTGTGTGTGTGCACGCGTGCGGGTGTGTGTGTGTGTGTGTGTGTGTGTGTGTGTGGTAAAATTTGTTAGGGTGTGTGTGTGTTAAAGGGGTAAATGTGTGCAAATTCAGTCTTTAGGCTGTGGAGTTCCCATACTGGGTGATGCCGCCTGTTAGAACCACTCCCACAGCTGAAGCATAAAAGGCATTCAAGACAGATGTAGGCCTAGAAATCTTCCCTTGCTCCCAAAGGAGAAAGATTCATTGTCTGGACTTCTTTACATGTTGGGTGTTACATGTTAGATCTTCAGTAATTTGGACACCAAGGTAAATTTGTGACTGTCTCTTCAGGCTGGCCATTGATCTTTAGTAAGGGCGTGGTTGCAACTTACTGACATTCAGTGTTAAGCTATTATTCTTTAACCTGATTCATTGTATTATGTTTACATTTGTATAAAATTCTACATTAAATGAAAAAGGGCTGTTACAAAATAATGTGTCTGCCTTGTTTTAAAGAAATGCAAATCAAGGTGATGATCTAAAACCAAATCTTAAACAGCCTACAAATTTCACCATATCAGAAATTATGATTATGTTGATTATTTCTCATATGAGCAAACATCATTTTGAATGAATAAAACTCAAGATATTAAAATAACTTATTTTTAGAGAAAGTTGTACATATTAATAGATATTTATTAACATAAGCATATTGAGTATGTAGCCTATGCTTATTCATACACGTTTTATATAAAGCTATTTCTGCCTGTAGATGTTGAAGTAGGCTACTGACAAAAAATTGCTGAAAGTTACTGAAGTTCCTTTTTTGGAACTGAATATAAA
>JAODXP020000019.1:22400392-22440392 GCA_027497455.2 Sardinella longiceps
TCTGTTACAGAACATCTGCCAGCGGCACCCCAATGCTGTTCCTCAGGTACCGTAGCTTCCATGGCACACCATGGTGACCTCAACCCCTCCCCCACAGCGCAAAACCAAACTTTATCTAGCACTGATTGAATCCCTCTTTTGATCCATGTCATTTTCCCCTTCTTTAGTGCGAGGCCTTTATCCAGCGCTATGGACAAACACTCCCCAGGATTCTAGGGAAACAAGATGGTGGCCAGGATGCTTGTGAGGTAAAAACAAATCCAGTTTATCACTGTGTTAAAAAAACAACCACAGTACTTAAGATGACCCCACATGACATAACCATAGTCTTTACAGTGTGTTGATGTCTGGGGATTGCAGTGTTGAAAATGAGTCTAACTCTAAAGGCCCATTCATACTTAACATGTGTCCTTACGTCTGAATTTCTGTCCCTTCATACATTCACACGTTTTTTATGTTTGCTTGTGCTAAACCCTGCCCCCACCCCCATTATTCCTAATGAATTTCATCAGTTTCGTCCGTAATCATAAGATCACCATTTTCGTGTCAAAATATGGACGAAATCGAAGGAAAAAGCGTATGAAACACACATATCCGTATCGGTCTTTTACGTGAGGTATGAATGGGGCTTAACTGGTATTAACAGACTGAAACTTAAAGACCTCGTGGGTGTTTTGTGTTTCTTTTCTCAGAAAGAGGAGTTCTGCCAAGGCCAGTTCTGGGGAAACGTTCAATAGCATCTATGTCTATTAAAACTTGAAGATCCACATTTAATGCTCGTTTCAATTAATCACTATTGTCATGCAAAGAGCTACATCAAAAGATTACATTTGAACACTCTTTTTTTTTACCCGCCATCACATCAACAAGAACAGCAAAGTGAGTAATGGTATGAGATGGAACTGTTGGAATTGTCTGTAATATTTCACAACCTTATGTAAACATATCACCAATCCTTTATCCTGCTTGTAAATCTGTGTTTGTGTGTGTGTGTGTGTGTGTGTGTGTGTGTGTGTGTGTGTGTGTGTGTGTGTGTGTGTGTGTGTGTGAGAGAGAGAGAGAGAGAGAGAGAGAGAGAGAGAGTGAGACAAACAAACATACTGGTATTCCATTTTCTTTGCTAAACCCTTAACTCTCAAAGACTTGAATTGAATGAAGTGACTTGATTGATTGTCTCACTCATGCCAGTTAGATCTTAGAGGACTAGGGAGTGAGAAAGTGTTCATGTTCATGTATGCACACTATGAGCGGAATGGGCAGAGGTTAGAGTTATAATGAAATAAATTATAGAATTATAATAAAATTACTATTGTATTTTCAGAATGGTGTCATACATGAAATAGCCGAGTACTATGCAGAAAGAGAGAGAGAGAGAGAGAGAATCAAATGCAGACAAATGAAAAGTATTAACTGTAGGCATGGGAGGTGATTAGTGTTCTATGTCCGATGCACTGGAGGTCACATGTTGTGTGTAGGCTTATTTGCTTCATGTGACTGAGTTTTGACTTGCACTGATCTTTGCTTATCATTTGCACTATATGATACACATCAATATAAATGTTTTATTATTCTGAATCAATGTGTTATATCAGGGAGACAAAAATGTTGTAATGCTGGAATTTCAACTGTCATTTCAAAAATAAACGTTTCCAATGATACTAAGCACGTGCTGTAGTAGTGATTTCATTAGTGGAAGAGAGTTTAGATAAGTAACGTTCAAAATTTCACAACTTTCATCAGACACAATCTGAACATCGTCAGGTCTTGATATGTTGTGGGGAACAGAAATGTGATGCCCTGAACACACTAAACTCACACAGTCGAGTGCAACGGACCGTAGGACTTGTGATTTGTCTACTGTAGTGAAAGAGGAAGTGTTCGCAGATAAAACTTTTTTATTGTTAACTACAGGTTACTTACACTTGAATTGAAAGTGATAAAGGTTGCTAAATAAAGAACTAGTTTTTACCAGATTTATGAAGCAGCAGGGGAATATTGGCATGATTAAACTGATAATACCCAGATCATATCTGTTTACAGTCTAGGAGGAGGACATCTGGGGTCAGTTGAGGTTACATGATGTCGGCACAGGCTTTTGCTGCAGGGTTACTGTTTCTATGGCAGAAAGCAGGACACAGTGAGCAGACATCTCATCCTCAGTGGATTGTTTTACTTTAATTGGTGTTGTACAGTATGTACGTTGCTGTTGTCATTATAATATATGGGTCAGTTTGGATCAAGGAATCTCCATATATCTGCCTGAACTGCTAACAAAGGCAAACTGTCGTGAAGGAGTAATCGAAGGCTCCAGTAAATTAACTTACTGGTCCACGTGATAGAGGAATGCCTTGTTTATATGGCTGAACAGAGGCCTCACAGAGTAAAGTGGTAGTGGACTGTGGAGTAGTAAGTATGTAAGTATGGAGGTCATTAAGGGTCATGGTGTCCATTAGCGCTCCTTTGGTATCCCGTCACAAGGGGCCTCATTCCCTAACTTCCTAAGAAATTAATTATTTATGTTTCTAAGGTTTCTATTCAAAAGATTTGAATCAAATTACACAATTGATCCGACATCAGCATTTATGAATATACAGGACCAAATGTCTTTGTCACAAGGACATTCATGCTCAGAGACTTGAGTATACAAGTATGTGTGGATTTGTTCTTTCCAAAGAACTAATCGCAGATAAGAAACCAATTCAAGATTTTGCATTCCCTCTGAATAGGTGTGTTTTCCAATGCAGTGTCACTTTGCCACAATTTTGTGTTCCTTAGCAATACTTGGGGTTGGGGTGGAAGACACAAAGAGTTCACGATATTGATTCCATCACTATCAAAACAAATTCCCACTATGACCATTTAGGGGCTCAATAACTGAAACGAGATTACAGGATTGCAGGAGATCCAGCAAATGGAAAGTTACCAGTGTGCCTGAACAGCGACTTGGAACATGATAGCTCAAAGATGCCCCCTTGTGGAACAACTATGCATTACAGATGAGTCTGCTGCATTTCACACGGGATGGGAGTGATCAAAAGGTGTCCATTGCAAATATCTAAATTTTAACATGGACACATTCACATGTAGGACTAACTGTACTTTCACACCAAGATCTACTAAAGATATAAAATCGCCGGAAGTCAGTCTTTCTATGGGCAAGAGTGACAAAAGCTTAAAAAAAAAAAGCTACCAGCTGTAAAAGGTGGGCGAATTGAGTGACTAAAAACAGTGAAAAAACTGCCAACTTTATGCAAATGAGCTATGATGTGTTTCAGCTGTAAGATCTAAATATTGTGCTGTAAATGGAATGACAACAGGCACGTCCTGAGCTATAGAGCGATTTGAGCAAACGAACGACACTTTACCAGCTACTTTTTTGAGCTACATAAGCGATTATATAGCTTTAGTAGCTCTTGGTGTGAACGTACAGTAAGAGTAAAATGCAAAATTTTAAAAATGAGTTAAAACAGTCTTCATGTAAATCCATGATGTTTATTCCATGACTCTCCAGCTAACTTCACAGCTAACACTGCTGGGCACTGCAGCAGTATGCTTACAAGACAGTGGAATCAAAACTTAACCTGGTTATTAGCCATCAGAGCTCAAAAGTAAAACAGGTATGTTTCTTCGTTTTTAATTGTTTTGTTGTCTCAAATAATAATTATAAAAAAAAACAGTGAATTTCGTCAGCATACACACAGCAACAAGCAGACATGATGACAGATTTAGAGTCCCACTCTCAGGCTCCTGTGTGACTGTCCTCATCCTCCTCACACGCTCTTCTCTTCCAGATCTGCAGAGAAAACACACACACACACACACACATCAAATCAATCCATTCATTCATTCATTGTAGCCCCTTCCCAACTACCGTAATTTCCCGACTTATACATTGATTTTGCTAAATTTCTTCCACTATGAGGTTAAAACAGGGGGGCAGTTAATATGGTGTTAATGTGGTTTTGTTTTTTTAACTTGCATAAAACACTGTCCTGCGGCTTATACACAATGCGGCTTATATGCGGGAAATTACTGTACAATTCTGTACTTTGCAGTATGCACAAATAGACTGACACCAGACACCATGATTTCACTGCATTTTTTACACCAGTAATCATATGCATGTGAAACACAAAATTCCTTGATTGAGAGGGATACATCTGAAAGGCACTTAGAGAGTCAAACAACAAATTACTGGACTAAACCAAGGAGTCTGCTTGACAGGGGTGGTTACCTGTATGTATGCCTCAGACAGCGTGATCATCTGGGGAAGAATGTCAGTGACTTGCAGATCCTGCAGCTCATACCACTTTCCTGTGCCCTGCAACATATACAGTACACACCCAAATTAACACACATCCGCAGATCTAGTCTCTGCCCGTCTTACCAGACAGCACACAAACTCACACAAGCACACACACACACACACTTACGTGATGTAACACGTGGATCCTGTAGGATCCTTCTGTGGGTTTCCCATCATGCACCACGTTGGCTATTAAGTCATAGGTTGTGCTTTTCTCTGTAACCTGGGCCTCTTCTGTCAGATACTCACGTAGGTCCACACTCCTGTAAACACACACACACACACACAAGCACACACACGCACACACACACATAATGAGGAGATCTCAAAGGTATCAGAACTCCTTCCCAAGTGATACCAGTGTGTAAAATAATACTACAATATTTCACTTGTCACATCATGTAACAAACTAAGTTTGGGTAAAACAATAGCATACAGCGTAACAATAACATTCAGACTAAATGATGTTGATCAAGTCATAATGTTGTGTCAAATGGAAGTAATGAATATTCCATGTCCACATGAAATAGAAAAGGGTTCCATACATCCATATGTGCCATATACTGTAATATGGTTTCTATAGACTTTAAACAAGAGTTTAGGCAGACGGTTCACATGGGAGACTGTTTCTGAATGTGAATAAGGCCTAAGGAATAGGTACATCTGTCTGAGTGAATCCATAAGCTGCCAAAGCTGTATGTGTGTGTGTGTGTGTGTGTGTGTGTGTGTGTGTGTGTGTGTGTGTGTGTGTGTGTTCCCATGCTGAACATGAGCATAGGGGAGCATGGTGTGTGAGTTTGCCACTGACGTGATGGGGAAGTTGACGATGGTGGGGTTCTTCTCCACAAAGAAGTTGTTCTTGGTGAACCTCTTGATGGAGAAGATGAGGTAGGGGGGCAGCCGCGTCAGCTGGAACCGTTTCAGGAAGTTCTCCTTGTACGTCTTATACTCCTGTCAACCAGAAAGAAATAAACAATGGATACGTCAATGTTTGTGCATGTTTGTGTGTGTGTGTATTCAATTTCATTTAGGGCATATACAGTGTTGTAGCGTTTATTTGAGCGTGTGTGTGTGTGTGTTACAATTTAATATATTATATTATGTAATATATTATTATTACCTCCACCAAGGAGGTTATGTTTTCAGTCGCGTTGGTTTGTCTGTTTGTCAGCAGGATAACTTGAAAAGTACTGCACAGATTTGGGGGATAATGCCAACCTATAGGCTATGGTTATGGACATCAAAAATATTTGTGTGAATGGGTTTAATCCACAATAGTCATGACTCATGACCATGGAGTAGGCTATTAACCAATATAGATGAAGTAAGAAGTAAAAAATACCATCAAATAGGCCTAACCTATCATGATCAAGTGTATTTCTGTAAAATACTGTGATATAGATCGATATTTAGTCATACCAAGCTTTAACAAAAAAAAAACATGGTATGCTAGTTTAAAAAACAATAATATAGCCTATTTAATAGGCCTACGCACAATAGATTTTTAAAAGGCCTTAATTACAATTAGAAATAGATCTGTATGTTGGCTTTTAGCCTACTAGCCAAAAATTACCAGCATCTTCTGGTAACCGCATACATAGCGCTACATAACTGAAAATCTGTTCATTATTTCATGCTATAACATTTATTTAAAGATTAAAAGGTGACAAGAAAATCAATTTTATGTTCTGCAAAGTGGTTAAAAAAAAAAGGAATCATATCGGCCAAAATTTGTATCGGCAGGTCAAACTCTCTGGAAAACCGGAAATCGGTATCGGCCCTAAAAATTGTGATCGGTGCATCTCTAAATATGTATATTGGGACAAGCAAGAACTGATTCGATTTTGGTGGCGATCGGTGATCCAGAACATGAGGTGGAATTTATATTGTGTCTGTGACCACATTGCCTTGGCGGAGGTCTGCGCTCTATGAGCGCTTTTCTAGTGTTTTTGAACTTGAAGTGTTGTTTGCATATGTGTTTGTGTGTGTGTGTGTGTGTACCTTCTCCATGATGCCATTGAACTTGGTGAAGATGTTGAAGAGGGGGACCTGAGGGATGATGAGCTGCTCCTTCTCGTCCTTGTAGAGCGGCGCAGTGGGGAGGTCAAGGGTCAGGTAGAGGAAGGGACACTCACTCATCACCTCCTGGTAGTCCTCCGTCAGCAGGAGGGCCTCCTTCTCCTCCGGGGGCTGTTCACACACACACACACACACACACACACACATTAAATAACATAGGCAAGACAGACACTTCACACAATAAATCATGAGTTAAAAGCTATTTACAAAATCTTATATATAATATTTAAATAGCAGAATAAATTAATTCTCTGTGTGTATTTATGTAATAGAATGAGAATGAGTGGGAGAGTGAATAAGAATGTTTGTAGTGTGTGTGTGTGTGTGTGTGTGTGTGTGTATGTGTGTGTTTGTGTTCTCTCACCAGGTCAGGATGTGGCAGTTTCTTAGAGAAGATCCTCATGGATCCCTGGAACACCTTTGTGATGATGGCTGCAAACAGGACACAATCTCACATGTTAAGGAATCAACAGGCAAAGTGAGAGACCAACACCAACCAAGACATCACAGCAACACACACACACACACACACACACACACACACACACACACACTTACATGGTTTCTTCTTGGTGCCGCCCAAGGCCCCATGCAGGGCATTAAGGAACCAAGACATGAAGTCCACAGAATCCCCTGTGGAAGCACAAACATAAACAAACAAATACAGTACATTTACATCAAGCAAATCTGCAGGTTCTGATTACAACAGTAAAGACAATCAGTTCCACATACAGACAAGTGAAAGAGGCATAAATGTGGCTGTGTGAGAGAAACCATTAGCACAACAGCCAAGTAGACAGTGTGTGCATGCTAGCCTAACAATACACACAACCAACCCCACAGCTGACGTGGTGACAGGTTGTCAGTTCCTTGCTCCATCTGGGGCATATGAACTAACTTTGCGAAACAGCGCTGTCCTACCCTGTTTAGTGATCTGGAAGTTCTTCTTGGAGCAGAGCACGACGGCCTGCAGCATCTCGTGAGGCGAGACATGGGCCTTGAAGTTACGCGGGTTCCACAGCTTCCTCATCAGCTCCCCAAAGCGCTGCACCAGCAGGAACATGATGTCACCCGGGGGCCGGCGAATGCCGCGGTAGTTCTCCTCCTCCAGGAAGTAGTTTCTCAGTGGAGGGACATTTGACAGAGCCTGGGGAGACACAGGGAGTGGGAAAACGGGAGAAAATTATTTCCAAACTACCCGCAAGAATATCACAGCTCAATGCTTTGTGTACATAGACAGACACACAAACATAGACACTTTGCCTTGTCAGAATACAAGGAAGAAAATATGCTATACAAGCACTGTCTGTTCAAACTCATGTCTGCCTTAAAGACACCTGCAGTAGGCAACTTTACCTGGGCCAACACAGGTTCAACTGAGCTGTTATTGACCCATGGACAGACTGACTGTTTCAATTCAATTTAATTTCATTTGTAGAGCGCCGAATACAGTACATTGTCTCGCGGCACTATACAGACAGTACGAGCAGCACCCATGTGGCAAGGAGACTTATTTGTAATAGTTCATCTTTAGGAGGAAACCTTGCAACAAGTTCTAAGATTACAAGTTGTAAATAATAATGACCAATGAATAATAAAAAAAAAATAACGTACCTGTAGCACTGCGTTGGCATAGTCATTGGCTTTGATGTTGTTAAGCCCCACAATGCCGGGCAGGTAGGTGGTGCCATCATAGGCACGGTAGAGACGGCCCTGCTTGTCCAAATTGCTGATGTGTTGCCGCGTGAAAGTGGGCTTTAGCACGTACTGTAGGGTTGTGAACAAGATGAGAAATAGAGAGTGAGCAAGAAAAAGAGAGAAATACAGAAAGGAAAAAAACCAACATGACACAGACAATGATCATGGTTTCCAATACAGACTATGTGGAACAGCACCACAAAACTCCAAGCAACAAAGATTAAGATTGATCTGAATATTCTGTAGCAGAGGCAAGTCTGAACAACAGTAGATAAGCATGTACTGTAGGTGTAGATTTCAATTTGTTTGCCACAAATTGCTATCATTGATTTTAATGTAGGTGTAACATTCATGTGAACTCACCGTGATATCCTCTAGAGAGGAGTCAATGATCTCGTAATTATCGGGCAGGCAGTAGAATTTGAGCGTGTGCAGGTTAAGGAAAACATGGTGAGTGAACTGTACACTGTGTGTGTAGGCGTGAGACTTCTGTCCTCTCCCTGTAAACACACGCACGCACACACACAGAGAGAGAGAGAGAGAGAGAGAGAGAGAGAGAGAGAGAGACCATGAAAATAATCATTTTTTGGCACACCAAGTTATCCTTGGTTGAACATTGGTTAAGTCTACTATATGTATGTGTTTGTGTATATGTGTGGCAACTGAAGACTCACCCTGAAAATATTTCCCACAAACAAGACAGGCATACACATTTATGTGGGACAATGAGATGGAGCACAGCTTCTCAAAGTCAAAGTCCAAAACACTCCTATAAAACACAATCAATATGGATTAACATTAACATATCCACACATCTTGCATGGGAATCCTACAATCATATGTATGGTAACAAATAAACTTGTATGTATGCAATCTCTTTAGACAAACAGAAAAACTTGTGTAAGCAAGAGTGAAAGAAACGCATAATTTCTGAAAGTTTACAAAGTTGTCCACCTAGCCTACCTGTTAATGGTATCGAGGTAAGGGCAGTGGCGACTCCTCTTGTCCTCAACGTCATGCCCCCGACCAACTTTGACAGGCACTGTTGAATCACATTGATGGGAAAAACGTACCATAAACAAACCTTTCCAGTATTATGATCATTCAACTTATCAGTAAAATCTTCCTTAATGTAAATGTTCATTGAGCACTACAGTCTACCTACATTCTAACAGGGTTACTTTGGACAAAATTGCTGCATAGTAGGATGTGTCCATGCACCAATCTTTGCTTAAACTCATTCTCTGGTCACTTCAGATTCTTATCTTTGGCTCTATAATAACAATTGGGTGGCCCAATGTAACGTTAACATTACTTGGATGCATGCAAGCAATGCATAATGCCAGGCTGGACTCTGAATCACTGATGGATTGCAAACGTTACTTCCAAAGTTTCTAGCAAACCCTCCTTTGATGGGCTAACTATTTAAGAGTATATAAAGTGATATTGGTTGGGTCTACACCAGTTATCTTAACAAGTGATCACATTCGAGGGCACCAATAACCAGGAGGTCTGGGTTAACACTAGGCTATCACCAGCTAGCAAAATGACTTTATCAAAACAGCAACAGTGTTTCAGCTCATCAGTAAAGCTTGAATGGTTAAGAGTTTTTACTTTAACAACTAGGCTAGATAAGACCCTAATCGCAGAACAACAGCTTTCATTTCAGCCACTGATAGTAACGTTATCCTAACGTAGGTGGTGGTAGCTAACTTCATGAGAACCTCACAATGTTAGGCTAAATATTTCGATACCTTCATCTTCGTCATCGTCGATTTCACGTTCGCGCTTTATGGTCGTCATTCTATTTATTTTCGCGTCTTCTCCCGTGATAAATAGAGCGTGAAGTTAGAAATCTACGTGTAATGTTGAATTCATGCACAAATGTGTTTGTATGGCAAAGAGTACTCTCTGAATCTCCCGGTTGCGACTTCTTCACGACAGTTTTGACCAACTGAACTCTTACCCGGAGTTGAACAGCGTGCGCTCTGGTAGTGTATTGATTTTCTATTAAAGCCCTACTAAATGTATGCATTCTTAAAAAGGAAAAAACAATGTAGAAATCCTGAACATAATTATAATGGTATCAATATGGTTACAGATAAAACAACTATTTTATAAGATAGTTAGGAACGAACATTGTTCTTTGCATTTCCCGGTAGATGGCAGTCGTGCATTGCGCAAGCGAATAGTGGGAGGAGAGAAACACTCCGTGTTCAGAATATATTGGACATCAATTTATTTTAAAGGTTTTAGGAGCACACAACCACAACAATCCAATGATGCTGTGGTCATGTTTGGATGAGGGTTTTAAAAGATAGAATTGATTTTACTCAGTGTGATTGCTTGCTCCTGATAGGAAGAGTTATCATGGAGGTTCTTCAAGACGGGGAAGAGCATGCACTTAAGTATAAACCAGGGGGGCGTTTGGATATGACTCACGGCTTCTTACACCATATCAGACGGAATCAGATCGCAAGGTAAAGTTGACCAATTCAGATCTGTGAATGTGAGCACACTGAAGACTTTTTGAAGTCTGTAGTGTAATCTTGAACTCCTCTTAAGCGAGATAGGGCCATAAAACCTCAATTTTAGATTTTCTTATGGTCGCAGTTGTACTTTTTCTGCCACAGGCTCAGTCACGCATGCGCACACTGTACTTGTTTAAGCGTAGACGCAGGGGCCTTGTCGATTGAAGGCTGCCCCCAGATATGAACCTTAAAAAAGTGTTTCACTTTTGCTGTTGACTAAAGTATTTAAGTGTAAGTGATCTACACACTTCCAACACAACCATATAGCCCCTGAACGTCAGCAAGGATGCTTTGTAGGTCAATGGATTTTAGTCTGAATGATGTGTTTTCCCCTGGGCATTAGCAGGCCTTCAAGTGTATTCATACTGTATGTGTAATGTAGGGATGATTATGACAAGGAAGTGAAACAGGCCAAAGAGAAGCAACGGCGCAGACATACTACCACTGCTTGTCGACCTCGACGACCAGATCAGCAGGTGTATCATCCACGCCACCGGAGTAAGTCAATCCTGCTTGTGTTTGTGGTAATGTGGTTTTTGTGTGTCTATTACAGCAGTCATAGGCATGTGTGTGTTGTGTGTGTGCAGATGGCCTGGGCCCCAGTGAGGGTGGGGAGGACTGTCAGGAGAACGAGAGCGGAGACAGCAGTGCTGAACAGGAAGGATGCTCAGCCTCTCCGCTCTTCTGGCTGGACTACCAAGCCGACAGCGGACATGTTACCTCCTTCATCGTCTGTAAGGTCTGTTGATGCGCCATGTTTTGCTGTGTCTGTATGTTGTTTATTCTGTTGTGGTGGAGTTATGATTGGGCAATGAGAGAGTTATTGAGATTGCAGCTAAACAAAACAGGAAGTACTGTAAGTATAACAGCAGGGTTTCCACCAGTGCTTTATAGTTAAGGCGGCCTTATGACAACAAACACCTCCCACCTTGATTAAGTCCCCAGAAAATTGAAATATTTTGTATTGTGAATGGTAATTTCAAAAGCTGATTTACAAAATATTGCATAGGGTATTTAGTTTTTAGTGCTTCCTATCATTAACCATGTGCAACTGCACAACAGAACCTTTCCAATGAGACTCTACTAGTCACAAGTCTCTGATACTGACTAACACCCCCCCATGCCCCCACCTTGAAGTAATTTTCTGTGTGAAACACTGAAGAGGCTGTGCTGGAATATGGGACCTTTTCCACAGGACAGTTTGACCAATTCCCTTTCATTTTGGGCTGAAAAGTTAAAATATGTGACTATTTAAGTAATTAATATGTCGTAACTTACGGATATAAACTTTTTTACTATTACTATCTATAATCTATAGACTGGAAGAAGAATTTTTGTGTTGGTGTAGGGTCATCAAGCCCAAGTGCTGCTGCTGATTTTATTTGTGTTTTTTTTTTTTTGCTTACTAGGAAGATGATCCTGAGAGCGTGGTGGAACGGGTAGCTGAGGAGAACGTTCTAGACTCGGCCATGAAAACCGTACTGCTGGCACGCATCCGTAAGGAGATGGACAAACGGCGGAACAAGCGCTGACCGAGAAGCCATGAACAGAGAAAGGACGGACAGGAAGAAAAACCAAAGCGGCGGATGAAGGAGAGATGAGAAGAGATCATTCGAGGAAGAGGAGGAGGAGGAGAAGAAGGAGGTGGTTTTTGGCACTATAGTGAGGAAGATGATGATGAGGGAGGGGTGATGAAGAGCAAAGGGTGAGGAGGTGCAGAAGACTGCACAGCGCTCAGGACTCTACGAGGAAGAGGAGCAATCAGGGCGCAATGCTGCCAGTCCAGTTAATGAGCGGCTCTAACGTCGTTGCAGACTGGCGCTCACATCAAAGTTCAGAGGTCATGACTTTTCAGGTGTAACCAAGGACACTCAAAAACACTCTTATATCTGTCTCTCAGACACAAAACATTCTTCATCACAAACACGATCTGGTCGACCTGTTTAACACTGTGATCAGGAACCTATGGGAAGGTTATGAATTAGTATAACTGGATATGCCTATGACTGCGTATGTGTTTTGTTTGTTTGAGTTGTTAAGTTGCCTGTGGTAGCATCATTGTGTTTGTTTTCAGTTGGAGTAACCGTGCACTGATGGCACAACTGATGCAGCAAAATAGCTGAACAGTTAAAGTGTGTAGGTGTATGGAATGAATGTGTGTAATAAAATACATTTCTTTGACGTGCGAGCGAGGGAGAGAGAGAGAGAGAGAGAGAGAGAGAGAGAGAGAGAGAGAGAGAGAGCGAGAGAGAGAGAGAGAGAGAGAGAGAGAGAGAGAGAGAGAGAGAGAGAGAGAGAGAGAGAGAGAAAGAAAGCAAAGACTGACAGTCTCAAGAAATCCTCTGTTTCTGTATCGTCCCTCCGCTCAAACATGAATTCTGTTCACCATAAATGTTATTACCGCCATAATGGAGATTGTATTTTGTGTTTATGTTTATTTGCCTGTCTGTCTATAGCGGCATCATGCTGAAAAAACAAAACAAAACAAAAACATCAGGACCGTTTTCACAAAACATGATTGAGTGTGACCAGAGGAAGAAGCCCATTCTATTTTTTGAAATCGATTCAGATGTAACACCAGATTGAGAAACACTTTCACGATGGAGCAGATCGGCCTCGGGGAAAGCTTGTGCTCTTTGTGTGCTCTTATAGTGTGTGTGTATGTTGTAATATGAGTGTGTGTTTCATTAAAGAGGTTTGTACTGACACAGAGGTTTCGGATCTTTTCCATTATGTATCCCACTATTTCCATGCTCAACTATCTAACATTCTTCACACACAGAGGGAATTCCTATCATATGGATTCTATTTTTTGGAATACAGACCTTTGATCTCAGTGACGCTGACACATTTACTGTACCTGTTTGGAGCAGAGGGTTGAAATTCATTTCCGTCAGCTATCTAACAATTTTCAAACTACAGTATGTGTAATGACAGAGAGTGATGATATACATGTATTCTTTAGGTGTGGGATGCCACAGATGATTTTAAACAGATCTCCATGGCAATATAAAACACGAAAGCACGCAGTTACTAGTGAGGATGAAATAGAATTGTGAGCCCAACAGGTAAAGGAACTCTTCACATTCTAACACAAGGTTGATGGACAACTTGAGGTGGAGTTCAGGTTTTTTGATTGTTTTACCAGCAGAGGGTAGCATATATTCAGGAAACTAAATCTCTGATGCGAGTGTGAGTGCAATACAACAGACGAGACCTGTGTGTGTGTGTGTGTGTGTGTGTGTGTGTGTGTGGTAATAGGAAAGACAAAATGGTGCATGCTGGGGCTCAGTAGTGAGGCTCCTGTGGAATTCTTGTTGAAACAGACTGTGCTATTCTTAGTGACCAGGGTCTGTGTGTGTGTGTGTGTGTGTGTGTGTGTGTGTGTGTGTGTGTGTGTTCTCCATGTCTTTGTGGCCAAGTGCATGTGTGTTGGCTTTGAATGGTCTGTTTCCCATGCTCTCTTGACTTAAGTGTGCTGTGATTGGCTACTGGGGAACCTAAATGTAGCATGTAGTAACAGTTTCTCCCTCACACACACACACACATGCGCGTGCACACACAGAGGTGCACATGGGATTATGTAACAGCTCCAGTGGATGCATCGTGTCATAACTCATCCACTGACATACTGGAGTCGGAGAGGCCAGACCAGGTCAAGATAATGCTCTCTCTCTCTCTCTCTCTCTCTCTCTCTCTCTCTCTCTCTCTCTCTCTCGCTCTCCATCTTGTGGTCCGGTTAGTCGCCACTGCCAGCAAAGGCTAAAGTGAAAGATCACACAAGCACATCTGTTCTTCTGCATCAAATCCCTCATTTCCTGTCGAGAGCATATTGACCGGCCATAGAGCCATAGATGGGAAAAGTTCAAATGCACACATCTACACGGCCACTCAGAAATCTTTCATGTCAGTGCCAGGATAAATTCTTTTTCTTAGGGTCTACTTGTTATTCAACTTTATACACCCCGTAAGTCCTCCAAAATGAAAAATTTCAAGTTGGCACTTAAGTTGTATATTTTCTCAAAGGTATAAAAACAACGCAAAGTATACAGTAGATCTTAGACCCCATCCTTGAATTCAAACACTGAATGATATCAAAAAGAAATGTTTCAAAAAGAACACTCAAGTTATCCAGTGCTGTATTATGAGTTTGGGGTCATCCCGAGGAAAAAGAAAAGGCAAGCAGTATGTGCTGGATATTGTTCCACAAAGTTGAGAATTAATCTCGGGTTCCTGGTAAGAGTTGCTGACTCGTGGAAAGAAACTGATATCAGCTGATGGAACGTAATGTGAAGGTAGGAAGATATGAGGCGTGCTAACTTAGCATGGCTTGGTAAATATTTGTATGGCAGCGGTGAAGTCTCAGGCTCACTGATAGCCTCAGGCAACTGAGGCTCTCACACGTGAATGCATACAAACCCAGACCTATCAGACGTATACACCAATGGGGGTATCCCTCTGGATTACATCATTTAGCAATCCTACACCTGAGCTCCACCTATTTCACTGTACACACCCCAACTTAGAATGCGCCATACCCTGACCTTCAAACCTGAACATCCTTCTTCGTTCACTAGAAGGTTGTGGGATGCTGGCTGGAGGTCTGGCTGTAGACAAAATTGGTCAGTCAGACACATGCTCATGGACTGGGGCATGTGACAAGGAGAACGACCTGTAATATTTATGGGTGTATCTGTCAGCATGTATTGGATGTGGCATGTGGGTTTGAGAAAAAGCCTGTTTCAGGTGAATAATGTTTTTGGTGTATGTTTTTGGTGTTTTTGGTCCCTCACAGGCCCTACTCCTAAAGGAAGAGTGAAAAAGTGCCAGTTGTGCATGAGTATGCACTAGATTACTCCCCCCCCCTTTTTAAAAACCAATACACTTGCAGACTCCGTAAAAATCCAAGACAGTTAGACAGACTGCCAATGCAAATGACTGGAAAGGCAAGGGCATAAATTCCCTTTGACGGTGTGCGAGGACGTGAGCGAGCAAGCGTGCGCATGTGTGTGTGTGTGTATTTATTTAGACTCATGGACACATGGTGATATACAATGGCTCATGTGTCAAACTGGCCTTGGAGTTGAGTTCCACTTTCACCCACGTAGTCAAACTGACCATCGTCTTTGACACACCCAACTTTGGCACTCAAATGCATGCAATCTGCAAGTTTTTAGTTTCTTTTTAAGATTATTCTTAATGAGGCAAAGTAAGCCTTTAAACTGTCGTTGACAGGACTATTATGGTGTGCCCTTTAGAATTAAGAAACCAGTTGCAAGCTTGAGCTTGAAGCTGTGCAGATCTACATAAGTGAAATTTAGAATTTAGAAATGTAGGAAAGTTTAGTTTAAATAGTGATTCTGAATTCATCGCTGTATGTTTTGTATATGTTTATGTGCGAAGATAAATATTTTGTTCTGTGCTTGACATTTTGAACCCCACTCACTGGTAACATGAGTGTTAGGTCCAGGCTATTTCTGGTCTCTTACAGTACTAGACTACAGTATGGAGATGTCTGCACTCAGTGTGTGTGTGTGTGTGTGTGTGTGTGTGTGTGTGTGTGTGTGTGTGTGTGTGTGTGTGTGTGTGTGTGTGTGTGTGTGTGTGTATTTACAGCTCCCACTAATGATATACACCCCACTCAATATAGTGAGATCATTTGAGAAGCTCAGGGCTTATTTGTGCTACTTCCTAGATAGTTGTGTATTTACATAGAATCTAGTACCACTTAAAAGTCTGTGTGAATACTGTATGTATGTATGTATGTGTGTGTGTGTGTGTGTGTGTGTGTGTGTGTGTGTGTGTGTGTGTGTGTGTGTGTGTGTGTGTGTGTGTGTGTGTGTGAGAAAGAAGGGACGATGTTTAGACTGCTGAGTGTACAGGTCAGAGTGGTGTGTTCTTCTGAGGCGTAAGAGATACTTCCTCTTTTCTCACACACATTCAAGGACTTCCAACCAGACAGCCTAACAGAGCATCACCTCAGCCTTGACCAAGTTCATTATCTTCAGCCCTTTGATATCATACTGCAGACACCACCCAGTGTTGGGGTGTGTGGGTAGCAGCTATACCAATAACTATAATACATTTGCAATGTATTGTAATATTCAATATTAAGTGCATGTTTTAGCCAATCTGGTTTACAGGCCAGCCATCAAGTATTTTATGTGACATAAGATCACATACTATTTAAAATTGTCCTTTTGAAATGTTGATAAACTTGGAAATTTGTCCCTGACATCCCCCTTTATAAAGAAGTTGGCCTTCGGTTTGGGGATGGTACTAAAGCCAGAGTGGCCAGTATTCTATGATCTTAGCCAAGGCTCACTCCAAACCATGCTGCAAATTGGTTTTGCAGAACATCAGCTTGGAGTTGCCCTATTGTAAAAGCCCTGCTATCCAGTTCAGTCAAACATGGCATGCTGATGAAGATACTTACTGGCTGTACAGTACTGTACTGTCGTAATGCTCATGCTCAATCAGGCAGCTGATGGGCAACTCCTGGGGATATCAGAAGCTCTATAAACAAGTGTCAATAGCAATGGCAGAGAAGAATTGGCAAATATTTCATGGGTGGAACACACACACTCAACTCTGCAGCTCATCCCACAAGTGCATGTTGCATACAAATGGGACGCCTTTTAAGTGGAATGAAATAAGCCTTCCAATGGTATAACATTTAAAATACAAAATACAAAATACAAAAAGTATTGTTACTGTATCATAAAGTAATAAGTTACAAAACACAAATTTCCTTTATTTTATTCTAAAATCTACTGATATCTACCCGGTATCTCCATGGGAGAAATCAGGATCAATAATGAGTAGGCCTATGATTTGATTATGTATGTTTAAATTTTTTTTTAAAAAATTTAGATTGGGCTACATAGACATGTAGATCCTTTGCACACATAGTAGACATGAAAGAAAGATATCAATAGTGTTCCAGTACAACTAGGTTGTGACATGTACTGCAATAGTGAGAGAGAGAGACAAGACAAGAAATTTTCCTGTGCTTGGCACTTAGTGTACGGACCTGAAAACCTGATACCCATGGCCAGATTCTCTCCCACCTGCCACCAAGCATTACCTCTTTTACCCATCATGGAAAAAGCATGCAGTTGAAGTGCAAGTTGCCTTTGGACCTCACACCTGAGTGACCTGACTCTAGAGCAGGGGTGGGCAATTATTTTGGCCGAAGGGCCACATTGGGTTTTAGATTTTGACTAACAGGCAGGGTGTCAAGTCAACTTGTGGGGTTGATGCCAGTAAATCGGCCCATTGTCTCAAACCAGTAGCCCAAGCTTCTAATCAAGTCAAGCCTCTAATTTAAGCCACCTTGGCTCAAACCAGTAGCCAGAGTTGTCTAAAGTACTGGAGTAGAGGAGTGGAGTAGAAGTAAAAGTACCATATCAAAAAGGTGACTTAAGTTGAAGTTGAAGTGTTCTTTAAAGATCATACTTAAGTGGAAGTACTTAAGTATTCAAAATGTTTTGTACTTAAGTAGGCTATTGCAAGTAGAAGTATTTTAAAAATTACAAGTACTGAAAGTAAAAGTAGAAGTAGGCCTACTATGAATTTTAAAGAAAGCTGTCAAAAGTTTAACATTTAGAGTTTAGGGCACAATGTATTTGGCTGGAGGGAAGCAGAGTAGGCACTTCATTTCATACAAATTGTGTTTTTGGCAAACAAAGGAAAACAAGTAGGGCCAGGGATCGTCACTTTCATCACCCTCGCCAAAGAACTTGGTGTTTGGTTTCTGAATCATCTTCCATGGAAATGGAGCAGTAGACTGACTCACGCTAAGCATTCCCAATTGAATGCATGCAGCCTTGAGAAAGGTAGAAGGGAAGTATGAGGTCTCTTGATATACTGCTTGATCGCTTGAATCGCCCGATAATGATAATGAAAACCTGGTGACAGAGCTATCTACCAGTCTTGCATTGATACCATTGGATGTGGTGCGATTTGTAACATTTTTATAAAAGTAATGAGTAACGATTCACCACATGTCCACATTATTGGAGTTAAAGTATTAAATTCATCAAACATTATGTAGTGAAGTAAAAGTGGAAGTAGGAGAAAAAAAAGAATACTCCAGTAAAGTACAGATATATATTTTAATACTTAAGTAGGCTACTTAAGTCTACTTTGTTACTATACATCTCTGCCAGTAGCCCCACTTTCTTGAGAGGACATGTTAACATGCCGGGTTAAAAGGAGATTTCATGAATGCATCAAATTTCATAGATCAAGCCTCTAATCTAAGCCACCTTGGCTAAATGAAAAATGATTCTATTTTGGGAAGGCTCAATGGGCTGCATGTGGCCCCCAGACTCAACCATACTTTGCCCAGGTGTGCTTTTGAGCATAATGCCACAAGACTGAGAAGTGGTACAAAAACATTGATCTGCAATGAATATCAAAACATGGGCAATTGGCCATTTGTTTTTGTGAAAGCTGATCAATTGTTGTGGGGTAGTCTGATTGTAATATCCTACAAGGACAAAAGTTACGAGACTGTATCTGTACAGTAGAAACTAATCTGTAAAACTAATCTTTGTAATGTGTGTACAAGGAAACAGTCCATTCAAGTGGACACCAGGATCTGCAGCAAGCTAATTTAGGCTGCTGATTCAGCTGTTAAGAGCAGATTCACCTGTCCCTGCACCAGCTGTCTAGCAGCCTTGCATAATCAGTAGCACTGGCTGTTTGCTATTAGTAAGCTGTCACTCAACTGTGGCTTGATCACCTAAACACTCTCACATCCTGTTGCCAATCGTATCTTAGTGATAAACAAGGAGTAATGTATCTGAGTGCACCTTGAATTACACTAGTTGGACCTCATAAGGCTGGTCTGTGGGATATGCAATCAGTGGCAAGATTAGCCTGAGACTCACTGTCCATTGAAAGTCAAGGGTGACTGAATATTAATGTTGACCAGTGTCATATTTAACAACTGCATCTCTAGTCATGATTAATAATTAGAGTAATTTTATATTTGTACTTATTTCAATACTCTTATGAATTTTATTACTTTATACTGTAAGGTCACTAATATACAGTACCACTCTTATATTGACACAAAATACCACCAGGCACACACAGAATCATTGTAGATCTCTTTAATGGCAAAAAGAGACAGCATAAAAATGGAAAAGGAATAAAAGTTCCTCCATATCCATCCCACCCAGGCACAAGTGGAGAGCAGGGAGACGTGTAAACGAGGCTAGTTTCTCTGTACAACACCAGCCAGACTTTGTCTCTCCTTGCCACTTGTGCTGGGGAGGGAGAGGTGTGGAGCAGAGCAACGACAGACAGGGGACCTGCCCAGCAGCCTGAGAGTGCAAGGGGGGGGCAACCATGAGCTTTTCTGTACCACACTCTGGACCCCCCCACACACACACTCACTCACAGAGACACATTCAGCCGCCACTCAACAATAACTGACCGTCACAGTCACGTGCATGTGTGTGTGCATTTGTGTGGGGAATATGTTAGTGTCTATCAGACAGAAATATTTTTGAGGCTTACAATACAGCCAAGTCTCAAATGTTAATAAATACGGATTAAAAAGCCTTGAGGTTTTCCAAATGTAAGACCAAGCCCATGTTTTCCTCAATATTATGTGCATTGAGTACTTTGGACAAATTGTTAGTTTTAATTCTGATGGGAATATGTTGGGATTTAGTCATATGGTTTGGTTTATCTAGGGTATGTGAGACCACACATATGGTCCATCAGGGTATGTATAACCAAGAAGTGATAACACCTCCCACAAGAAATGCTACTTTATGACAAGATCTCCCACAAAACACGTCAAGAATTGTTATGCCATGGTCAACCTGGGAGTAGGCACTTAAAAAATAAAAATAAAAATATAAAAAAAGAAAATAAAAACAAAACAATCTTAATACCTTAGCACCTACATGAGTGCTTGCATCTGAACGGTCAAGCAGGACACTCCTGGCACTAAGAAATAGTGGAAAGGACTTCTGTTCCATTGAGAACATAAATGCAAGGGACTGATTAAAGTTTATGTGTGTGTGTGTGTGTGCGCGTACACCACCCTTCAGGCCTGTGGCTTCTCTGTAGTTACACCAGCAGGGCATAGAAGGGTGTGTGTGTGTGTGTGGTGTGCATTTCAGTATTGGAGTTTCTTGGGCTGCTCCCAAGGGAAGGACTCCCGTCCAAAGTGTCCGTACACTGCTGTGCGTTGGTAGATGGGCCTCTTCAACTCAAGCTCGCTACAACACAAAACAGAGCAAGATTATTACTATGGGCTTTTGCATGGCTTAGCCTACACCATGTTTTGATATTTCAAAATCAGATGTTGAAATCTACATATGAGGATATTTACTTGACGATAACGCCAGGTCTGAGATCGAAGTTCTTCTTGACGATATCGAGCAGTTCCTTCTCTGTCTTCTGAGATGTGCCATAGTGGAAGATGGAGATGGAGAGTGGGTGGGCTACTCCAATGGCATAAGCCACCTGCACAGAAATACAGCAAATGAGGAAAAAGAGCAACATCCACTTCCTCGCTCCGACAAAAACCTACAAGAAAAGTCTTATAGAAGACATCGGTGTCTGAGGGTTTCTCCTAGTGAGTGTGTTTGCGAGAGGAGTGTGTACCTGCACCAGCACGCGTCTGCACAGGCCGGCTTTGACGAGACTCTTGGCCACCCAGCGGGCCGCATAGGCAGCACTGCGGTCCACTTTGGTGTAGTCCTTTCCAGAGAAGGCCCCACCGCCGTGTGCGCCCCAGCCCCCGTAGGTGTCAACGATGATCTTACGCCCCGTCAGTCCAGCATCACCCTAGGCCCAGAGCATACAAGGGTCAGACCATCTACCAACTCACAAATACCAAAGCAGCTGGAACAGCCTGTAAGCTCTATGAGAATCCTTCATTCTCAACACACCTGGGGCCCCCCGATGACAAAGCGGCCACTGGGCTGCAGGTGATAGATGGTGTCGTCGTCCAGGTACACACAGGGCACCACGGCCTTGATGACCTTCTCCTTCAGCGCGTCACGCATCTCGTCCACGCAGATGTCGTCATCGTGCTGAGCAGAGATCACGATGGTGTGGACGCGGACCGGCAACATGGCCCCGCGGTCCTGTCGGTACTGGACGGTCACCTATGGGGTGGGGATTGGGGAGGAGGAACAATGTTACTTCCAGTGTAGTAATACGGCAGTTCTTCACATTTAGATTTTTTTTTTTTTACTAAATTGTGTTTACTAGCGTCATGGTATTACTCATACCTGAGTCTTTGTGTCTGGTCTCAGCCAAGGTAGAACTCCATTGCGACGCAGTTCAGACATCTTGGCATTGAGTTTGTGGGCAAGGACAATGGTGAGGGGCATGCACTCCTCAGTCTCGTCACTGGCATAGCCAAACATCAGACCCTGAAAAACAGGCAGGCGCACAGACACATCAAACACAACTCATCCAAAGTGAAGCATACACCTCCCATTGCTAATATGTATTGAGAGGATAACCACACCCGCAAACACACACCTGGTCTCCTGCTCCCACATCCATCTCATTCCGGTCCAGGTGAACGCCCTGTGCAATGTCTGGGGACTGCTGCTCCAAAGCCACCAGAACATTACAGGTCTTGTAATCAAAGCCTATACCAAAAAATGAATAGAAATTTAGTGCTATGCACAGAAAGTCACACCAAGCATCACTGTATTTGAAAGTGAGAGGAATTATTGTGAGGTTATACAACATTCATATTGTATGTTGATGGTGGAATGAGACAATGACCTTTAGTGGAGTCATCATAGCCGATGTATTTGATGGTATCCCTGACAATCTTCTGGTAGTCCACATTAGCATGCGACGTCACCTCTCCAGCCAGAAGAATCATGCCAGTCTTTGCAACAGTCTCTGCACAAGGGAAAGGGGAAAACCTTCAATAACAGCCCAAGAGCACAACACAATCTACAGGTCTGCATTAGACAACAGGTCTAAGCAGTGCATTTGCAGGTGTTCTCAGATGAAGATTAGCAATGCTATTCAATGGCCACTGTGTTGTGGCCATCACTCAGTATAGAAAGAGCAGAGGCTAGCAAGCTGCCCAGATTCGGCTGTGCTGACTCAGTCTCTGCCAGAAGTTGCATCAGACAGGGAGTACGTTTGCAGGTAGAGTGTGTGTGTGTGTGTAGGGTTGTGTTTGTCAACGTACCACAGGCCACTTTGGCATCAGGGTCCTGCTTGAGGTGGGCATCCAGGACAGCATCACTGATCTGGTCGCAGATTTTGTCTGGAAAAAAAAACAACATCATTACACAAGGATCATTATACCGCACACACACACAGACTTCCTTTTCACCAAGGGTTTTGCCAAACATTATTAAGGAGGGTAGTAAAAACCAGGGCATATTCTAGTGATGGAGGCATTACGTGGTTACTTGAGTATTAGTCTAGCTCAAGGAGGTTCAACCGCGACAACTTCTGAAAACCAATGTAGGAGAACGTAAACTCTATGGGCTCTGTATAGACTAACGGCTTCGTCAAACCACATAACATAAGAACCAGCAAGGACTGCGCAAAAAATGTAACGTAACACCGCAGCACGCTTCATTAACGTTGCTGAAAGCAGCGGCACGCAGAGGAATAAGCTGCTGCATGCAAGAGACGCGATGTCTGCAGCTCTCAACATTCCCGACAATATAACGCAAACCGGCATTGTTAATGCATTAAAGTTGTCGTTTGGTTTCCGCAGAGTCATTTATCAATGCATGCTAGTGCTACTTCAGCAGGCGTGCCTGGGCCTTGGGACGAGGACGACTGAAGTGCGCGAATGTCTCATGCCGCCAACTTCCAAAACCTGCCGTCGGCACCATGGCACCTGAGTGTCATAGAGGTGACAACTGTATCAGGAAAGGTTTAAGTACACCGAAACACAATGACATTTCCTGTCCAAAATAAAGGCAAGGCTGTCAGACACCACGGAGAACTACTCATAAGTCTGAAGACGCGTGGAAACTTGACGTTACCGAAAGCCTATGCTAGCCATGCAACTTTCAAGCAAAACTGTTATAACGCCGAAGTACCAGATATAGATAATAACAAACTTGTTCAAGTGCACACTAAACGAATTTTTCTATACCTATGAGCTGTTAATTTTGTTCGTTCTCTTTACAATAGTCTCAGAAACAAGATGCTAATGTGCTAGCTACATTTCAACTAGATACAGTTCATACCTGGATGTCCCTCTCCCACGGATTCTGATGTAAAAAGGAAGCAGTCTTCATCGATAAGTGCGTTATGGAAACCGTTCATCATTTTTGCGGTTATTGTTTTTAATAACAATCACTGAAACCTAAGTGTCCTTGTAAGTGAGTCTGTTTCTCCACGAGGCTTTCGCGTTACCTCAGGACCGCATGTGAAGCGCGTGTGGCCAAACCGGTATTTATCCTCCCCCTACAGACGTCATAGCGCGGTCCTCCATGTACTCTTGCATCATCGGACGAAACCAAACAGGCACCTCCTCAGAAAATGCGACCCTTCCAATACAATGGTATCTCCCATAATAAACAGACGGGCATGACTTGCACTCGTTTGCACTCAAACAAACGCAACAGAATAATAAAACGCCAATAAATAATGGTAAGAAGTGATAAACAAAGTAAAGAGATTTAAGCCCATAGTCTTGAGAGTGTACAGCCTATACGTTTCACTTAGGCAAAACGCAAAAGTGATTCAGTAGTAGGGTTTATTGGTTTAAACTTGAGCTCAGACCTCAATCAGTTTAATTTGGCCATTATTGTTAGGCTATATTTAGGCTATTCTGACAAAAGCAAAAACAAAAAAAACAAAACAAAAAAAAAACAACCTGAAACACAGGAAGACAGAAAAGCAAATAGTGGATGTGTAGCCTAATGCTGTAAAATGTACAAAATTAAACTAAATGTAGGCTAGGATGTGAGCTGAAACAGCCAAACTGTTACTCAAAAAAGAACTGTTCAACAGTTGAGCTCCTCCTGTCACTTAGGCCTACATAGGCCGTTTAAGATCATAATGTGTCTCTGCGGACTGGTGTCTTTCCAAATGATCTAAAATCAGCCATTGTAGCCTAGGCCTGCTGAAAAAGGACACATTGTCTCAACAGATCTTTCTGGTTAAAAAACACACAAAAAAACTATAAAAGTAGTCTTCATCCACCACCTTTTAATCACCAAACTGTTGTTTTGAGAAGTTCCCATCAGATTTCAGGGCCAACCACTGAAAGCAGGCAGAATCAGGCTTGTTCCCCAGCATGTACCCCATAACAGTTTGATCTCAAGGCTGTTATCATGGTGACTGCGCACCTGGATGAGCAAACGTTCGTCAGCACTGCTCAAGGACTAGATGGTCAGTTTTACCTGATCTGTGGCTTTACTTTCAATGCACATTCAATTTAATTACATTGAAACTTAGCTGGAGGTCAGACAACACACACACACACACACACACACACACACACACACACACACACACACACACACACGCACGCACTCTCCACAAAGTAAGGCCCTGAGATAAGAGATTCCAGAGGCCTGATCAAGACCAATATTGCAAATATCACTGCATCCATCTGGCTATCACTTATGTCATCAGAGAGAGACAGCGGACTCTCTTCTGTATGTGATAAGAGGGGTAGCCCCAGGTGTGGAACTTCTGGAAGTCTTATCTCCCTCACAACAGGATGGGCCTGCTGCTCCTATTTTGCCTGTGGGAGGGTCTGGTGTGATGTGGTGATTTGTGTCTCTTGTGTTTGTTGACACCATACAGGGCTGGTTCAGTAAGATAAGTGCTGTTTTATGGCTGAATCACTGCAAGTGCAGTGTGTTATGAGAGCAATTTCATCCGTTTAGCAGGCGTCCAAGGGTCGCAATGAGCAGTGTCATAGATGGGAGAGAGCAGCGACCCCACCCGATCTTGAACCCAGGTTTCTGGGGAGTTACTGTAAATGTGCAACTTGACCGCAATGCAAAAGAGCCAGTCTTGTTGGTATGGCACATGAGCACATACTCAACCGTGGTGATTTCACATGCTGTAGGTAGGCCTAGTAAATCTCTGTGTCTTAAGTAAAAGGAGTAACGCACGCCAAAACAAAAAGGTGCTGGCTACTGAAAAGTAATTCCAAAGTAAGAAAAGGTGCAATACACTCAAAGTCCAAAAAATGTTTCATTAAAAAGTGATGATGACGTTTTGGCGGTGAGCCTGGGTCTTGTCTCTGGATCTTGTCACTGATGTGGAACCTGACGAGGTTGTCCAGATTCAAGATAAAATCTCTAGTCACCTGTCTCATATTTATATGGCAAAAGCTTGTAATGATCCAAATGATTTCATATGTTGCTTCCGATCACAGGAAATTAATATGTGAACACCATTAACCCTTGTACTTTCCTCTTGAATCCAGTCCGAGGCAGATTATTCTTGTGTGGTTTGAACTTTTGACCTCCATGCAAGGCATACAGTTAACAGTCCTACTTGTATCCCTTACTGGGCCATTGCAGTTAAAGGCTCTTCTCACTAGACTGGGTGTTTGCTGAAAGTTGGAATTCACACAGCTGACCCAGAAAAGTCCCTCAGTCAGTCAGTCCTTAGAGCTTAGTCTAGAATCCTAGAAATATTTTAATTCTTCTCAACATGTCTGTGGAGCTGCATCTGTGACCTAATTGTCTCACACGTCTTGGTGGTGTGTCAGCAATGTTGTAGTGGTAAAAATGAGGTGCGTAAACTATTTGTCTTGTGATCATTGCAAAAGTGGGCTGCAGTATGCAGAATCCGATGTTTAAAAGTAATGTATTTGGCACATATTTGATGATGGAATATTACTGGTATCAAGGTATTACATTTAAGTTCAATTTAAAATTAGGATAAAGCAGTGGAATTTGGCAATGTTAAAGGTTGTATTTGGTGTGTAAACTCGATAAAGTCAGTTTCCACAATTTGAGAGTTGGGTTAACTATGGTAACTTGTGTTTAGCCACCACTACATCCCTGTGAGTTTGAATGGCAACTTTTAACAACTGTTTGATGTGTCCTTTGGGTGTCTGGCAATTTGTTTGGGTGCCATCTCCAAATTAATTTGGATGATGTTTAGTCATAAGAGGGATGGATAAATGCAATTTCCACCAGCCATCCAGGATGTGCACCGCTCTGGGTGGGGGGTAGGAAACCACCCCAAAATAAAAGAAAACCTATTATAGCATGACATTCAAATTTTTTCCTATTAAATGTCATTAGCATGTTCTAGCAGTGGTGGTATGTTTGGAAGGTTCAGTATGACTTTTCTGCAGCTATTTACCAGTTTTACAGCTAAAAGTTGTCTGTTGTCCCTTTAAGGCCTGATGCCACCAGTTGACCCTGTTCCACGGTCTTTGGTATTTTTTGATCAACGGTGCCTTCCAGGCAGCACTGCCCTCAAAGCACTTGTCCACCCAATTTCGGTTGAGAATGAGGGTTGAGAGGGTTAGGTTTAGGGTAAGGGTTAAGGTAGCCTTTTAGTCTATGCTGCTTGGTGGTGCCGTTGGGGGGCAAAAACACCATTGGGCCTGTTCCTCGGCCTCATATTAAGGGTTTCTGGATTGCTGAAAAGCTGTGGCTTTGATTCTTGGCTGTCTGGTGATAGACGCTTATGACGCTTATGACTGGCCTTGGCACTTGACATTGCTTTGGACAAAAGCATTAGCCAAACAATTAAAGATAAAGGCGTGTTTATGATTGCTGATGTGGACATGTTGGCTGAACTTTCACTGTGGATATGGATGGTGGGGGCAAGCGAACTGGACTTTCCCTTGTCTGGTTATATAATATTATGTTTTGTATGGAATCCTGTTGTGGTCATCCTGCACTTTGCCTCACGTACAGTATAGATTCTAAAGATTGGATTGAAGATCTTTTTTCCCCAGTAGACACCACATAGGGGAGCATGTCTATGTTCCCACAGCTCTATGTTCCCACAGCCCTATGTTCCCACAGCTCTATGTTCAAACAGCCCTATATTCTCACATTTCTGAGTTTTTTTTTCTTTCTTTCGTCAAAAGTCATAGTCCCACATTTCTACCCTGCCTGGTAGACCCCCTATGTAAGTTCAAGCAAGATTCGATCTTTGGTATTATTTGCCCTCAATGGTGCCTTCCAGGTAGTGGGGTTTAGGGTAAAGGTTAAGGTTAAGGTTCTTTTATGCTGCCTAGATTCATATTCACAATGAAAACGATCTTCATCCAGTCTCGTTTTCAGAACATTATGCATCCACATTTTTTTTTGCATCCACCTCAGCGATCATTTTTGACTTCAGCAATAATTTTTGGAATCGTTTTCAGTTTCAGAATCCTCCATTCTAATGTGAACATGCCCTTATCGGAACATATTGCTGTGGGAAAATAGGGGCCAATTTTTTAAAGAAAATCTTTGTAATGTGGGGAGATTGGGCCTAATTTCCAAAAATTCTGTGAAAAATAGAAATTCCTAACAAATGTGGGAACATAGGGCTGTGGGAACATAGAGCTGTGGGAACATAGAGCTGTGAGAACATAGAGCTGACCCCCACTAATTTAATTAGCAGCTTTAAATGTACTTTAGTGTTAAGGGTACACTCATATGTGTTAAATACTGCTCTAAAATTATAACTGTGATTGATGTAGCAAAAAAATATGCTAAATCACTCCAACTGGCACTTTCATTCATATATTTCCTGTGACTCACATACTTAATCCATTATCAGAACATCAGAGCCCCCGCACACACACACACACACACGCACACTCACACTCACTCACACTATCCCTGTCCAGTCATACTGACACAGCGGCTTTTGGGCATAATTCGCTAACACAATGGCACTCCATGTGCCGCACCCCTCAACACATGCCAACTATTGCATCAGTCACACACGCATATACACATTCACAGAGAGAAATATAAACAAAACAAATCCAGCTATATCAGTGATCCGAGTCTGGCCAGTTCATTGTTATTGTTCTGAATCCCCTAGTTATTCTTATGTAACCTCAAGCAGGCAGACAGTTGCAAATGCTGATTTAGGCACATTCACAATGATACGCACAAATACATATATTGCGTCACACATTACATGGTATTTACAGTAAGTACTTCTACCAAGTTTTTCTGTATGTGCTTCTGCACATGTATAAACAAAATAAATGTGCACCAATGCATAAACATGTACAGGTGTGTGTGTGTGTGTGTGTGTGTGTGTGTGTGTGTGTGTGTGTGTGTGTGTGTGTGTAAATGGGTGAACTGATTTGAAATGTGATCATGAATAGCAATTACAGTGCATATATTCAAGGTGCTAGGTATTAGGTAACAACTGATAGTGCCACTGATATTTATTAGCATATTGTGTCAGGCAATATTCTAAGCTATTGCATCATATGGGAGACTGCTGACCGAACATTAACATGCGCGCGCGTGCACACACACACACACACACACACACACACACACACACACACACACACACACACACACACAGTTACAACCCTATACGAGGTGTGTTGCATAAATCATTTAGACACTGTACTTTGAGCGGGAGTGAAGAGTGTTTTGGTTATATCTTGAGAGCTATTTGGAGTGTAAAGCCCCAATCACCTGAATTATATAATAATGACATCACAAAATATTGACGAAGAAAGCCTCAATCTATACAATATACTGTAATTATGTCTGTTACAAAAGTAGTTTTGGAGTGTCGGTGGTTGCGCAAGGAACCTGTCATAAAAAATTCCCCTAAAGGCAATTCACATACCTGTGGTATGTGCAGTGGTACAGTCTGTTGGATCAAGTTGGATCATGTTAAATGTTAATTCATAAAAGCGGATGCTTTTATTTGAAAATCAAATCATAAACTCTGGTTTATATTTAAACTCTGGGTTAGGGTTTTGAATATATAAGCACCGTATTACTTATTTCTTCACCTCTTTTTTTGACAAGTTTATATATGAACATTTTGTCAGTTTCGTTATTATGGGGTCTTCCTTATTTTTGTTTGATGATGCTCTTAGGGTGAGGTCAGGTGGGACATTTTGCAGTGGTTGTACAGTAAGTGCAGACAGTAAAGGTCTTTAGAAAAAAAATTATTTGGATGGAAGCATACAGTATGTTGCTTAAAAACCTGTTTTCACTTCCTCAAGGAAATGCTGTAACACCGTAATTGATGGTTTTCTTCATGCACTTTTGATATTCATATGATAACTAATATTTATTCTTCATATTCATGATTCATTTTGCTTTTCCAAATGTGCAAACAGCCTATGCCTGTCAGTACTGCACACCTACAGTAGGCTACATGGCACGGGCGATACCATCATAAATGCTGGTTGCACTGATACAAATTATGCAATGTTTTTGAGTGATGTAGAATCTTTGGTTTTGAAGATATAGACAATTAGACAAGACACATTCCTAATCAAAGAAACGGATGTTTTCAATGCATGACCGATGACGGATATTGTATGTATTATATTTAACACTGGGTAGAGATGTAAAGATGATGACAGATCGATATTCTTATATTTTTGCAATATGATGAGTATCATGAGTATCTCCTCATCTTTTGATATCTAGTCATGTTGCCGGTAAACCTAATTAGCTGTTGGCAAACAATGACATCTAGTGTTGAGATTGCAGAACACAGCCAAGCAAGGCCCTCTCTAGACCACAGAATTACTTGTCAGTTCTTTTCACTGAAACATGAGCGCAAAAGGAGTTTTACTCCCTCGATTAGGAGTACCGGTATACAGGTACACCATAATTAACACAGATCATGCATACAAAAGGATTTCTGTCCAATCCAATGCATTGTACATTTTCAATAGTGAGAGGGTAAGGTGCTAGGCTAAGCAATGCGCAGTCTGGATTGTGTAACCAGGTTTGTGTGCATGCTCAGGCATGCTGATTGTACGCTACTTTCCTGTACAAATAGTTTTGAAGAAGACAGCTGTGTTTGTGTGTGGTCAGAAGAGAAAATTAATGGGTTACACTTCACCTTGCTGTTTCACATTAGAACTGCTGGCCCAATTCTGGTCTCTGTCATTTGTAGCAATGTATAAAGCCACATGTTTCATACCCATGAATGTCACAGATGTATTTTTCACCTCTGAAAACATTTGAATCCTGTCTGTGAGGAATGAGATCAATCTCTGGGGAGAATGCCAGTGGAGACACTGGCCTGGCTTTAGAGACAGGCACACACGCACATGTGTCCCTGAGTGTAGAGGGCAGTAGGGAGATGGCGTGACACAGGGGACACTGGAAGAGAAACAGATGGGTGAATAGCAGGAGAGAGAGAGAGACCCCTATGTAAACACACAAGTGTGTCTGTATGTTTCTTTGTTTTATTATTTGATTGTTTGTTTTTCTGCATTGACATATGTTGTACTGTATGGATATCATTATTATTCATTCTATTTAATATATTTTATTTTCTCCCTCTTTGGTGTATTAATATGCTTTGGCAATACAAAGTGTTCATTTGTCATGCCAATAAAGCATATATGAATTGAATTGAGAGAGAGAGAGAGAGAGAGAGAGAGAGAGAGAGAGAGAGAGAGAGAGAGAGAGAGAGAGAGAGAGAGAGAGAGAGAGAATAAAAAAGAGGGCAAAAGGAATGAGAGAACTATACATTTCTTGCATGGACTATGCTTCTAAAAAACATTGTTGCTAACTTCCATTGCATCAGCAGATGTTATCATTAAACATGAAATAGTAATACCAGGAACATGTACTGTACTGTATCCTCCCCCTTGTTTCAACATGAATATAACAACTATAAAAACAACTCTGAACACACAGGAGACAGAATACACCTCTGGTTTATTTTGACTGAACAGGAGTGTGTACTGTAGGTGTGTTTGAATGTGTGTGTGTGTGTGTGTTTGTCTAAAGACACACTTTATTTTAAACAGTAGAAGGGACAAGACCTGTCTCTGTTAGAGATTAACCAGCCACTACAATGAGTGATCAATACATCTGATCAGTCCCTCAGATCAGTAATCCTTACTGGTCCCACTGCAAAGCAACGGAGAGGCATGATCACTTCTGATAAATAATAATAAAAAAACATAAATATAAATCAAATGCACTTAAAGAAGTTCAGTAAAACAAATGTTTCTTCTGAGAAATGTACTGAATGTGTCAGAATTCAGAATACAGCAGATGGCATGACAAAAAATTAAATACAAAAATTAAATAAATATTATAACAACTATATTGGCATTGATTGTCTTTAGATCTTCCCACAAAATCTTAACAATACTCATATATAATATATCTTCACATCATACCTATATTAACAGGTTCTACATCTGAATATACATATATTTATGTATTCACATTTAATTATGACTCACATTCTTTAACAGACATGATAAGGATATCATTTCCCATTGCACGTTTGCCATTGGCCGATCGATACTCCATATTTTGCACTACGCATTCCCACCCAAAGGAAGACCACAGAATAAGAATGGACAGAGCATATGACAACCCACTGGCTAGCCTCTCGCACAGACTCGTTACAGACATCAAAGTCATGACCAGACCTGGAGAAATTTCTTCTACAATCGTGTTGTTTGGCTGTGAAAAGGCTTAAGATGAAAGCTAAGCAGTGTTCAGATGCGTAATGTAGCCTTAATGTACTATGGATATAATAATGCTTTAATGATTGGTCTCTTTCAAAGGGTCTGTATAACCTTTCCTTAAGCCCCAGCCCAAGCCACACACATATCTCTCATTCTGTTCATGCACACAGTGCTCTCTCTCTCTCTCTCTCTCTCTCTCTCTCTCTCTCTCTCTCTCTCTCTCTCTCTCTCACACACACACACACACACACACACACACACACACACACACACACACACACAGAGGTCTTATCATTTTCTTATTGCCTTCAAATGATATGAAACTCACTTAACGCATCCCTTCTGAAGCTGATTTTAACTAGGTGTCTTGAACACAAAATACTTGACATGGAAAAGATAGCCTCTTTCTTCTGCATCCTCCCCCACTCCTCTGTCAGTGTAGGAACCACCTATCTCCCCATCTTCCACCTCACATTCTGCTGATTTTCTAACCATTTCTTCTGAAATTGTTTGACAAATGTTTTGAACACGAACACGTAGTAAAGGTCAGAAACGGTAATGCACAGCACCAAACTAAGGAGTCAAGTGCAGCAAACCATGCAGCACGCACTCATCCGCAAGCCCATTCACCCACTTACACACACACACACACACACACACACACACACACACACACACACACACACACTCACACTGTCAAGTTACATTACGATTGCACAAACGGTCCTAGAGCTAAAGACTGATGTACTATAGTACTGTATATCTGAATGGTGCACGGAGGATGTTGCACTACAGCCATCACACCACAACTACACAGTCCCCCTACTCATAGCTAACCCAGACAGAAGGACAGGCAGAGAGAGAGAGAGAGAGAGAGAGAGAGAGAGAGAGAGAGAGAGAGAGAGAGAGAGAGAGAGAGAGAGAAAAAGAGAGAGAGAGAGAGAGAGGGTCAGAGAAGAGCACAACAACATGTTTACAACAGGTTACGGATCCTATAGGACACCCTACACTAAAAGTCTAGCCTAAAGTCAGATTAAATTCCGACAAACAGTATTGGGACACGAATCAACGGGAGAGTGAGTGAGTGAGCTGATCTCCACGAGCTTCACGCATGAGAGTCTACGACACACCGACTACCTGACAGAGACGTGACCTCACAGGACATGATCAACCGAGCCAGCGCACAGGATACGACCTTTAGACCTTTGGCGGCTTCCCAGGCGCCAGTAGAACCTCTTGGAAATGGAGCGGAAGTGCTCGGCGAAGCTGGTGAGCGAGCAGAAATACAGTGCAGCCCGGCCCAGCTCCGGCCCAGCTCAGCACCGGGTATCTGGGGTCAAAGCTAAGGAGATCAAGAGGGACACCAACAACAAACCAGGAACAAACAAATGCTAGATGACAACAACAATAACAACAACATCATTTCTCCACATTTGTTTTTAGATTCCTACTTGACTAGGGTGCTGTTCTCGACTTGGATACCTGATTTTTATTTTTGCATTTTTTTGGTCTCCCATAGGTGTGCTTTCCACAGAGCACCTTCGGATAAGGAAAACAAAAAGGTTGTGGGGAGCAGAAGGCAGACATTTTTGTTCCCCAGGGTCTCCCGTAATTTGGTCGACCCCGAACCGTATCGTCGAGATTGGCACACCGTGTGCCAGGGCTCACAGCTATAAGCCTGGACCTACGTCTCTACGGGCACTAGGAACACCGACTCAGTAGAAGTCATGGCAGAATTGTGTAAAGGCAAACTGGAACTTCATCTGGTTTACTGGAACTTCATCTGGTTTACTGGATTCATTTTTTTTTCCCAACCGTTTCCTGCTCTACTTCTATAGTAAATGCCAATCGTAGGCTTAGCTGCCGAGAGGCCCTCTCAGAGCGCCGCCATCTTGTCAGGCCCAGGTCTGACAACACCTACTGTACACACACAGAGAGACAGACACAGACACTGCTACTGACTCAGACAGACTGTGAGACAGGACAAAACAGGCTGACCAGCGCAGCCACCTGAGACATAGAGAGAGTGTGTGACATAGAGAGAGAAAGAGAGAGAGAGGGGGGGATGGAAGAAGAGAGAGAGAGAGATGACAGGAGAGGAGGGAGGGGGTGGGGTGAGGGTGACCACAGGCTGAGGCGCGAGGCCTCCTCCCTGCCCTGCCCAACAGGAGCCCACCACCCACCCTCGGACAGAGTTCTCACACACACAGCTTGGCGCGCGTTGAGCCGAGCGACCGAGGGTGCCTATGATGAGCCCGCGTCGCCCGTCTTGCTGGCTTCCTCGGCGGTCTGACCCGCCGCTTCTGATTGGCCAGCCTCAGGTGCCTCAGCTGGGCTCTTGTCATCGCCGCCGCTGGGAGGCGCCGGCCCATCTGGGGCACTCTTGGGCTTGTTGCCACGGTGACCCTTGCGTTTGGGCTTGGTGCGGGGGGAGGAGGAGCCTCGGGAGGGGGAGGGGCTGCTGTTGCTGCTGCTGCTGCGTCTCCTGGCGCCCTTGTCGGGACTGGAAGGCCGAGAGCCGCCATCCACCGTCCCATCGTCATCGGAGCTGAAGTCCGAGCTGTCGGAGGGACTGCCCCCTCCTGGACTGGAAGTGGGCAGAGAAATCTAGAATGCAGAAGAGAGGAGAGTGAGACTCTTTAGTTAGCAATTAGCAAAAGCTAATAGCCACTGATCAGCAATACACCTCAAGGAAAGGGTTTATGATCCATGTAGAAACAGATAGCTAAAGAAGGCAGGTCAGGGTGAAAGGGGGGCGGTGGTAGCGTAACTGGCAAGAGGGGCTTGTAGCCTAGAGAATGTGGGTCCATTGTGCCCTTGAACAAGGCCCTAAATGGGTCCATTGTGCCCTTGAGCAAGGCCTTTAATCCTAAACTGTAGGGGAGATTGACCTTGAAGAAACTGATAGCTGACAAATGCAAGATTCTTTGGATAAAAGCATGCTAAATGTATAGATGTACAGTACTGAAGCTAAGTGAGGGGCGGAGTTTGGAGATGGTTTTGAGCTGGAAGAAGGCAGTTTTTTAGTGACATGTTTGATAAGACAAAAGAGAGTGTAGAATCGATAATAACACCAAGGTTTTTTACTTCAGAGGTGGTGGTGGTGAAATAACCAGGAATGGAAAACTGTGACTGATCTTTTTTTTCAGAAGTGTAGGTGTTGCAATGAGAATGGCTTCTTTTTTATCATGGTTGAGTTTGAGAATTGCTAATGTTATTGAGGCAGGTGACCAGGCTGGCAAAGGGAGGTTTGGTGTGGATGTAGATTTGAGTGTCATCAGCATAGCATAGAAATTTAAGCCAAAATGAAGGAGGATGTGACCAAGGGGAAGGATGTACATGTAGATGATAAAGAGGAGTGGACCTAGTACTGAACCTTGGGGGACACCATGTGAGTGGAGTGCAGAGGGGTACCTGAAAGCGCCAATGGAGACAAACTGTTCCCTATTAGTGAGGTATGATCTGAACCAGGAAAGTGCAGTGCCTGTGATGCCCATGTGTCTCCAACCGGGTGAGCAGTGTGTTATGGCAGACTGTGTCAAAAGCGTCTGTGAGGTCAAGGAGCAGGAAAATACTGATATGGCCTGTGTCAGCAGCAATGAGCAGGTCATTAACAACCCTGACCAGGGCTGTGTGAGTGCTGTGCTTGGTCCTAAAACCTGACTGGAACTCCTCCCATAGATTATTGAAGGACAGGTGTTCTTAGAGCTGCTTAGTGACAGTGCGTTTCAGAATCTTGGCAATAAAAGGCAGGTTTGAGATGGGGCGATAGTTTTTAAAATCATCAGGAGCTGCACCAGGTTTTTTTAAGAACCGGTGTGATAGCTGATAGCTGATAGTTTTCAGGGTGATGGGGACTATGCCAGAGTGGAGAAAAGAGCCAGAGTGGAGAGAAGAGTTAATGATTTTTACAGAGAGCTGGGAGACAGATTTTGACTAGCGGAGTGGGCATAGGGTCCACAAGGCTAGTGGTGGATTGACTGAGGATTGACTGTATGGCTGTATTGTGCACATGACTAAGGAGAGGAGTTCAGGATGGAGCAGTGGGAGAAGTTACCTGGAAAGGCTCAGTCATGCCCACTATGGTGCTCATGTTGTTACTATAGTAACCCAGGATGAAGTCTCCGGAGCCCTTAGGCAGTTCCTCCTCTGGAAAGTTCACCTGGAGAGAGGGGCCAAAGAATATCAAAGCTGACTGTTGCCACTGGACAAAGGGAGTTGTGGACATTTGGGGACTGGTTCATTTGTTTTATTTGTGGATACCTGGTGTTCCTTCCTCAGGTAGTCTGACTCCTCCTGCTTGGCCCAGGTGTAACCAACATAGTCCTTGTGATGCTTGAAGCCCACCTAAAAATGCAAACACACACACACTCAGTAGACACATCCAGACATTGGAAAGTACAAGATCTCGGGAACCGGGGGAGTCACACTACGCACAGCACTGACACCCACCTTATAAAGGCCAATCCAGTCCCAGGAGCTGCGGCCGAAATTGGGCGTCACCTTGAAGCGCACCACAGCGTCCGCCACCTCTCGCCACTCGTCCTCCACGATCAGAGTGACCAGAGGGATGTCCACCTTATAAGGAAACTTCACAGAGAACACAAACAACTTACACAACTTACACACAGGGACAGAGTCCATCAAAAAAATGCTACAGAACCCAATTAGCTTTTGAAATCCAAAGTACAAATCACTAAATTTGACCTTGAACGATTGTACTAATTACTGCAATATAAGGAAGCACAAACAAACCTCTTCTTTCAACTCTGGACACTATTAATCACCCACAATCAAAAGCAAGTTAGAGGTCAAATCTTGATTACATTGAGTGTGTGATTGTGTGTATTTCTTAGTGCGTGTGTATGAATGTGTGTGTGTGTGTGTGTGTGTGTGTGTGTGAATTAGAGATAGACCGATATATCGGTCGGCCGATATATTGGGCCAATATTTGGCATCTTTAAGCATCGGCCGATATTCAAGTTTATTTTGCAGATTGTTAAATTGTAAATTAAAACAACATTAATGAGCGCACTTCAGCTGTAGTGCTGCCTGCTACTTGTGTGAACGCTGCCCTGCGGAGAGAGCCATGCAGACAGGCCCGGAGCCAGAGCAGTTGTTCAAAAGTATGGTTTAACGTTGCTTAAGTTTATGCAACTATTTATGCAGCTATTAGAATAAATACAGCAGACCATTTGCAAAAACTTGCAATTATCGGCTCTAAAAATCGGCCCAAAAAATCGGCAGCATGAATTGGCCATCGGCTGACCCTGACTTCCATATATCGGTATCGGCATCGGTCATGAAAAAACCCATATCGGTCGATCCCTTGTGTGTGTGTGTGTGTGTGTGCTGACCTGCAAGGTGAAGATGGATCCCACTGGCTTGTGGTCGCTGCAGGTGTACTCCATGTGGCTGCGGTAGAAGTGCTGAGTGACGCGTGTGCCGCTGCTCAGTCCGCTGCTCAGGCCCGACAGAGAGTGGCGCTTGCTGTTCCCCACCACAGGGGGCGCCGTGGCACGCAGCCGCCACAGGATTCGGTCAGTCCACGCCGGCTTACGCTTCTTACCACTGAGGCAGGGGAGCAGAGAGGGCAAGACTTGAGAGGGGAAATTAACAACTTGCTTCCCAACGACTAATGATCCGGATGGCAACTAGCTCGGCTAGCTGGTGGCAGTACATATACGTAAATCCTCACAACTCAATTCCTTGGCGCTTCTAACTGCTGAGTCAGAACCTGGGCTTTTAGCTCAGTGGTTAGAGCATCTGACTACCATGCTGGGGGTTAGTTGAAGAAGTGGCAAGTTCGAGACCCGAGTGCTGTGAAAATGGCTCCGGCTACATCCCCTAACCATGACTGGGCATTACTGCTGGGTCTACTGACAATATTCATAGGCTACTAAGAGACTGGGTGAATGTACTGTATGAATGTGGCTTAAGACGTTAGACAACAATAGTGTCATATAATTCATCTCCTAAAGCACAGGCAAAGTTACCTGAGGCCATTTTTTTTAAAGCTGGGTACAGACCTCCCATGTTTATCTTCTGTCCTACAGTATTATGATTACAATGAAATTGAGCAGGCCAAATCGAGGAGGATGATACGTCACGATTAGCACTTAGTTATAAACACAAACCAGATGATTGAGCTGTTTTTTTTTTTTATGTCAAAACTGGTAGAGTGGCTTTCATAATATCAAACACGTTTAAACATGTAGACTGAGACTACTGCTGATACTTGGATTACTTAGATTTGGATGAGTCATGATTGTCAGGAAATATCCATTGGTTAACAATTAGGGTAAATAACTGGAAGGTATGTTTGTGGCTTAACCCTGAGATTGCTGCTTATTACTTTAGATTAATGACTGTCAGTATATTTCCATTGCATCACAATTAGAGAGATCTGTTAATATCTTAGGAAGGCAACAGTCAGAGCAGATAATGAGATAGAAACAGAGAGAGAGAGACAGAGAGAAGGATAGAGGGATAGAGAAATAGAGAGGTAGAGTGAAAGATAGAGATGTGAGATGTACAGAACAGAGCATACCTGGTGTCATAGGTGTTAGTCCCCACATCAAACTTGTAGGTGGGGGCGAATTTGAGTGGTCCCTCCTGAAAGCCCTCTAGCACAGTCTCACTGTCCTTCGCCATGTTCAGCTGTGACACCACACACACCACACACAAGACACAGACTGACTTCACATCACACACTTCAATCCTACATAAACATGATTGACAGATGAGGAGAAGTATATTAAACTAGGACCGCTAATATAAAAGACACTTGATAAACATTTCAGTGACACTTTCAATCTATTCTCAGTGGGCCAGAGCCATATATACAGTATATACGCTGTAACAGCACCATCTAGTGGTGAGCACTCTACCAGCAGGACTCAAAGGCCTGCATAAGATCAAACCTGGCAGTTGCTAAAACTATTCCATTGAGTAGATGATCTATTATAAATTGAGTAATACACACCAGGGCAATATAATAGTATCATTTGCATCTTTCATTGCACGAGAGTTAAGTGTCTGTGTATATGTGTGTGTGTGTGTGTGTGTGTGTGTGTGTGTGTGTAGTGAGTGTGTGTGTGTGTGTGTGTGTACAGGTGGTGCGTTTCTGGTCTGTTGCACACCTGGTCTTTCTCCCACAGCTGGGCCAACTTGTTGGAGTCGATGGCTCCCTTCACCACATGCATGTCCAGGTCGTCAATGCGGAAGTTGAGATCTCCAAACCAGAACACCACACTGCCAACCAGACCAGAGGAAAAATATACCACTTAACACTACCTAGTGCTTACAGCTGTGGTAGATGTGTGTGATGGGGAGAAACATGGCACTAGATTCATTTGTGTGATTGATTGCCCCTATTAAAGATTTGACATTTAAATGAGTTTGTACCACATCCATCTACTGTATGTGTGTACTGAATGTCTGTATGTGTGTGTCTGTGTGTGTGTGTGTGTGTGTGTGTGTGTTAATCCACATGGCAATGTACATAGAAGGAAAATGTTTACCTACACAAATGCCACCATGCATCATGTTCACACATGCAGCATGCCCATGGACTGGTGTGATATTTGTTAGTGTATGTACCAGCACACAATACAGAGCATGCTTCTAAGCCCATGGCGCATGTGTGTGTCTGCCTTTGTGTGTGTGTGTGTGTGTGTGTGTGTGTGTGTGTGTGTGTGTGTGTGTGCCTAAAGGCTTGTTTGTTCACATATGTACAGGCAGGCATGTGTATGCAGGCATGCATGCATGCGTGCGGTCCTTGAG
>JAODXP020000019.1:22447892-22472892 GCA_027497455.2 Sardinella longiceps
GAGAGAGAGAGAGAGAGAGAAAGAGAGAGATTTCAATGAACATGACTCCACAAATGAAATAGTGTTAAAGAAAGTGTGACATGAGTGCAGCTCCGTAGCCATGTTCACTGATTCACACTAAGTGTAAATCTCAAGAGGTCTGTCACTATTTATGGCAGACAAAGTGTAAGAGTAAAATACTGTAGCCCTGAATTAGTGATTCTAATTAACACCGGCAACAATATTTCACATACAGCTTCAGTAGTCGTAGCGTGGAGAGTGGAGACACGCAAAAGGTCCAGTGGGATTATAAATCCATAAGATTATAGGAGGTTAGGAGTTAAGATATATCCAAAATACGCTATTTTCCAAAGGTCTGTAGAAACAAATGCCTACAGATCAGACTTACAGTAACCAACCGCATTTGTACCTTAAGGCCCAAAGTGCGCACTCACCAGACACAAACAATCCCAGGTCGCTAACATCAAACATGTCCTGCTCTTCTCTGTACAGGCTTCAAAAGAGCCTGAAAATAATGATTAGGTTCCAGTTCTAAGAGGGTAATTGTCAGTAAAGCTTTTTCAAGTTTCTGCTCCTTCTTGATGACAATGCACAGCAAAGAGACATGCACATGCGCATACAATACACACCCACGTACACACACACATACACACACTCATAGTCCTCAAAGTCAACACAGATACCTTTGTTCTCTAATTTACAGCTTCTACACCTCCTATCACTGTTAAAGATTAACCTCCACCTTGCGTGTGTGCATGTGTGTGTGTGTGTGTGTGTGTGTGCATGTGTGTAAGTGTGTGTGAGTGCGTTTGCATATATTTCCATGTAAGATATCATCAGTGCTGAAATGGAGCCTCTGGTAAGGTGAATAACAGTGTGAGACAAAAGCTCCTGCTAACAGTGCTGACTGAAGCCTGATTGGAAGAGAAATGGAATTGTATAGACAGAGGGGGTGGTGGGGGTGGTGGTGGTGGTGGTGGGCAGGGACGAGGAGGGAGGCGGGCGGGCGGGCAGAGAGGGTGACAGAACGACAGCGTTGGAGAGGGAGGCGCAAATAGCACTCATTTGTCTCACTTGTAATTGCTTTGGCAACATGCGGCCCCCTTGTATTGCCAATGTGGCGCTTTTCAAATGGAGAATGAGGGAGAAGAGAGAAAAGGATTGAGTGTGTGTGTGTCTCTCTCTCTCTCTCTCTCTCTCTCTCTCTCTCTCTCTCTCTCTCTCTCTCTGTGTGTGTGTGTGTGTGTGTGTGTGGGGGGGGGGGGAATGTATGACAGCAGAAGAGATGGACCCAGTGAAGGCTTGGCTAATCTTGCCATAGATGCCCAAACCAGGGCCATTCTGTTCATTTTCAGTCCTTGTAAAAAAAGGAGAAAGCAATTAGCTTCCCAGGCAGATAAGGAGAGAGTGACATTGAGGAAAAAAAGAAAAGAGGGGGGGAGTAACCATGGAGATGAGAGTTTGTATTTCTATATTTGTGGTGGAGGCGGGAACAGCCCTTGGGCTCTGGTCTGTTTGTGTTGCTGTTTCTGATGGGGAGTGAGGGATTTGATTGGCAGGTGCTGAGACAGGAGAGAACAGACAGGGTAGCAGGCAGCAAGCTTCCCTCAGACACCACTCTGGCCTCACTATGCCCTGTGACTGTGTGTGTGTGTGTGTGTGTGTGTGTGTGTGTGTGTGTGTGTGTGTGTGTGTGTGTGTGTGTGTGTGTCCAATGAGGCGAGTGTTGCCCTAGCTGTCTGGGAAAATGTCTGCCATTACTGCTGAGTTACAGCAGGACCACAGCATATGGTGCATATGCAAGCTTTCACACACACACACACACACACACTCACACACACACACACACACACACACACACACACACACACACACACACACACACACACACACACACACACACACCAACTCCACCAACCCATCCATATGGGATCTGGTCTCGGCCCATTGGAGCTGTTGCAAGCATCCTCCATCACTGCGCACCACCACCACCACCCCCTACAGTAGATCAGCTGTCTCTAGACTGACTGACCTCTGCAATTTAAGACTTTATTATTGACTGAGGGACTGCACGCTCAGATCAGGTCTCCGAGGAGCCTTTCACAGCAGCACACTGTTTCAGCTGAGGTCAGGCTGTGCCACCAGAAACTAGCCCTTGTGCTGAATGCTGTCTCCTGGGGTCTTTTGCTATTACTCACACTGGCACTCTTAATTATACTGCATCTTCAGGAGCAGATTTCTGCAAGCTAGCCAAGGACGGACACTGGACACATATCTGATGCTGATCCAGCAGTGGCCAGTTTAGATAGTTGGTCACCTTATAGGCTCATAGGAGAGATTACGCTTACAGTATATGGTGGCTAAACTGCAATGGGAGATCATGTTTTGCAGCAGATTATTGGAGCGGAGAGCATTGAGAGGTTGTGAGAGGGTATTGTGATACTGTAATCTGGGAACCTGAGCCACCTGTGAGATTAGGCTCTAAGGGTTTAGTGATGTGTGATGTACTGTAGACCTCCAGTATTTGAAGAGCAGGACCAACAGATGCAAAGCAAAAAGGCCTCTGTATGCACTGGAATAGTGGAATGGGCCAATCAGAGATTCTTTGTTTACCAAAATTGCTTCAATTATGGCGCGGTCAGAGCAATAAACAAGCAAATAGCACACATTTTCCTTGCAAGCAAAATATCCAAGTTCTGTGAAATGACCAATGTTTATCAGTGGTAGTCATCTTTGTGGTTTACTGATGTGACTGTCAGTGATGTGATTGGTGCTCTGAGCCCAGCTACGTGAGACGGACTGATGTGATTGGTGCTCAGAGCCCATCTACGTGAGATAGACTGATTTGATTGGTGCTCTGAGCCAAGCTACGTGTGATAGGCTGATTTGATTGGTGCCTGGGATTTAGGGACATAGCTAATGAGCTCCAGCAGCTGATGGCAAGACTGGCCTGCAATGCATCTGTGCTTCCTAGGAGATCACATGATGTACAGTAGACACTGCTGTTAAAAGTACAAGGTGACTAAACTGAAGTTGGCCATCATCTGTGTTTTTCGCCTGTATTTTTAACTCATCACTCCACATCCCTCTCTCTACACACACACACACACACACACACACACACACACACACACACACACACACACACACACACACACACACACACACACACACACACACACCCTAAGGCATGCCTATGACAATGGCAATCTGCATGGTGAGTAATGCAAAACTGAAAGCCCAGAAACTCCCACGGACACACATTTAAAGCTACAAGCTTAACCTGGAAATAGGGGGCTGAGTAAACGCTTACGTAAACACACCAAGCATAACAACATTAGAACATCCCAACGCAACACAACTGCTCCTGATTTGTTTTGATCCAGCCGTAGCTTTAAGGCTACTGGGTGAATGTCTGCCTGTGTGCGCATCAGCCTGAGTGGGTACAGGGACAGGCTATGAATAGTTATTCAGCTGTCAGTCTGGGTCAAAGAAAGCCTGCGTGGGCATGTGCTGTGTGCTATGTGCACAACACACACACACACACACACACACACACACACACACACACACACACTTTTACTGGCAAAATATAGTTCCCATCCAGCAGGAACAACTGTCAGAGGACAGGATGTGGATTTAAGTGCATCTTCTCAGGCGAGGTAGGTCATGTGATCACAAGCTCAGATTCCTGAGTCACGTCTCAAGGGGGCTTGTGAAGGCCTCTCTGGTCATGTGATCTCCCGTTCCCAGTAAGGCCCAGCCCATTCATGCCATGGCCACTTCATCAAAGTTTCATTAGTGACGGTTCAACAGCTGTGTGTGTGCTCCACCACTACTGTGTGTTTACTGCTAAAGATAACTGAAACATAACCAACCAATCTCTAATACAGTCTTTCAGACTCTATGCATTTGCATTCTTTAGTCTACATATATACTCTACTTCTTTCACCTACATTGACTGCTTGTTAAATTTAGGTTCATTTCATAACATTGTATAGAATCTAGTTGCTTTTACGAGTTACCTTCATGTTTGACTGTGAGTTAGTGAGTCTTTCTACTGCCATGATGAGGCAGGTTGTGTTGCATGTTGTGTAATCGCATTGCGTGTGTGTGTGTGTATGTGTGTGTGTGTGTGTGTGTGCGTGCGTGCGTGCGTGCTTGCATGTGTGTGTGTGGTTGGTGTGTAACCAGAACTGAGCTCTGAGCGTGACAGCACATTACAGTGGCCATGGGAACAGAGAAGAGATAACTCCTGTTCATAAACTGTGTGTGTGCCTACACAGCTCTTCTAGTTCTTTCCACCTCACCTTCTCCTCCTCCTCCTCTTCCTCCTCCTCATGTTCTTCCTGTCTGCTTTTCTTCTCCTGTCATTTTCTATTGCCTGTTTCCCACTCATGGTCTCGACCTCTACGGCCCGCTTCTAAATTAAGACATGCTACCAGGATATTGTCGCCGTCCGTCCGTCCGTCCCCTCCCTCCCTCTCTCCGGCTACTTCAGTCAAGCCTGCTTTCCTGCAGCAATTATCTCTTCTTCACCCACTTCACTGATCTCTACCTCCTCCTCCTCCTCCTCCTCAGTTAACACACTTCAGCATTCATCAGCTTCTTTCTGTGCAAACACACACACACACACACACACACACACACACACACACACACACACACACACACAACCACTAAATGTCTGTCTCTTACCAATAACATGCTTACACCCCCTCTCGCTCTCACACACAAACACACTATATTTCTGTCTCTTTATCAACACCACACTTGCACCCCCTCTCGCTGTCTCTCTCTATGCACACACACACGCACGCGCACACATACACACGCATTGAGCAACACACACATTCGATGAATAACTGCTGCAATGAATCTGCTGGTAACCATGGATGACGCCAGTGAGCCACTCCCCTGATGGCTAATGTCAGACACAGCTGGATGTGCCATCAACTACATATCACAGAGATGGCACAGACAGAGAGAGAGAGAGAGAGAGAGAGAGAGAGAGAGAGAGAGAGAGAGAGAGAGAGAGAGAGAATAATGGCATGGGTTTCCAGAGTTGCCTCTAGCTACCACCAACCCACATTACAGGCAAATGAGCCCCACACCAATGAAGTGGCAGACATCAGCACGGAGGCTGAACCTGTCTGTTTGTGATCACTCCATCCAGATCACTCCTCTATGTCATTCCATACACTTGGGTAGTGCTGCCATTATTAACATTAACAAGCACATGACATGCCTATTACAAAAGCATTCCATAAGGAACCCAAACATTCAACTCATCAGAACAGATCTGTGCGCATACGTGCACACACACACACACACACACACACACACACACACACACACACACACACACACACACACACACACACAGAAAAACACACAATAGACTAGACTAAAACAGGAACTGCTATGTCTCCATTTTGCCAAAACAAGTTATTTCAGTAAGGGTAATCAAGAGCGCAGATGATTAGGCTATACACACACACACACACACACACACACACACACACACACACACACACACACACACACACACACACACACACACACACACACACACACACACACACACACCTCTGAACTCTGAGGCCATGCACGTCCCGGCTAGCATTTGTGCAATGCCCGGCTAGAGAGCAGAAAGCTTGTGGGGTTTGGTGATAAGTGTGAGTCATCAACAGCAGAACACCTCCTCTGAGCCGTTTATAAACCAGGGTCACCCACACACACACACACACACACACACACACAGAGAGCACACACACACACACACACACACACACACACACACACACACACACAGACTGATTCCTCGCTATCCATTCTCTCCTACTGGAGCTGGCTGGGGAACACCAGGACTCACTCTCTGCCAGCTGTTGAGTGCTCAGTCACTTTCAAAAGCTATTCTACACATTATTATTATTATTATTATTATTTTATTTTTTTGAGGGGGTGAAGGGTTGGGGGTTAAAAACCTCCATGCTACTACTGCTACACTGCCTAACCAAGGCCTAAACAGTTTAACACTTTATGAAAAAGAAATCATTACTAAAACATTCAGATTCATATAAGACTCACAGCTGTTACTGTACATCCTCCTATGACTTATTATAGGAGTGTCCATTTCCTATTCACACAAGACAGTGAAAGGAAACAACCACAGACTTTACTGCATTACTCAGCTGAGTTTCAAATGCTCACATAAAATGTACAAATAAGTTGGATGGAAGTCCAGTGCCTTCAATTTAGCAAATATCCATACAACAATGACCATGTGTGTAGACAAAGATGGTTTCAGTTTCAAAAACTCTGTATTAAGAGATATTTAAACCCATAGTCCTGATGATGAGTTTATTTGCCCTTATCAGCTAGCATTAGTGGCTATTGTACTAAATTCTATTGTACCAAATACAAAGTCATTTTCTTGCCAACAGCACTCATGACCAAAAACATCAGGGCTATGGATTGGAATGTGCTGGAATATTGCTTAAAGATGAAAGGGCCCAGTGTAGCTATGTCCTCTTACTCAAGCCTGAGATGGCAGAGACTCAAGCAGCCTATTAGAGGTATGCACTGTCTGCCCGCCTGCCGCTGGATCTCACACAGGCTGTGGTGTTCTGAAAGCATTTAAATATGCTCAAACGATCAACGGGGAATCACAGGCAATTAGAACAACAAAAACTGGAGCAAAGCAGTTCCCTCTGAGCCTTTTAGAGAGAGAGAGAGAGAGAGAGAGAGAGAGAGAGAGAGGGGGAGAGAGGGAGGGAGAGAGATTCATTCATTCACACACACCCATTTTAAGTTACCCAGATACACACATACAAAGCAGAGGAATGTGTGTGTGTGTGTGTGTGTGTGTGTGTGTGTGTGTGTGTGTGTGTGCGTGAACACATAAAACACAGGGAAACTGTGTGCACTGTGGGATTGTCTGTGTGGAAAATGGAGACACTAAAACAACATCCCCATGGTGACAGGCCAATATTAGTGGCAGGAGAATATGCCCTACATACAGACCCAAAGAAACAATGGTGGCATTGGATAGTCACCTCTCTGTGTTTATGTATGGATGGTGAGGGGGCTATGTGTGAGCATGGATGTGTGGGAGAGTTCGACCTTGTGTTCTCCTGCGTGTGTGTGTGTGTGTGTGTGTGTGTGTGTGTGTGTGTGTGTGTGTGTGTGTGTGTGTGAGAGAGAGAGAGAGAGAGATCAGAAGATATATGTGTGGTCTCGGCGTGATTGGGTTGCGAGCCTCTATCTTGCCAAAACCGCCAAGGACAGGAGAAAACTGAAGGTCACAGTGAAAATTGAAGGTCTTACATACTGCACATTCTGTGTCCCAATTTGGTCACACACACACACACACACACACACACACACACACACACACACACACACACACACACACACACACAAAGAGATAGCAAGGTGACGTGTGAAGGTTCTGTTCTGCCAATGGTAGCCGCTGCTCTCTGGAGATAAGAGCATCATTTACATTTCCACACAGCTGAAGCCGTCCGCGATGTAAACAAACCGTTGGCTTAGTCCTGAGGGCACGGCAGCATCCAGTGTACAAAACAAACACACTCAGTCATCACTCCAACCATCACAATTCTGCATCCCTATTATTAAAAAAAGTGATTTGCACGCCTCCGTGTGTACACGCTGAATTTTATATGTAGCCCTGTAGCCTACTTCCACATTACCCACAACTTCTTCACCCATATCAGAATAATTAGTGCACATAGCTCTTAGAGAGCGCGACGCAAGCCTCCAAAACACTCACACCCCTAACATGCTTGAACGTAGGCTAGGATACAACTCCTCGCTCCCTGCAGCGCCACTCTGATGCAAATGGCGTGTGTTTATATCAGGATGTTTCAGTATAAACGCTTTTCCCCAGAGACACCCGGTAAACAAACCCAATCCACGTGAACACGAACGCCAAGAGCAAGCCTTTTTAACGTTTGTCACACCGGAGTCCAGTTATAGTCTATAACGTTATGGACGATAATCGCCGTGACATGAGGTAGCCTAACGTTGGAAAGGTAACATAAACATACCGTCATGTTTCCTCACTGTGTTCTGCTAAATGGAAAGCAGCAAAGAATCTTATTACCAAGCTCTTACCTGCACGACACGAATGGATATTGCTCCTTGATGACAATGTATATGGCAGAGCCACACGGTGCGTAATACGGTGCTGGCAAGCTCAAGACTTGCTAAATCGGACTGCAAGCACTAAAGGCTGTAAGTGGCCGTAAGAGAGTTCTCAGGGGCTGTTCATATAGAAGACAATCCCTCGATGAGAACCACACACTCCGTAAAATTCGAACGTTGGCATCCCCTTGCGTGCAACAATGTCAACGTCGAGACAGGTGCCTGTCAAACCGAGGGCTTGCGAGCTGACGTTCCTAACGTTAGCGCCAAGGACTGTTTCATTTCATAATCTCGATACAGGAAGCTCTATCTCCTGTCATAAACCGCGGCTCCACTTGAAAGTCCTCTTGCGAACAACGTTTTCTTGGCTCATTAGTGACAGTCGTGCCTTCGCTGGCTCCACCAGCTGAGGTGCTGATTTCTTCAACACCGCGACCCTGTGGATAGCTGTGACCGTTCTGAGCTCACTTGCGAGGCGGACAGCCTTGCGCCGCCACAGAAAGATGTTATCTACGGAGATGTTCCGTTTGCTAAGACTGTTTAGTCACGTGGTACACAAACCTTGACCTGTGAGTTCAGTTTCAGCCAGGGAATGTTTCCCGAAGTATAGCCTCTGGCTACTATGTAATTATTAGTCAAAGATTTCACCGATGAAAGCAGGGAAGCCTATAGTAAAGTAAGAGACTGTCTTACATCTGAAGCAATAAGAAAAAATACTAAGAAAACAATTCCAAATTATTTTATTCTAGGCAATGGAATGCGCGCATGCGCCTATTTATTCCACAGGCCTAATTTTCACGCATTTGTATTCCATTACATAAATAATGCTATAATGCAAAGAAAAAAAAAACTTTGCAGAAGATTGCCTATAACCTCTCTCTCTCTCTCTCTCTCTCTCTCTCTCTCTCTCTTTGTGTGTGTGTGAATGTGTGTGTGTGTGTGTGTGTGTGTGTGTGTGTGTGTGTGTGTTGGGGTTGTGTGAAGGGGCTGAGTTTATTAAATGGTGAAATGGTCGTTCATTCATTTGCAGGCTGAAAGTTTTACAGATTTTATATTATGCGCACCGCTGTCATTGGCAACCACACGTGCCAAGTGTCACGCGTGCTTATGGGTGCACGCTTGTTTAGCTGCGTTTCTATGTTATGTTATGTAAGCGCGAGGAGTCAGTGGTCGCAGTGGACCAGCAACAATCTCCTGGAGGCGCCGTTTCCACCCCACTGACTCTATGAGCACGAGACCCGCCAAATACTGCGCGTAAGGAAGGACCGTTGGACACACTGTGTCAAACATCAGAGTAGTTTACTTGATTACATCACTTTTCAAGGTCATGCAACTGCACCAGCATCGTCTTTGAGTGCTTTGTGACCACAAAGGCCTACACAGGAATAATGGCTTTGCAAATGGCTAGAAACCAATATATTGTGAACAATATGTTATAAATGAAAATTTTTTGAGTGGTTTGACACTTGTGTTGATAGAGGGGCCGGGGTTTGGCTGATCCTAGTTATTTACTGAGTTTTATATAGTGCAAAGGAGGGTTTTTTTGGAAGCATTAGCCTACCATCCCCCCATTGGTATTCAGAATGACCACAATAGTGATAAAACAGCTCCTTCATTACACATGGAATGCGTCATGATGAATAACATATAATGTGACCTCAGTCACATTCGTCACATTTCCACCATGTCTTCCCCTCAGGACTAGTTTAATCCGTAATACAACTTCAACTTCATGATGATCCCTGCATCTTTTCTTACAATTAAATTTGTAATTGGAGTTCTAGGATAAGAATGTATGTATATAGTTTTAGTTGCAATTAGCCAAGTTTATTTCTTCATTTTGTGCCCCAGAAGTATGGTTGTACAGTCAGAGGCCTTAGTGAATTGCTATCTGTTGTTCCATAAGACAACTGACAACTGTCCCTGTGTAGATCTTTGTGTGAGGAGGTGAGGGGGAGACTATCATGTGTTTTGATATCATGTGTCTGCATTGGAACATCCTTTGCCTTGGTAGTTATCTGCTCTAGCTTACTGGTCTGATTCAATGCAGTCCACATCATCTGGACGACCAGCGCCATCTCTGGCCAACTTGGAATCCCAAACAAATTCCTTGTCCAGTCAGAGCATTGGATCACTATGTGAATTACACGTACTGTTTCTCCCATGATGTGCATCATTGTCATGAGATCTCTCTTCCTGATTTCCCCATCATTACATGACTCTATCTTGCTTTATCTAGAGTTTAAATTCAAATCAGTAACCACAGAAATGTGTATCATATGACAGGCAGGGTCAGATGAAGGAGCACCTTGACGCATGACACTAATGGTGTTCAGATTCAAGGTACACGTCCTAAAGTAGGCAGGCAGTATTCCAATAGAGCCTATTAAGGTAACGCTTTATTTTACGACTCCTGCGTTACCAGTTAGTACATAAAGAACCACAGTCAAGTGTTCCTGGCCTGGTTGGCTTGTTGCAGTATGTTTGTGTGTGCGTGTGTGTGTTGTAAAGATCTGGCTGGATTGAGAAACACAAAGTAAATGAAAAATGCTGTCTGTAGTTTATTACAAGGAAGGACACCATAAAACGGATGGGCAGACAGAATCAGTGACAGGAATAAAGTGGTAGACCAAACAAAAAGGCATCAACGCTTGTCAAAAAGGAAAAAACAGAAGAGTGCGTGGGGGCAACAACAAATTGGTGATCGTTACAGTGTGTGTGTGTGTGTGTGTGTGTGTGTGTGTGTGTGTGTGTGTGTGTGTAAGAGAGAGAGGAGTTGATGTGTGTTGTTCCTGAGTGAAATGAAACTGCTTTTAGAATACAACTGCCTATTTGCCAGGCCAATTACACACATTGAATGGTGCATGTTTTATGTATGTAGCCTGTGTGTGTGTGTGTGTGTGTGTGTGTGTGTGTGTGTGTGTGTGTGTGTGCGTGTTTGTGGGGGGCAAAGAAGGGAGGTTGTATAATATTGATGAGGTTCAAACTGTGCTGTTGGGGTGTGCTGCTACTGCAGCTGCTGTGTCTATTTGGGTACAGGAGGAACCACCCCATATCTGCAGCTGCTTTCCAATCTGACTTACAGTAAGAACCTGTTATTCAACATTCTTTAAAAGTTAACTACCTTCTGATAGGCCTTGAGAAATTAAGAGGGCCCTGCTTAGTCTAAGGACACAGAAAACAATCATGTATAATTGTAACACCCACAAACGTAATAACTTCCCACAAATCCAATAAATCACTAGCGTAATAAAAATGTGCACTTTTAAAATGTATTAATCCTGCATTTGTGGTTTATTACATTTGTGGGAAGTTATTACGTTCGTGGGTGTTACATATAATTATTGAAAAGTCATAATGCGATCCAAGAGTTTGAATGACAGTTTTTTCCAGACAACATGAAGTTGTTGCATGCCTCTCAAACTGAACTGGAATGCACTCCTGCACTTTTCTTTTCTCTTCTGCTATTTTATGTACTTTCACATTCTACCTCCAATTCACTGTGAGCTTAAACAGTCATTACTCTGTTACAAGTCTACTTATGCCACTGTGAATCTAATTTATTATAGCCACTGCTGCATTACAATTCTACTTGTCTGTCTTGTCCCTTCTCTGTCTTATAATGCTCTACCTTAGTCACTGCACTTTATTTTTACTCTTATGCTATGTTTGCACTAAATATACCACTGTCTTGATTGTTCTTTGTTACAGCTTTTTTTTAAAGATATTTTTGGGCTTTTTGCCTTTAATCGGATAGGACAGTGTATGGACAGGAAGCAAGTGGGAGAGAGAGAGAGATGGGGTCGGACTTGGCCCCGGGTCCCCAGAGTAATGGTATGGCACTGTAGCCCACTGAGCCACGGCACCCCCATCTTTATTACAGTTTTAAATGTAACACCACTTGATCCATTGTGAAATGTTGTTTTGTCTCACTGTATACTGTGGGCTTCAGTGTATTGTTGAAATGACTATAAAACCACTTGATTTGACTTGTAAACTCAATGCCTTATCCATAACAACTAAAATCCCCAAAAAGCTGAACGCGCCCGCCCACAGACACACACACACACAGGATTGGCATCATGCAGCGGAGGGCATGTTGCGCTAGAGACTGCCATTAACAGAGAAAAGTCCTTATGTGAAAGTTCACAAATTCCAAGTAGTGGACTTATAAACACTAATGCAACTGCAGTACATGTAAACTTTATGCCCAAATATTTCAATGTGAATTTTGCAAATAGCCTGCCTCGGTTTTTGCCACATGAAAGTTCAAGGCTTTTCACAAGCTCCTCTGAACATTCTTCTTGGGAAATACAGTTGTTTATTTATCATTAATGTGCCTTTGTTTTCATCTCTTCCACCCATGTTTTCGGCACAATTTAACAGCAAATTATATAACAAGTAAAAATGTCCCTGAGAACATGAACATGAACACATCACACATCACACTGATATATGCACACATCATTTTTGCTGCACTTTTGCTGTGCCCTGCATCTACCATTGTGCATGCATCTAGTGTAGGCTACACATCAAAATCCTGGGGCCCAAAATAATCATCCTCAATACACATTAACTAAAAAATGAAGAAACAAATTGCAATTGAACACAATGAATGTTTTCGTATGGTCTAGTTGAAGATGATAAGGATGATGCCAAATGATGTGTTCTGTTTCAGTCAGAAGGGCACTACAACATTACTCCACTATGCCACATTACGCCGCTACTCATAAGATATTTATTTATTTATTTATTTATTTATTTATTTTATTTATTCACTCTAAGAGACACATTAGCCATTTTTTGCATCTCCTGTGGATAAGGGATTAAATGGGTGACGTGTACATAGAGAGATACAGGCGCTTTGGTTCCGCGAGATGTGGGCAGACAGACAGTACAAGAGGATGTGGGGGGAGTTTGACGTGGCAATACCGGACATGACATAAGATTTCACAGTGTAGCCGTACTGTCGACAAGCTGGGCTTTGCGTGAGGATAACGACTCGGGATAGTCTGCACAAGGGTCAGACCACCGTCCAGACGGACTATATCCTCGCACAGCTGCAGAGATGTGGCTGGTCCTTCTGGCTGCGCTGCTTCCGATAGTGCGCTCTGCGTACGAGGTGGACCCCCAGAAGCTTCAAGGCCTGGCAAAAGCTAAAGTAGAGGTAACGTAACGTTATAGTATCATGATGGTGCTGATGAGGAAGAGAGCAAGATGGCTTGTTCATCTTAGCCATTGCTATTATTTGAGCAATTTCTCCAGCCTGTTTGTGGATTCATGTCATAACAATGGATAGTTTCCTGTGCCTCATTTCATGGTGTAACGTTATAGCATAACGCATTGGTGGTCGCTGTCTCTTGATGCATTCGGCTATGTTTAATTTACGCACTTAAAAAGGCGGTGGTAAAGATATGATTTTTCTAGCAACGTCTAGAAAAGAAAACCATAATTCGTCTATTGTCAGTATGAAACTGCCGGAGAGATCAAAGACAAGGGAAGATTCACTCATTCTTCATTTAACGTTAACGTTAATGAGGTTATCTATTGTGTTACGACGGTGTAATAAATACGCGCAGGACACGCAGCTGGAATCCGACTGTCTCTTTCCATAATAAAAGTTGTCAATGAAATGATCAATGTTATTTTTCATCGCTGGTTGGAAGTGCCAAATAACGTAAGCCTACTTTACGATTATGCACTAACGTGAGCTGGTAAAGCTTTATCAGTGCCATAACGTTATCTCAGCACTCCACTCTCTCTCTTTTGTATTTCCTCCATGGTTTTCGCACAAAGGAGAGAGTAGCCTGAGGGTGTTATTCCTCACCGGAAGGTGAAACACGAGTACGGTAGCCTAGTTGGCATTACAAGAACACTGTGAGAAGTTTTTTTCAGTGTAGAAAGAGAAGACATTTGGTTACATCCCTTATGGGCAGGGGAGTCCTAAAGTGGCAAGAGTCTCAAAGATAAGTCGGCTGCCTTTTATAACATGACCTCCCCCTTTTGTTCTGTGGACACACACACACACACACACACACACACACACACACACACACACACACACACACACACACACACACACACACACACACACAGGAACACTTGCATGTAATTTTCTTTTACCTTAAAGGCCTACCCTTTTAACCTCACATCTCAATTTATCTCCCCTTGCAGACCTGCGGAGGATGACAGCTGAATCGATTGAGGGAGGTAGGTAACAAATTCTATGCTTGTTCAGATGGATTATAATATTTCCTAGCTGTCATGTTTACTTCTCATCTTTATTGCTTCTTTCAGGTCAAGGCCTTTGTGACACAAGACATCCCTCTTTAGTATCCTTTCACAGACTCTTGACACTGTGCTAAAAAACATTTATTTTTTTCTATTATACTGACCACAGATGACTCATAGTTTCAATTCATTAGTGTACCTTATCAGGGGTGGGTACACCATTTACTCCTCTTATCAAATGAATACACAGGATGCAAACACTAACCTTTTCAGTGAAGTGTGGTACTTCAAGTGAAAATCTTACGTTGAAATCAGATAGGCCTACTGTATGTAATGGTGGCTAAACTCACGTGAATGCAGTTTAACCACCTCTCAAACTTTGGTAATAGAGTTTATCCAACTGTTATAGAGATTATGCACCAAATGTAACTAACATTGCCAAATCCCATGGCAATTATCTTCATTTAAAATGTAATACCACAGCTATAATCTGTCAACAAACCCCTATTTTACCCCTACAAAACAATATACATGTATTGTGTTGACAGGTTAAAAAAATCCAGAACAGTGTGTTGTTCAGACACCCATTGAAGTATATGGCTATGCTTTCTGTAGCTGCTGTATTGAATACAATGTAAGTGAGTAAATGCAGTTGCTGCGACAAATCTTAAGTATTCCATGAGACCTTCAACAAAATTGTTTTGTCGCAGCATGTTCAGTAGCACAGATTCCGACTCCGACACAGATTTGTCGTCTTGGTGTGTTCTCCTTAACTACTGTCTTTTAGCCATAACCTGGTGATGAAACACATCCCCGGGGCTGACCCTGAGCTCGTCCTGCTTGACCACTACTATCAGGAACTGGACGTGAGTCACTCTTCTCAAACTTCCTCAAGTCAGACCACATCATAGTGAACATGCTGAACATGCTACAGTCAACTTAGCAAAAATAAAAGAATGGTTATCTGTCCTGTCAGTAAAAATCTCCTGCTTAAAGGATAGCTCCGGAGTAAGTTTAAGCATAGCCCTATTGCACGAGTCTTCTAACAATATATTTTGCATGGAATGAAAGAATTTCGAACAGCATAGACTTAACGCGAAACATGTGCTTGTTTGCTTCTGCGTTTGGTCTATGCTGTTCCAAATTATTCCACTCGATAACTGGTGCATTTAGTATGCTCCTTCAACAAGCCTATGCTTGATTCATTCAGGAGCTATGCTTTAAATCAGTGGTTCTCAAAGTGTGGTCCGGGGACCACTGGTGGTCCGTGAGCAAGCTCAAGTGGTCCGCGAAGGGATTTCCAAAAAATATGTGAATTTAGTCTGTGTTTCTCATTAACATTATTTGAAGGCCAAAGATGAGTTGTTCAATGAATGCTATGAGGTAGGCATGCAATTTACATTAAAAACTTCAGGCTATGTGAATTTGAAGTGCCTATTATACCTATTTAGAATACCTACTGTATGCAGGCCCGCTGATTAGGTCAAAAGGTATAGTGAAGCAGCATGTGACTTGGAGAGGGGGTGTGAGGGCAGGTGGTCCCTGAAAAACATTTTTTTGGCCAAAGTGGTCCTCGTTCTGAAAAAGTTTGAGAAACACTGCTTTAAATGAATCAGACACAACAGTGATAGGCTGTTATGTCTGAAAGGTTGTTGTGTCTGTATCAGAAAGTTTGTTTCTTCTCATGCCATGGGATCTACAATAACGTGTGTGTGTGTGTTTCTTCAGAGTATGACTGTGTAACTGCTTAACCTTGAGCTGTGCATGTAACTGACCTGCTGTCTGTCTGTCATGTAGCGTATCCCTCTGTCTGACATGACGCGGGTGGAAATCAACACCCTGCTGTCAGAGCTGGGCTTCTACAAGAAGGCCCAGGAGGAAGACGAGGTGCCCGAGGAGTTCCGCTTCTCCCCCGCCAAAAGCAGTCCCTTCCCTGAGGACCAGGCCCCTCCGAGCGAAACGCCAGCCGACGCTCAGCACCCCGACTTATAAACCGCCCGGGAGACTCCCGATACTGGACCACTCACTCACCTTCATCTGCACATTCTGCCTCAAAACGTCCACAGCGCATATACTTGCCCCCAAGTTACTGCTCTTCTTTTAGGATGTGCATGATTGTGTGTTTCCCGTCCTCCTGTGAGTGTGTGAGACTGTAGAGTGTGTGATGTGTGTTGTCGAGACACTGTGTGTGAGGGTGTGGGTGTGTGTGTGTGGGTTAAATGTTTGGCAATACTCTTCCTCAGCTGGTGTGTAGCCACAGACCCTCCTATTCTAGACTTTAATGATGCCTGGAGCAGAAAATCTTCGGATTGGCTCAAGGCTGATGACACTTGTCTTAGGAGGAGGGGCTTAGCTACATGAAAAGCTGGGGAAGTCGGTCAGTTGAAAAAAAATAAAATAAAAAGGTTAACATTGTGAAGACCTGTTTTTATCAAAGATGTGAATAAAGACTACACCCAGTCATGTGTAGTTGTTTACAGTATCTTTTGCTTTTAATGGTTAAATGTGTGTTTTACAGAGGGGCATGCGCTGGCGCTAAGCAATCTTTGCGAGTATGTACAGACTCAACTAACAGTGAGACACACACACACACACACGCGCACACACACACTCAGTGGAATCGGCAAGCACAAGTGAATCAAAATCAGCTTCACTTTAGCCAGCCTAGGGACGCTAATATATACTCTTTATACAAAACAAACCAAGCTCAATTCTTTCCATCATTTCTCTTTAGGAGTATAATTGAAAAAAAGCTGGACATGACTACTACCCACATTTGCCTACTGTACAGTACTTTATGAGCTAGATTTAAAAAAAAAAACACTTAAGAATTTTGCTGGCTTTGAACTTAACAAAATGTAAGGACTTTGGCAGTGGTCTGCCCTTTTTTAGGATGCTGTGGAGAAAAGGTGACAAGTGTCTTTGTGAAGTCTGTACACCCACACAACAAAAACAATCCAACCATAAATAAGAGTGGGTCAGACACACCCAAAGTGTGTGTGAGTGAGTCAGTCGTGCTTGTGCAAGACAGTGCGAATCTGTGTGTGTTTGTGTGTGTGTGTGTGTGTGTGTGTGTGTGTGCGTGCTGAAGACCCCACTCTGTAACCTGTAAATCTGGAGTGTTCTCTCAGACCTTGTGACTCATTGGGCTGAGGGATCAGGGTGGGAGGGTCTCCGCATAGTTACATCATCAGTTCGCAGTGCAGCCACCTGTGCTCCGTATGCAACTTAAATACAAAATCACTTGAACAAGAACTAGTAACATCATCTGAATCTGAACGCCATCCAATAATATGAACGCTGGAAACAGAACTCATGTCTGCATGTTCCTGTTTCACACACATGCACACCTGTGGATGCTAAACAACATCAAATACAGCATCAGCTTGAGGGATTTACAATACACACATCCCTCTGCTATCCTCTGGTCCAGCTAGATACAGTACACACATCGCGCATTTAGATTACTTCTTTTTTTTTAAAAAAAAAAGAAAAGAAAAAACAACAAAAAAAACTTAATTTAGTCCTGATAGCTCTCTGGTGGAAGGGAACTGCTCTCTTGAGGTTAAAATGATAAAATAACTTAGTTTCTTATCTTTTAAAAACAGCGTCACTCAGCATATGAAAGAAAGGTGTGTGTGTGTGTGTGTGTGTGTTGGTGTGTATGTGAGAGCAGGTCACATGTCAGAGTGCGCTTGGCAGATCATCTCGTAGCGACGCAGATGGTTGACAAGCGACTGTACATAGGTGAACACACACTTGGAGTCTGGTTTGTTCCCCATGATCATCATGTCCTCAACCTCCAAGAGAGGCATGCAGTTAGCATATTTCCTGTGAATCAGAACAAGAGACAGACAGACAGACAGAGGGAGGGAGGGAGGGAGAACAGGGGTGGGGGGTAAGATAGTAGTAATAAGTTAGCCTGGGAGAGGATGGCATTAACACTGGTCCAACCCCAGCAGAGAGCTTCATCAACAAAAGCAGCTGCAAAAACTAGGACCTTCAGCTGAGGAAACGGCAAGGCAATTACTACCAGTGGCCACTAGATGGAGTCCTAGTCCTTCACTACAGGACTTGGATTGTCTAATACAGGGATCTCCAACAAAAACAAAGTCTGTGGCCAAGAGCTTCTCTACAAGTACATTAAGTACGCCCATATTATTGATAGACCTGGAGATACAGTAAATTCTACATCCTTTACCATCCTATATACTTACAGTGAAGTTCCAGGTGTCATCTAAATTTGTAGGGAGAATAATACTGTCTGACATTCACTGGCAATTTTACTTTTCATAGGTTGTGTTGCTATACTGGATATGCCATAGGACCAGGACCTACTGCATGCACGGAGATGTAGCCTATGCAGTAAATCCAAATATGTAGATTATTAACTTAATTTATTTATTGTTTAATTTTAAACCAATTTTCTTTTTTGAAAGTATGTAGATTATTTGATATATATGTATATGTAGATTATTAATTTAACTTATTAATTTATTTATTGTCTAATTTTATATTATTTGATAGTTGTTTGTATATCTCTTCTTTTCTCTTATCTATTTTTTGGCTGCTGTGATGACTGAATTTCCCCTTTGGAGATCAAATAAAGTCTTATCTTAACTTATCACTATACTACAGGTATAACCAGTTATGGTGCGCAGTACCAGCATCAGCTCTCATCAGTTATTCTAGGATCACTGGGCGGGATTTTTGAATTTGATTTAATTTTATCACTTTTGAGGCTTTTTGCGACAACAATTTAATAATGTCTCCCTGGACGTTCTGGAGAGTTACTCTCAAGCAGGTGTCGGCTACTGGTAGCCCTTAAACTACCTGCTGGAGACCCTACTATAAATCTGAAACAAGCTATAAGGATTTTCTTTTGAGAATCTAACTATGCAGGTATCCATGTTTCCATATCCAGGTCAGCTCAATGATGTCATTAAATACAAATGATCAGCTCCATCTGCACGCACACACACACACACACACACACACCCCTCTGCTGGCAGTGGTGTACTTGTGGTATGGATGTGTGTATTTACTGAAGGATTTGCGTGTCAGAGGTGCTGAGAGAAAACAGAGCAGCCCCCCATGGCCTAGTGCCATGTCATCCGCATGGCCATGTTTGGAGGCCAAGACAATGATGTTACACACACACACACACACACACACACACACACACACACACACACACACACACACACACACACACACTGAAGGATCTTGCATGGGAACAAAATACATGTTGCTAAGCAGCCAGACAGCACATAAATAAAACTCATACTAAATGAATTTAGAATTCTTCAACAAAGCAACTACTTGTATTTTCCATGCGTGTGTCCACAGGTAGACACAGACAAATGTCTAACCCCCCTCCCAATAAACACAGTAGCTAGCCAGGAGAACGAAAAAAAATCTGTGTACAATTCCATCAGTAGCAGTGACCGATGGCCGCTATTGTCGTCTCCATCTGTAAGGCGGGGCTTTTGAGGGGAGGGCGGGGCCAGTCTCACCGTAGGGGGGGTGGGGGGGTAGCAGAAGGCGTGGCCTGTGAGGTCAGGCCGAGCCTTTGGTCTTGACGAGGCCTTTGAGCACCAAGCCCCGGTAGAACTCCTGCAGGTACGTGTACACGCACTTCCAGTCCGGCTCGCGCATGCCCACCATGTCCTCCACGTCCAGCAGACGCGGCACGTCTGCCAACTCCCTGTGCCCCGAGCACCACGCCAACGCCACACACACACACACACACACGTACACACATACGCACACACAGACAGACACACACAAAGACAGGAAGGAGGGAGACAGAGAAAGGTAGGAAAGAAGGCAGACAGAAAGAAAAAAAAAACAGAATGAAGACAGGAAAAAGCAGGAAAAGAAAGGAGGAAGTATGGATCCAAAAAGGATGACCAAAGACAGAATGAGAACAGAAGAGAAAAAAGAAATGACAGAGAGGTAAATGAAAAAGTAAAGAAAGGAATGAAAGAAAAGAGGAAAAGAGCGTGAACAGCCAGGGAGAGAGGTGTGAAGAGATAGACAGAGAGAAGGGGAGAGACACACACAAAAAAAAAGATACGTTATATTCTCAGGTGTCAAAACAAACACTACATGTGTCCACATGCTCATCAACCACAGAAATCAACAGGACTTGTGCCGACATGCCTCTCAAACTACACACACACACAGACACACACAACATGGTGTCCAATGGAGCGCCAGGTGACGTCCATTACACCTGTTGTGTGTTTGGGCTAATAAGTGCATGTGAAGTGCACACATTGATAGAACAACACTTTTGTACACTACAGTCTACACACAGAAACAACAGTTAAACACACACACACACACACACACACACACACACACACACACACACACACACACACACACACACACACACTCAATCTCTCTCTCTTTCTCTCTCTCTCTCTCATACACTCACATACATACATATTTAAAAACATGTATACACACATATACTGTGAACTAGAGGCAAAAGTGTTTGTGTGTATGTGCGTGAGGGTGAGTTTCAAACTGGTGTTCATGGAAACAGATGGGCTATGGACTATGACCTGTTCTACAACAGCTGTGCACGCACACACACATACACACACACACGCACACACGCCACATTGTGATTTTGGATGTCATAATATTCCTAATCTGAGAGACTAGTGTGTGTTTATATCTGAGCTATCAGCGGAAATCATCTCAGTCTGTCTTTTCTCACCACAGCCTAATATATTTGTGTCGGTGCAGGTGTGTGTGTGTGTGTGTGTGTGTGTGGTGGGGTGTCTGGGTGGAGGTGCAGGAAGGGTGATGGTCAGAGAGAGAGAAAGGGGGGCATGCAAGAGACACACGACCCTGATCCTGTGTCATCATCATCATCAACATCAACAAGAGCAGCAGCTTGGTGGTGAGAGTGGTGGATGGCAGCCAACAGGAAGGAAATAGCAGGAGAGAGAGAGAAAGAGAAAGATAGAGAGACAGACAGAGAGAAAGAGAGAGAGAGAAACAGATAATAAGCACCTATCAGGAAAAGAGAGAGAGAGAGAGAGAGAGAGAGAGAGAGAGAGAGAGAGAGAGAGAGAGAGAGAGAGAGAGAGCGCAAGAGAGAGGGGAGGAAAGGACGGATGGATAGATGGATGGATAGAGGGATGAATGTAGCAGAAGTAGTAGATGAGTAAAAGATGAGTAAAAGATGAGTACACTTGGCATTCCGGGGCCATCTGCGCTTGCAGGTCAGAGGGTAGGTAGTACATGCCCCTATTGGGGCGCGCTGGTTAGGACTGCAGCCTCACCCGCAGGCATCCGCCACCAAGAGCAAAGGTCAGAGGGGTCAGGGAGGTCGGGGGGGAGGGGTCACATGAGGTTAGATCATAGGTCACATGATGAGGTTGTCATGTTGAGGTTGAGTCACACATTAATTCAGTTAGGACTCATCTGTTCAGAGATCAGTTCACAGAAACACACACCAGACCCCTATACCCATAGAACACATAGGAGAAGAGATGTATGCACTTACAGTGTGTGTGTGTGTGTGTGTGTGTGTGTGTGTGTGTGTGTGTGTGTGTGTGTGTGTGTGTGTGTTGGCGAGTGACTTATGTGTGTGTGCACTCTACTCACTCGGCTGTGTCGAAGGCCAGCTGGAAGTTTTGTCGGCGGTTGGCGGGGCTCAGGCTGTCGTAGTCGAAGGCCTCGGGGAAGAAGTTGTGCACCAGCGCACAGAACGCCATGCCATCGCACCAGCTCGTCGAGAAGTTCTGGATCTCCACATTCTGCACACACAACAGAGAGGGAGAGAGGGAGACAGAGAGACAGAGGTTGGTGGGACAAATATACAAAAATGAGGACTGGAGTGACTATGTGTGTGTGTGTGTTTGTGTGTGTGTGTACACGTGTGAGAGAGAGAGAGATCCCTCTCCTTACATTCTAAACTACTTTTTCATTCGGAATGCATTATTAGCAGTGTTGGGTGTAACGCAAGTTACAGTAACGTAAGTTACAGTAAAGTAACTACTTTTTTCGCAAAAAAGTAGTGTAACACGTTACCGCTGAAAATTTGGTAACGTTACGTTCCCTACAGACATATTTGACATGTTGCGCAATAGCGCCATCATTTAATAGAGACCCTTCAGTGACTGATGGCTCCAAGAGAGCAAGCAGCAGCGAGAAACAGCCAACAATAACTTTTGAGGGACTATGCTCATTACTTCGAACTCATTGAAACTAAGGGGAGGAATGTAAGTGTAAGGTGTAAACTGTGCCCTGGTAAGAAAGTTCTGCCGTTAATTCAACTGCTAACCTTTCCAAGCATTTGAAAGTAGCCTAAAGCATGCTAACGTGGAGCTTATAGCTCAAGATCCACGGGGAACTGATGATTCAAGCTAGTTTTGTGCTGAGTTGTTTTTGTTGCCTCACAGCTGTAGGCCTATTAAGCCATTTTATTTTATATCCTCAAGCCATCAACATGAAACCATTTTGTGGTTAGCCTATTCTTTTTTTTTGTTGGAATTTAATTTTGAGACACATGCCATTTTGAGGTTGTCATCACGTTCATAAGGAGCCTGTATTGAGGCTGTTATTTACTACTGTTTCACAGGGCTTTAGTGTTGAAGCCTGTAGCCAAATATTTTCATGTTAAGAGCAGAATAAAGAGCATAAAAGAAATACCTGTTATGTCATCAATAGAACTTTTTTTTTTTATTAACAAAAGTAATGTAAAAGTAACGAATAACATAAAAAAGTTACTTTGCATAGAAGGTAACTAAGTAAAGTAACTGACTACTTTTCCAAGAAGTAACGAGTAACGGGCAAACACTACTTTTTAAAAGTAACTTCCCCAACACTGATTATTAGTCATGGCAATGAAGCTTACTGAATTGAAGTGAATGAAATGAGATAAAGCAAGAACTCAATCTAAAGCGCAGGTGTGCTGTGCTGCTGCTCACCTGGTAAGAGCGAGTCTTGGCCCGGCACCAGTCTAGCAGCATCTGCTTGATGGAGTTGGCATTGGGCACCCCAAAGCTGGTGGAGCGCTGCACCTTATTCACCCGCGCCACTGCAGGGTTCCCCACACTGCAGGAGGGGAGAGAGAGAGAGAGAGAGAGAGAGAGAGAGAGAAAGAAAGAGATAGAGAGAGAGAGAGAGAGAGAGAGAGAGAGAGAGAGAGAGAAATAGAAATAGAGATAGAGATAGAGATAGATAGAGAGAGAGACAGAAAATTATAGATTACAAGATATGGGTTTCTTTCTTTAGCTTACTGGCTAGCTTAGCATCAGTTATAATTATAAAGTTTTATTTAATTTCATCTTGCCTAGTCTAGTCTAGTCTAGTCTGGTCAGGAATATACGTGAGGGAGTCCTTACCTTCCTGGGTCCAGCTTCTCCATCATGGCCTTGCGGGCCTGATTGGCAGTGCTCTTGGGCATCGTCTGCGCCCTCATCAGCTCCTTCCTCCGCTCCTGCTGACGCCGATCGTTTGCCGAGGGGTCCTCCCGATCAAACACACTGACACCAGACACACAGAGACAGTCATTTATAATTTCACATAATGTCCAGTAGTATATGATGCTACAGAAATGAAGTCAACTAAAGCCTAGTGTTGCATTGTGGGTACTCACCTGCCCACCTTCTTTGCTGAGCTGGAGGATGAGGAGGAGTAGCTGTAGGATTTGCTCTGCATTGTGCCCTCTGACACACACAGGTGAGACAGCAGACAGGTGAAGGAAGAGATGGATCAGGCAGGTGGAGGTGAGCACACATCACAAACAGCCTAACCCGACCCCCCCAAACACACACACACAGACGCACAGACACACACACACACACACACACACACACACACACACACACACACACACACACACACACACACAGATAGCAGCACTAATGCTACTGTACTTACTGTCTGTCTTCTGCACGTAGCTGGACTCCACTACAGTACTACGGCTTGACCTGCTGCCATCATCTGGAACACAGACAGACAGACAGACAGACAGACACACAAAGATTAATGAATGGAATTTCTCAGTATTGCATTGTCCTGACCCTCTCTCATAAATGCTAAAATAATTTCAGTTCTCCTGTATGGAAAAATAATGAATTAAGTAGGTTCGAGGAACAACTTCCAAGTGATCAAGTGATTGTGACTTTTTTCCTATTACGGTGTATTTTGTTAATTTTCTCGTAAGGCAACCCTGGATGGAACAGAAGCATTGCACTGTGGGAGTTGAGGGTTAAACAGTGTGTGTGTGTGTGTGTGTGTGTGTGTGTGTGTGTGTGTGTGTGTGTGTGTGTGTGTGTGTGTGTATAAGTGTGTGTAAGTGTGTATATGTGTGCGTAAAAAGGCTGCACCTGCGAAGCGGTTGGTCTTGGTGACCTGGCTGACTGTCGAGCCGTCGGCTGACCTCTCCACCTTTTTGGTGACCATCTCTCCCGCTTTTCCCTTCTGAGCGCGCTCCTCTCTCTGCTTACGGATCTCCTCCAGACGCTGGTCTCGCTCCTTCTCGCGCAGGTCTGACCACACACACACACACACACACACACACACACACACACACACACGCACACACAAAGGATTAGAGAATGCAGACACA
>JAODXP020000019.1:22477892-22480392 GCA_027497455.2 Sardinella longiceps
ACACACACACACACACACACACCAGTGTGCTGGCTTGAGGACTATGTGTGTGTGTGTGCTCAGTCCCCTGGACAAAAGCTATGAGCTATGACACCAACCTTTAGAAAGCATTCAGTACATTTATGTCTGTCTGAATGTCTGTCTATCTATCTGCCTGTCCTGGACATTGCAAAAATCACACACGGACACACATACTTCTGGACACAACGTCCACTATGGAGGTCAAATGCCTGCACTTCTTTTATCGGACGACCCGACCTCGTTCTGTTTATAGATACACGCCGGGTCCAGAGGATATTCACACACACACACGCAGACACAAACACACACACACACACATTAACCAGATGACTTCTAGGAACCTATAGTTATCTAATGACAGTGCATGCACAGACACACACGGACACACACACACACACAATCATCTTTTCAGGGAAAAGTGTGTCTATGAATAACTGAACGACTGAGTAAACTAGAATGTAGAAAGAGGCTTGGCGTCACTGGGTCAGTGTGTGTGTGTGTGTGTGTGTGTGTGTGTGTGTGGAGTATGAGAAAGAAAGAAGTGAGAGCAGTATGACAAGAGGGAAAAAGAGATAAAGCAGAGTAGTTGAAACTGCTGGGAGAAGTTCAAGCATGTAGGCTATGCTGTGATGATGTGCACTGTGTGTGTGTGTGTGTGTGTGTGTGTGTGTGTGTGTGTGTGTGTGTGTGTGTGTGTGTGTGTGTGTGTTAAATTGGCCTATGCATGAAAGATAAATGATCGGGCTTTAGAGGGATGAGTGAAGCTTAAAGGTCAACAGAACTCCAATCTTCTGACATTCCCTCACACACACACGCAACCTCTTGGCAAATCAAATAACCACCTCTCTGGCCAAGTGTCTCTCTATCTCACACACTCAATGACACAAAGCCTCTTTCTGCATTCTAGTTTAACCACTGACCATTGCTGGACTCCAAATGCCCTCTATCTTTCTCGATCTCTCTCTGTCACACACACACGCACGCGCACACGCACGCACACACACACACACACACATACTCTCTCACACTCTCTCACACACGCACACACACTCTCTCTCTCACAACAATACCACTATATGTACTGTAGCATCCTCATTAGTTACGATGCAATACCGTTCATACTAACACGTGCGTTTGCAGAAAGTTCTAGAACACTAAGATAAAGCAGAACCAGACACGGCTGATCTCTCTAAATCCCCATCCATCTTTGACAAACCCCACACACGGTGGGGATCATACCATGCTGTTGCTACGGGAGGTGCTGGTTGGCATGGAGGTGGTTGAGGAGGATCTCCGAGTGGAGAAAGCAGGGGGGTGCGGCACGGCCTCCACCTCCGCATCAGGGGTCACGCCATCTGTGAGGTCAGCCTCGGAGGTCACGCCATTCGCTGGACCGGAGATGAAGGAGTCAAAGCTAACGCCATCCAAAGCACTCGCACCATAGCCAGGGTCAAAGGTCAAGCCATCCACAGCATCAGGGAACAAATAAGGCTTCATGTCTGGGCTGATGTCCTCTGAGGAGACCATAGGCATGCTTGGCTGCGTGTCGGACATTGGCCCACCCAGAGAGTCAAAGGTCATGCCAGCGCCTAGACCAGAGGTCAGGTCATTGTTCATACCCAGGATCAGACCATCACTTAGGAGGTGTGAAAGGTCAGGCAGCTGCACAGTGGCTTGCTGAGAGCTGGGCAAGACGATCGGGGGGAATTCTGGGAGTTGTAGTGTGTGGCAGAGTGCATCCACCTGGCGCACCAGTCGCTCCTGCTGCAGCCGCAGTCGCAGGTTGTCCTGCTGCAGCTCCTGCAGCATATGCAGCAGTGGGCCCAGGAGTCGCTCCTGCAACCGCCGCTCCAGATGATGCCCGAAGCCCCGCAGTTCCGCCCGCGCTTCACCCACCGCCTCCTGCATGCGCTGCTCCACCTCCTGCACCACCACCTCCTCTTCCTCCTCCACCCCCACCTCCTCCTCCTGGCTAGCTCCCTCCTCGTCCGCCTCCAGCGGAGACAGCAGGTCGCCGATCACCGACTCCAGCCCCGACTCCGCGCACTCCGCCGCCGAGGGCTCCACGCTCACGCCCGGCATTCTGGGGTGGGAAAAAACGTTTCCGCTTTCCGCCAAAACCGCACGAGGAAATGAAACCTTCTCCTTAGGCTCCTCTTCTCCTCTCTCCACCTGTTCTTGAGTTTCTTTTCTTTTTTTTCTTCTTTTTTTTCACACAGAACAATTCACTCGTTCCCTCCAGCCACTGAGGATCAACCTCTCTGCTCTCTTCTCTTCTTTCGTCTCTTCTTTTGTGTCGTCCTCTTCTCCCTTTTTCCCCCTCAAGCTTCTTCTTCTTTCCCTCCTTCTGATGGGGATTCACAGAGGATGACCGCAGCGGTCACGTAAATCACACAAACTTCTCACTCCTCGCCGAGTCCAACTCCCTCAGTCCCCGAGCAGCTCAGGAGTAGCTCTCCCTCTCGTCCAGTCTGTGCGT
>JAODXP020000019.1:22485392-22490392 GCA_027497455.2 Sardinella longiceps
GGTATGAAGGGCAGCGTCCACATTAAGTGCCCAAATGAGAGTCCTGCCCAGATGGATGGGCCTCATTGGGTGCATTAGAGTGGGCCTGTGTGTACCTTACGGCTGCACTCACTGTTCAAGCACAGACCAGGGACAGACTTATTGCACCCGTCTCTACCTGCACAGCACTCACTTGGAGCCCACCGCTGAGCGCACACACACACACACACACACACACACACACACACACACACACACACACACACACACACACACACAGTCGCACAAACACGCTTATAAAGAGAGGACAATTCCTTAAAAGGCAGATTAGACAGTAAACTAGACTCTAAACACATGGCAGAAAACACTGCAGCTGATAGGACACCCACCCTCTCTCTCTCTCTCTCTCTCTCTCTCTCTCTCTCTCTCTCTGTGTGTGTGTGTGTGTGTGTGTGTGTGTGTGTGTGGTGATTTAATGTTGATGTATTTGGGGCTCTAGCCTCTGAGGTAGAGCAAAAGACCTTGTGTAAAGACAGCTCCTCTGGAGCCTGGACTGTCTCTTAAATAAACAGTTTGGGTTAAGGGCCTTTACGTACAAGCCAAAAAACAGCTGCCAGTGTGTGTGTGTGTGTGTGTGTGCGTGTGTGTTTTGTGCACGTGTCTAAACTATATGATCAAAGTGATAAGCAGCAGGTCTGTGTGGAGACTTGGAGAAGCTGAGGACGCACCCTACTGTTAGTATTGGTCTCCAGCAGCCTCAAGCCAGAGAACACATTGACACAAGTCCAGTGTTATTTATTAAATAACACATTGACACGAGTCAAGTGTTACTTATTTGATAACACATGGAGACAACTCCAGTGCATCAACACTGTCATTCATATACAACTACTAAAAACACACGCTGGCAGTCGCAGTGTCCAATGCAAAATGTACAGATGTAAACACAGCCATGTTTGGACTAGCCAAGCCAACATGCCCAGATGCTAACTCAGCTTGTGGGGGTCAAGGGTCAGGAAAGGGGATTAGATTCCTTTGGGTTCCCCATTAAAGCAAATAAACAGAGTCTGACACAAGCCATCTTAACTACCGGTTCTTATCATATGGCCCAATCTTTTTCATCTGCTCACAACGCTAAAAGCCTATAGCACCACACACACACACACACACACACACACACACACACACACACACACACACACACACACACACACACACACACACAGGGTTCGCCCCTTAGTGAGTCTTTGTTTATGTGTGTCTTGGTGGTCATGTTTCTATTTCTGCAGTGGTTATGTAATTGCGCTGTTGTGGTCCATATAACCCTACATTGTTCAAATTGTGCCTCCAATTATCCATCTATTCCACTAGAAAATCAGTTCACTTACAAGAAGACCCATATTTCCAGTTCTTTTGAGAGCTGGTGAAGCCTCTGGTTGGTGGGAGCATTCAAACAATGGAGCTCATCCAATCACCTGATTCTATCTACAGTGCACGTGTCTGCAGTTGTAGACTGCATAACAGCATTCCTGTTTCAAACTGTATTTCACCACAATCTAAAATAAAACCAAAGATCCGTGCTTCCTCCACCTCAAACCAATCTGATAAAAACAGTGCTGTGGCCAACTATGATGACCCAGATTGATCCCGACCTCAAACTCTATAAATGCCTGTGTTTTGTTGTTTGTGTGCTGGCTCACTGAATGAATGAATGAGTGCATCTATTTCAACAAAAGCCTGCTGTTTGGGGGAAAATATTTGCTTTTGTTACACATTTTCAGGGCCTCCAGATTGTTTATCGTCACATACAGCACATACAAATACTGTCTGTATGTATGTGTGTACTGTAAGCGCAAGTAATGGAATGTTTTGTGAACGCCAAAATATTTTGCAAACAAAAATGTATTTGTCCAATGCGCTTCTGTTTGAGTTTGTCAGGAAGCATGACTGATGAGCGACGGCAGAATGTGTTTAAGCGACTATGAGTTAGTGTCTCCACACAGTTTACACTTTCTCCAGCACAAACACAAACACACAGCCCTTCCCATCACAAGCCCTCTCCAGCTCGCAGTGAGTTATGGCTCATCAGGACAGGCGGAGTGTGCTGTAGCGACCAGCCCCTGGACGCTAGCTTTGTGTGTCCTGCAGCTACATCAAAGAATGTGCTGTGTGGAGCATCACTGACCACTGGAAGGTTTTGATATGTGCTGTGGTTACAGCAAAAACACACAGAGGTAAACATTCTACTGGGCTAGAGTCAACAGAATGAGCTACTGTTCCGCAAAACAGAGACAGACACACACACACACACACACACACACAGAATCGTGCACACTCACATACTTAACTGACTGATGGCAATTGCCTAGGCCAACAGTTGAATACAAACCAGATACACTTACATGGACAAGGACAGAGACACTCATTCACACACACACACAATGAATTGTTATGTGACGGGAGTCAAGACACTCTACAGGTCAGATATTAGACACACGGGGCCCCCCCACAATGAGAGAGAGAGAGAGAGAGAGAGAGAGAGAGAGAGAGAGAGAGAGAGAGAGAGAGAGAGAGAGAGAGAGAGAGAGAGAGAGAGAGAGAGAGAGAGAGAGAGCGCAGTGCTAAAACAGAAGGCATACTTCACTATTGACACTCTATTGAACATACTGTCTTCATCTTCCACAAACACTGGGAGTTTGCATTTCTCTCTCTGCTTGTGTGTGTGTGTGTGTATGTGTGTGTGTGTGTGTGTGTGTGTGTGTGTGTGTGTGTGTAATAGAGAACAGAGCTCACTGTGAGGACTCATCTACATACAGAGGGAGGAGAGTCAAAGGTCACATACTTATTCCGCCCTTTGCACAGCAACAACACACACACACACACACACACACACACACACACACACACACACACACACACACACACACACACAGAGAATATTCTCTGAAAACTGTGTATGTAGCAAACTGTACCAATGTGGCCCCCAGATTTGTCAGCTCATTGAAAATATGGCACTGGCAAATATTTCATAAACCCTAACATGGCACATACTTCATAAACCATATGCTTACGTACACACACTCAGAAACCCTCTTACCAAACACACACACACACACACACACACACACACACACACACACACACACACACACACACACACATTATGTAAACATCAAACACATACTGTATATCCACATAAGCATACAATTACACACACACACTCTTCAGTTCTGTCAAGCCAATGTGCGACTCCTTCTCAACAGCCTCTACATTTTCCAGCCAAATGGAAAAGATGAGCACCACTCATGTGAGTGAGAGCATATATGGGCATACATACACACATCATACACTCACTGACCCTCACCATACACACACACACACACACACACACACACACACACACACACACACACACACACACACACACACACACACACACAGACAGAAAGGGCTAAGTGCCAGTAACTCATTATTTACGACTCATCTCAACATTTCCACTTAAGGTGTTACCTAAACACATTTTAAAACAAACACACCATTAGTGCACACCGTTGTGCAACACTGAACAGCCTCAGGGATGTGTGTGTGTGTGTGTGTGTGTGTGTGTGTGCATGTGTGTGTATATGTGTGTATACACCTGTTCTGGGCCACTAAACCTACTCAGATCAACTGTTTTTTTCGTGTGTGTGTGTGTGTGTGTGTGTGTGTGTGTGTGTGTGTGTGTGTGTGTGTGTGCGTACGCATGTCCCTCCATGCATGGTTTGTTTTTCTGTGTGTGTGTGTGTGTGTGTGTGTGTGTGTGTGTGTGTGTTCAGTACCTGATCTCTGAGGGCCGGTGGAGGTGAGTGGGATGGTCCTGGCCTGAGGCTGCTGGCTGACTGTGGTGCGGCCATCTTTGATCTCGATGGTCAGGAAGGTCTTCATGTCGTCGTCGGCCGTAGGCTCCTGGGCGTCCAACGCCTGCTGCCTGTGGGTGTCAGGGGGCTGCTGCTGCTGCTGCTGTGTGTGCTGCTGGGCCTCGGGGTCCCTTGGGTGCTGTGTGGTGTCTGTGGTCGCACTGGGACTGGCTCTCCCCACCGTCTCTCGGCTCTCTGCCTCCCCTGCGTCCACACCTCCGGACGGCCCGCCCACGCCGCTCTGGGATTGGACGGTGGTAGATGAGGGCGGGGCTACGGTGGAAGGGCTTTTCTTGGCCTGAGGTTCGGGTCGGCCGAGTCTGTCAACGCCGAGGTGGGAGGAGAGTGGGCGGACGCTGCGCTGCAGGCCCCGCCTTGGGGGTGGGGCTTCGGTTTGGGGGGCGGGCTCGGTGAACTTGCGCATGCGGTCGCGGATGGAGTTGGGCCGAGCCAGTGGAGCAGCCACTCTACTGGAGCCTGAAGGGGAGGAGGGTCACGCCAGTCAGTGAGACAGCACACACACACACACACACACACACACACACACACACACACACACACACACACAGACACACCACGGATCCCTTGACCCTTATCACCCCCTTCCATCTGACGGACACCGTTTCCTCCCACACAGACTTTGCACAAGAAATGTCTGTGCACTTCTCTGTTTGAGTTTGGTGTGTGTGTGTGTATGTGAGAGAGAGAGAGAGAGAGAGAGAGAGAGAGAGAGAGAGAGAGAGAGAGAGAGAGAGAGAGAGAGAGAGAGAGAGAGAGAGAGAGAGAGAGAGAGAGAGAGAGAGAGAGAGCATGTGTGTGTGTGTTCTGAAACAGTCCTAAATGTGAGAGGAAACAATGGTCTGATGCAGAGAGAAAACTGCAGAGAGAGAGAGAGGGACATCTAGGATGGTACAAGGAGAGATGAAGAAGGAACGAGAGACAGAGAGAGTGTGTGTGTGTCTGTGAGAGAGAGAGAGAGACAGTGACATAGGGAAGGTACAGCTGGCCTTATTCAGGCAAAAAATGTGTGTTACTTCACGATGAAGTGTGTTTATAGAGGACAGGGAGCGAAGGCTGACGACAGACTTATGGCCCTGCTCTCACACACACACACACACACACACA
>JAODXP020000019.1:22505392-22515392 GCA_027497455.2 Sardinella longiceps
CACGTGTCTGGGAAGCTCAACTCCGACATGATGAATAGTGGCTGAGTGAAATACTGTAGCTGCTCATCTCTGCTGGCTGGCCTCCCCCTCATCTCCCCTCATCTGTGCCCTTCAGAGGGAATAAGAGAAGAAGAAGAAGAAGAACACTCACACTCACACTGGAGTTGGGCCTGTGCTGCTCCGAACTCTGGGACGGCCTCCTCTCCGCTGGATAACCCGAAAGCTTCGCAGTCGCCCCTGGAGTTCAAACGTGCGTGCACCACACACACACACACACACACACACACACACACACACACACACACACACACACACACACACACACACACACACACACACACACACACACACACCACAAATGAGGCTGCACTACAGTTGATTACATACAGCGGTTGAGTAGAGTTAAGTGCACATCCCAGGTGCAGAAACATGACGTGCCAAATTATTCTTAAGAGGAGTCTGTACACTCTTGATCCTTTCTTATCTTTTGTTGTTTTTTTTTCCTTAGCTATAAATTACTTTCCAGCCATTTTGGTCCTCATTAAATTCCCACTCAGCCAAGATAAACAGCAGGAAGGAGGAGGAGGAGAGTGGAGGGAAAAGTGTGCAGATGAGTCTCTTAAGACAGTGAGTGCGAGACTCTGCACAGCTCCACCAGCCAACGCAGGGTCAACGACATCATAGATTCCGACTTGGCACTGTAGAGTGAGCTCTTCCAAATTAAGAGATACAACAACTTCAATATCATTAATCAAACTAACTATATTTGATTTCCTTGGCCATGAAATTATTAGCCTGACACATTAGCCTGGCCATGATGGATTAAGGCTATTGGCGGAATCAATCACGCTGCCTCTGCGTGCAATAGGATAGTGCTAGCACCAGAGCCATAGTCAGGATCCAAATCACCAACATCACTACCAAAATTGGGGAAAAAAACACACCTCACCACACCAACCAAAAAAGACAGACACACAAACTGTGTGTCACAAACTTTAACGAAAACATAACCTCTTTGTCAGAAGTAATAATCCTGACTTCAGAATAGTGGCAACATATACATGTAGCTACAGTACACATGCTCACACGCACTCACCTTGGATCTCTTGCTCTCGCTCTCGACGAATAGCACCCCTGATCAGTTTCCTCTCTTCATAGCTCGTAGCTGCTCTCAACTGTGGACACACACACACACACACACACACGCACACGCACAAATGTTACACTACCACAGCCAAATCATGGGAAAATTGGAGTTGTGCTTGCATGAGTGTGTGTGTGTGTGTGTGTGTGTGTGTGTGTGTGTGTGTGTGTGTGTGTGTGCGCGCTCGTGTCCACGTGTTTTTTGCTCTTACCATTCTTGTGAGCTCTTCAGTATCATGGATGGACTGAAGCTTGCCAGACAGCACATTTAAGGACTCTGCCATCTCTGACCTATTACACAAACAAACACAAATCAGATTCAAAACAGCTTCATCTATAGGGTTCTACCTCCTGCCAATCACAGACAAATAATTGTGTGTGTGTGTGTGTGTGTGTGTGTGTTAGCTCACCGGAGCTGATTCTCCTTGTCGTCGTGGTCATGGGGGCCGTGTCTGAAGCGCTTGCTGCGGAGGGCAGCTTCCATGTCCTCGATCTCACGGCGACGGAGCTCTCGGATGGCCGTGCGGATCGCCCGACGTTCCTCCAAGTCCACCGTCCCCTCCAACTGAGCGAAACAGACAGAGCGAGGGAGAGAGATTAGGCAGGGCAATGAACTAGGGATGAGACCCAACTCTCAACAGCTCACTATCTCTACAGGCGACCATTTCTTAAGAAAGACATCAGTGAAAAAGATCTAGAATTGGTCTTGATATATGTGAGTGTGTGTGTGTGTGTGTGTGTGTGTGTGTGTGTGTGCGTGTGTGTGTGTTCATTGAAGTACCTTAGACAAGCATATAAAAGTTTGCAACTGCAAATAGGTGTGTCAGCGCATGTAGTATTTGTGTGTGATAGAAGGTGTGTGTGTGTGATAAGGGGTGTATGAGTGTGTGTGTGTGTGATGAGGTGTGTATGTACGTGAGTGTGTATTTTTGTGTGTGTATGTGTATGTGTGTGTGTGTGCATGTGTGTATATGTACATATATATCTGCTGCTCAGTTCACACCAGCATGCTTCATTCCTGCGCTGTGTTCATACAAACACAAGTTTGACAGCTATATCCCATAATCTCCTTGCAAGCTTGGCTGCCGTGGAGACGGGAGGGCCCTCTGGCCCGACACGTCCAAGAGTAACTCCACCCGAGCAGGAACGCAGCACGTTCACACACACAACCTGCTCCACGAGCCTCAAGACAACACACACACACACACACACACACACACACACACAAGAAAAACAAAACACCTATGCACGCATATAACCTAGATCTGTCTATCTGCAGTATCAGCCCCATCTCTCAAGCTAAGCCTTACACCCCCCCCTCCAAACACATGCGCGCGCGCGCACACACACACACACACAGAGGCATGACATTGAGTGAACCCAGAATGCACGTTCATATGCAGCACAGGTGAAGCCTCCACACACACACACACACACACACACACACACACACACACACACACACACACACACACACACACAATGCAGGTCTGGGACGTGCGTCTGCACTTTCTGAACCTGATCTGATAAGATCTGTTCCTATCTGATGAGAGAAGACAAACGACCTGATGATTAAAGCACACACCCATTCACACACACCCCAGCACACACACCCTAAAACACACTTCACACATACGTCACGCCACTTTCACAACATTCACCCACCGTTTACTGACCCAGGCTCAGTCTATAATGACCAGTGCCCTCTGGAACACCTAGTGGCAGTTACTGAGAAGGTGGGGGTGGTGTGTGTGTGTGTGTGTGTGGGGGGGTTTAGTCACACAATCTTTAGTGGGCTTTACTGGTCCGTTACACACACAAAACTGAGGGAGTAATGACAACACACCTTTCGCCTGGACACCTGCCAAGTCTCACAAACACACACACACACCTTAGAGAAAGAAAACCATTAGTCTACCAGACATGCTGAGACAGCAACAGTCAGTGACAGGCAAAACAAGCACATGCACTCAAAGGTGGAAATGAGAGGGGGAGGGAGGAGCGGGGAGCGGGAGAGAGAGAGAGAGAGAGAGAGAGAGAGAGAGAGAGAGAGAGAGTAATTACATTACTATAATACAACATTTTCTGTTTTTGTTTATTTATAAATCATGATATAATAATTTTGTTTTATATTGTACTCTTTATTGTTGTTTTTGAATGCTTTGGCAATGCAAAATATGATTTGTCATGCCAATAAAGCAAATTTGAATTTGAATTTGAATTTGAATTTGAATTTGAGAGAGAGAGAGAGAGAGAGAGAGAGAGAGAGAGAGAGAGAGAGAGAGAGAGAGAGGTTTGTTATTACACCTTTCACTGGGGGAGTTTTGGGCCAGGCCAGAGTCCAACAAAAGTTTCAAACATAAACAGGCATACAAACTCATTTCCGTGAGTCACTCACGCACTCCAACGGTCACCTTCAGCACAAAGGCCAAATTCAGACCACTTCTCAGCCTGACCGCACGACAGGCTAGTAGACTTACCCTCACAACGCTCTAATCATTCTCTCCGCTCCCTCCATCACACACACACACACACACACACACACACACACACACACACACACACACACAGCAAAGGCAATGTGAAATCTCACGGGAAAAACTTAATCTCATAAGAGAAACAGAAGCAGTAGCAATGCATGTACAGTAAGTATGTTTGTCTTGCGGGCACACACACACACACACACACACACACACACACACACACACACACACACACACACACACACACACATTATAAAAGATAAAAAAAGAAGGAGGAAGAGAGAGGGAGCTAAATGTTATGAACATTTATGGCTTTTATAGCCTTTATAAGCTTAGCATGCATGGCGGCTCAGACGTTTACTGGCCCCGTGGCGCTTCGCTGGCACATCAGATGATGATGAAAACACAGAAGCGTGTGTGAGGTCCTCCTTCCTTCTGCCGAGGGACGACGGCCAGACGGCAAGAATGGCGAAAATAAAAATGACAGTGGCAGAAAAGAACGTGGGAGAGAAGGAAAAGACGACGGAGTGAAACGGGACGAGGAGAATTATTTGGAGAAGAGAAAGATATCTACAGTACGTGCCGTCCAGTGATGTCATGATGAGGACAATTATCCTCTCTCCCTCGCACTTATAGCAGAAAGATCCCAGCTCAATACTCTAAGTGCGCACTCACTCACACTCACACACACACACACACTCACACTCACCTATAGACTATAAATAATGGCATTAACGAGCCCGCTCTTGAGCCCAACTCTCTCAGGGGCAGACAGCCAGAGATGGCAGCATTTGATAATGACAGAAACATCTGCATGCCGCTGGAAAGAGAGACAGCAGTGGAAGAGAGAGAGAGAGAGAGAGAGAGAGAGAGAGAGAGAGAGAGAGAGAGAGAGAGAGAGAGAGAGAGAGAGAGACGCATAGACGCTTGAGCGCGTGAGATTAGAGCATGGATGGAATACACAGCCGCGTTGGATCATGGGTTAGCTATGCTGTAATGGATGCTGAGAGAGAGAAGAAAGATCCATGGAAGTGGGGATGGGGGAGACAGACAGTGTGTGTGTGTGTGTGTGTGTGTGTGTGTGAGAGAGAGTGTTTGAGTGTGAGTAAGAGAGAGAGCGGGAGAAAGAAATAAAGCACACACAAGAGATGATGTGATGGTTAGGTCATTGGTCAGCAGCTCGGCTTAGAAAGCCTGGCTTTGATTGACGCTAAAGCTAGCCTAGCGCAGGCAGAGTGGCGCAGTGGGCCGAGGCCAATAAACAAGAATTATTTCGGTCCAGGCGGCGAATGGCCCCCAGATAAACATCCTGTCCTGGTCATAGCTTTGATTGCTCACACACACACAAACACACACGCACAAATGTGCACACACACACACTGTACACAAACAAAGCAAAGTGACCACAATTACAGCTAAAGGCCGGAGATGGCTGAGCTGGCTGGGGGCCGAGATGGAGGGAGAGAAAGGAGAGAGGAGAGATAAAAGCCTGAGGAGCTGGGAAAGAGATGCACATTAAAGACATGCTCATGTCACTCCCACACACACACACACACACACACACACATCTGACACACACACACTGCAGACATCTGACACACATCATCTTATCTCTACTCAGACTCGGTCAGAATGCTGTCTGTGCATTGTCTCTGAGGGCGGTGACTGACAGAGCTCTGCCCAATTCCTGTCAACAACAACGGCAACACAGCCAGACATATCTGACAGAACCACAAGAAAATCCCCATACAGACAATGTAATAACAGGGTGAGATGATGGACAGCTCTGTGAACCAACCGGAGTCTGACTTGAGGGCAGTCGATGATGAGTGGCGGTGTTGCGTCACACGTGCGGTGGAATACACCAACTGTAAGAGATTAGGAGGCGGCTCACTCCGATACTGTGAGTCACTTCCTTAATGACACGCTGGGGCCTCCGTGTAATGTGTGTAATGTCAATGATGAAACATCCCTCCAGACCTCCAATTACACACCTCCTCTAAGTACTAATAAGCACCTAGCGCCTCCTATGGACCACAACCTGCCTCTTTCTCTCCCTCCCTTCCTCCCTCTCTTCTCACACACCACTTTTCCTTTTGGCTCCGTCTCTTCCCTCCGTTTCTCTTCCTCCCTCACTTCCCCACCCACTTTTATCCCTTGCTTTTCATCAATCACCTCCCAGTCTTCTCAATCCTACCATTTTTCAGCACACACACGCACACACAGAGGTCTAGAGTTCGCCAAACTGCCTTGGCATGCTCTGGTTTTCCGCTAATTGAATTGACTGATAGATCCAGTATGCCTACATGGCAGGCCAGTGGCAAAACACATTACTGCAATGGCAACAAGGAAACACACAAGCCATACAAACACAAACGGCAGTTTAGAGCACCTTTAAAACTCCTGGAGTGCCAGACTGTGTGTGTGTGTGTGTTCACTCTCTCCTCCCCCTCCCCTGACCCCTAACGACCTCTCTGGCCCTTGTCCCGTCTGAGAATGCCATCAGTCCTTGAGCCGTCTGTTCATCTCACCTTCTGACCGTCTGAGAATGAGTGTTGTGTGTGTGTGTGTGTGTGTGTGTGGACACATGCATAGTGACTGCTCTCATCCCCTCCAAAGAAAGAATTTCATGATACAAAAAAGTAGAATGGAATCAAATTACGCTTATGCAATTTATGTCCGTGTCAAGAGTCAGAGATTACAAAAGAACAATACGATACTTATCTTAGTACAAGTGTATGTGTTTGTGTGAGTGTGTGAGAGTGTGAGTGAGTTCATGTTTGTGTTCACAGTGTGGCTAATGGCTAGGCAGCTATTTGCTTGAGTGAGTCAGTCTCTATCAACTCAGCATAGATTTGACCTTATAAGGGATGTGTGTGTGTGTGTGTGTGTGTGTGTGTGAACAAGAGAGGAAGAGGCAGAGGGTGGGAGAGAGGGAGAGTCGTCCGAGGAGTGACAGATACTGGTCACTCTGTGTGACCTGATAGCGGGACTGCTGGCATGTGGCCAACTCCGTGGCTATGAAAAAAGGAATGAGTTTGTGTGTGTGTGAGCGAGAGAGAGAAGGAGAGAGAGAGAGAGAGAGAGAGAGAGAGAGAGAGAAGGAGAAGTGTCCACACAGACGGGAGGCAGCCAGAGAGAAAGAGGGAGAAACAAACACACTCCCTCTTTCTCTCTCTCCGCTAGACTTGTGGGAACACTTCGGATCTCTCCACTCTGTCATCACAAATGTCTCCTCCTCCTCTCCCGTGCCGGAGCAGCAGACATTCTGTTCCTCCGTCCGTTCTCCACCTTTTCCTCTCCATCTGTCGCTCCCTTTCCCTACTCATGACCAGTGTGTGTGTGTGTGTGTGTGTGTGTGTGTGAGTGTGTGTGAGAGAGAATTTTGTCATAAATAAACTGTACCCCATTGTACTTTCAATTGTAACTTGTTATAACTTGTTCTGCTTTGGCCATGCAAAAACGTTTGTCTGTAAAGGTTGCTTAAATTGAATTGAATTAAACAGAATTGAATTGAGAGAGAGAGACTAAATTTAAAGTGAATTCAAGGCTAAGAGTAAAATTCAAATTTCTGACCATAAGGGCCTGCATTTGTCTGACCCATGGGTAAGCAGTGAAGCCCAGTTGAGAGACACAGATTCAGCAGGAGGGTTTATTAGGGGCCAGACTCCGATGTGTATGATGACCTGCTGCACGAAAACACTGATGAATGCCGGGTCATGGCACACTTTTGGACAGGAGCGTGACCAGGATGACCTACTAACATCCATCACACACACACACAGACACACACACCTATATGCATACGCAGAAGTGGGACAGACGGCGCTCCACTTCTCAGTGGTGGCAGAAGCCCCCATTGTCTTTCAGGCTCCTCGACAACAGTACACACCATTCATCGCCATGGCGACCTCCAATATGGTCCCGTCAGCAGAGACGGGCGAGCTAGGGGTGTGGGCCCACAAGCAACTGACTCCGACACACACACACACACACACACTCGCTGTCTCTGTATAACACAAACAAACAAACAAACAGAAACAAACAAACAATCCAACATGGGAGTTGATCTCAGGCTTGAATGTCTACCCTACTCTAGTCTCTGCCTCGGTCCCAATGAATACCCTAAATCCCAAATTACATAACTGAATCACACACCCCAGTAAGCTAATAGGACATAAGTCACTTCTCTACTGTACTTATAGGCTGAATCCCAAATCCTTCTCCAACCATAAGCCCTGAACCCTTATGGACTCAACTTCCAGCCAGCCCTGCAGGCGATTCAAGCTTGTACAGTCACTGGGGCGAGGGTTTAGGGGGAATTGGGACAGAACCCCTCTTTTCATGCTCTGGGGAGCATTTCTCAAAAGCATGTTGGTTGCAATGTAATTTCCCACTGCCAGCCGATTAAGCTGCTAACGGGTTGGCAACTATGCTTTTGGGAAAGGGACGCCTGATCCCTGTGCCCCTGTCCCGTTCTACCACTCCAGTCTCGGGGGGGTGGGGGGGGGGCAGCCAGAGGCCTGAAAGCCAAACAGCAGCTTCCTCTGTGGGAGCACAGGAAATGCCTGCGCCAAAGGGATTCTCTGGCTTTCTCTCCCTCTCCCTCTCGCTCACGCGCACACACACACACACACACACACACACAGGTAAATGAAACACAACTCATAAGTCACCACAACAACATGACCCACCCACCTCTCCAGTAAAGACAGGTGCTAGCGTTAAACACATTTTCTCTCGCTCTTTGCGTCTGTGTGTGTGTGAAGGCAGCTGAGCGAAACCTAAGCCTCTTGTTGCAGATTAAATCCTTTCCTTTTCTTTTTGACACCAAATCCTCTCTCTTCCTGGGACTTGATGGTGCTGCTGGGCCTCTGACTGAGCTTCTGCTGTTGCTGCTGCTGGGTCTCTGTTCTCTTGTCTCTCGGCCAAAACTAACTGTGACCATGTCAGCTCTTAATCACTCTCTTATCACTGGGTGCAGTAGCATGTACATGCTTCCCTTATACGTGTGTGTGCGTGAGTGTATATGTGTGTGAGAGAGAGAGTGTGTGTGAAAGTGTGTGTGTGTCAGACAGAAGCTCTAGAGTAGAATAAATCCTTCTAGATGGAACGCCTTGCCAGGGTTAACGGAAGGCGAAAGTCAGAAGATGTCTTTATTTTGGAACATTGAGATCTGAGAAACACATTTTTGTAGGCAAGATTAAGACATATTAGCTGAGACTCTTTCATCGCCGCCTGTTTGTCTTTCTGACTGCATCCACTCCCCAATAGAACTCTCCAGAGCCCTGGCACCTGTAGATATGTAGAGAGAGTTTTGAAGCACTAACCATTGGTGTCTGCACGTGTGCGCACGCACACACACACACACACGTTGGACAAAAGGTCAATTGGAGCCCTCTAGGCCGAGGGGGACAGACATCCCATAATTCCTAAGAGTTTCAGGTGTGCTGACAGGCTTTAACTTGCATTTTGGGAATGCCCAAACGACACAGCGGGTCCTCTGTGGCCACTGGTGGGACATGGGAAAACTGTTTTCTGGAATGTTTTCTTTCCATTGATATAGCCATAACAATATGATGCAAGATGAATTCAACAATTTAACAAAACATGTTTATTGTAAAACTTATTTGCATCATACTGCACCAAACCAAGCTGCCATGGAAAGAAATGATTGATTGAAATGATTGACAGATTGATTTTGTCCTTCTCATAGAAAAACATGACACTGGATGATTAAATCTGTTAATGTATACCAAAGCCAAGAGAGGTTACATTTTTCAGCTTAGTCCTGCAAAATACAACAAGCAGCCTATCATAATGTAATGTACACACACACACAAAAAAAAACACTTTAGACAAAAACACAAACACACACATTCGACACAAACGGCTAAAAATAGTTAGTCAACAGGAATCTCAAGGAAACTTTTCACATTTCTCTCTCCCCAGAGAATCTGTGACATTTAAAAGCCTGAGACAGAGAAAGGCCATGAGACGGAGAGCAAGAAAAGGAGAGAGAAAGAGAGCGAGACCAACCACTAAGAGCTGCACCCTGAAGGGGGGCTCCTCCAAAGTAAACTTATTGCAAGGATTTTTTGGAGACTTTGGCTTCCATTTTTGTCTGCAAGTCTCTCACTTCCTCCCTTTCCTCTCTCTCTCTCTCTCTCCCTCATTCTCCCTCTCTCCCACACACACACACACACTCTCTCTCTAACATAATCACACAAACAGTGCCTAGTCTCCCTCATTTAGGTGTTCACATGAGAAATGGCTATTTTTACATGCGAGTCTCATTGGGGTACAAAAACCTTAAGCACACACATTGGGAAATTGGCCTCCTTAATAAAGTGTACATACCTGTCTCTGAGACA
>JAODXP020000019.1:22520392-22537892 GCA_027497455.2 Sardinella longiceps
TTTCTATCTGTATCTAGGTTAAGCACGTTAGATTTTTCTTTGGCTGAGCAATGCAATCCACACTTTCACTTTACACGTTCACTAACGTTAGGTCTTCACAGCATCCGAGTTCCAAAGGCAAGGAATGAATCAACACTCAATAGCCTATCAATAGGCAGGCATGAAAATGATGTAAACGAGCCTAACGTTACTTCTGGTGCAGCACAGTCTACTAGGATATACAAAGTATCACCATCACCTGCCGGGTTTGCGAAGTCAGACTGAAATGCCCAAGCTGTTCAGTCAAAGCATAACTTCAACAAACCGAATTGCTCTCAGTTTTATCCAACTAGACCAAAAGACTTCAGCAAACTTAAAACAGAATGGGTCAATCCTTTATTTCCAGGTTGACATTTCTTCACACACAGCCTACTACATAAAAGTGTGCACAGGCTACACGAGCAGGTAGTTCAGCGTTTCATTCGAGGGCCCGCCTTACCGTGTGTCTGGCCAGTGGATGGCATGGAATTCAAACCTGCGGACAGACCACGATTGGTCGATTTTAACAGAAAGCTAACATGGTTTCTGTTTAAAGTTCCAAAGTCAGGCAAGTTAACGATTCAAGTGCACAGTACAGGCGTTGCTGTTCTGTCACGTTGGAATTGGACAACTTTCCCCTGAGGAACTTTAATTATTATCTTTACTGTAGGCAAATCATAATTATCATGCAGTCAGAACACATGGAACCGGTTAGGCCAAAATGGCCTCATTGCCCAAAATGTTGTGCATAGGCCATTATGTTAAATAACGTTAGGATATAGGCCTATAGCTAAGGTCTGACACACAAGACTATAGAAGACCCTATGTTTATTATCACTGACATAACCCATGCAAACTAATATGCAGGTAGGTTATTTTGTAAATTTGTTTGTCTGGAAAAGCTGACCATTTTGAAGAACAACCAGAGTCGTAGAGAAGATGATTCTCCTTATTTGGCAAGTTGCCCTTAATGCTGAGATCAGTTCAAGCAATCAAGAAAAATGTTAAAAATGTATCTTGTGGTTTCCGGTCCATAACTTCATGGGGAACAGCGTCATCTAGTGGATATTTGAAATACAACAGCTACTATGTCAGTATGAAGGACCTTTTACTAGTGTTTTTGTATGGCGCGCACACACCCAGGTCACCAGATGGCGCCCAATGCGCGCGGCTCTGTTGGAGTGAACATGTGTGATTCAGGGTCGGCTGTAGGCTAAAGGGAATACTTGCAGTGCTCTTCCATTATCGACAGAGTCTGAGGTGCAAGGGTCTACGTGTTCCTCACAATGGAGAGGTGACGACCGGCTTACAAGAGTGCCCCAGAGTGAAAAGGTGGTGTTGTGGTACCACGAGGATTAGCAAAAGGGTGGATTTTAAGATTTTCTTCCGAAAGACCATAACGTTAGGCTACAACACCCAGGGCACAGCTCTGTCCTAAACAGTTTATGCAGACTGCGGACAGTCATGAAAACACTTATAATCGGGATTGGTGGGTAAGTAACGTTAGGCATTCTCGTCCCTGCAAATTTCAAACACAGTCAACTCTGTCCACCAAAGTAAGGAATTGTGTCTTCCACGCCACACACAGATGGCACATGTGATTCCAGGTCATGCACAGACAATTTGGCAAAAGGCTAGACTTACTAAAATAGTTTAGTTTAAATAGTTTAAATTTCCTTTCTTTCTTTTTAGAACAGCCTACTACTACGGAACAGATGTAGCTTTTTTTTAAAGACAATTTAACGTTAGGCTACTATGTCAAATGAGTCAGGATGAGTTACATTTTATTTGATGGTTGTTACAGTGTTTTATGTTAAATATTTCTTAAGCAGTTTAAGTATAGCCTATGTGTGTGTGTGTGGTTTTTTTTAAGCTGATCAGATCGATCCTTAGGGACCCTTTTAGACTTTTAGTGTTTGACTTATAAGACTATATGAACACTTCAAGTTGCTCAACTCCTTTTCAATCACTATGTGCGTGTGCGTGTCTATGTGTGCGTGTGCGTGTTGGAGCTCAGTAAACCTTTTCAATGGAAAGACCAGTGATCTGTAGATTTTTTTTCTTTTTTTTTAAAATACAAATGGGTTGTGATTTTAGGATGACTAATGGAGGGAAGAGCACTCTAAGCAAATCACTGCATGAGCAGCTGCCCAACAGTTGCATGATATCTCAGGACAGTTTCTTTAAGGTAGCCTATACATTCACACATTCTTACACACATGACACATACTGTACAGCTTCAGCACCAAGTAAATGTATTAATGCACATACAGACACAACAGACATCCAAAAACGTTATGATCCACACTGTTTTATTGGTGTCCATCTATAGGATGACAGCGTGGTTCCTGTGGATAGCCAAGGATTCAAGCAGTATGACAGTAAGGCTCTCTCGTTTTGTTTTCAGGCTTCTGGTATTTTTCCCAGAAGCACTTTTTTGCTAAATTGCTTAAATTCCCCCCTCAAACCCTGATTACAACAGTTAATTAAACACACACACACACACACACACACACACACACACACACACACACACACACACACACACAGTTACTCACCTTTGGAACGAACATGACAGAAAAAACACGAGTCATCATTTTGAGCGACCCTATACCCACATACAGCACTCGTCCTGTAATCTAGAGGGCTTTGGGGGAAGTCTAAAGAATAGCATATTTTTAAATATTTAGCCTGCTTGAACATTTCTTCAGGAACTCCTACCCTACCTTGAAGACATGCCAGTAAGACAAGTGTAATATCTGTGTAATAAATGTGTGTGTGTGTGTGTGTGTGTGTGTGTGTGTGTGTGTGCGTATGCGTATGCAGTGCTGTCAGCACTACACATGGACAGGATGATGGAGGAGGTCAAGGCCTGGCAGGCTGACCCAAGGGCTTTCAGAGCATCTCATCATGGTGGCTTCAAGCCGCTCACCCAAGCAGCTGATGAGCAGGTGTTTGTACTGATCATCGAGGGCTTCCTCATCTTCAACTACAGGCAAGTGGAGCACCAGATCCATTTCTATGGTCCATGTCAGATATCTTTGGCAGTGTCTTCTCTTTTTTATTTCTAGGCTGGTTTTCAGTCAGGCTTGCACATATATTATATGTGCATTCATGAATATTTGGGCAAAGAAAGTGTGAATCTGTGTGTTTCAGTAAAGGTTGTTAGGGAAACGTTTAGAGAGATGCAACCAATGCAAATAAACTTGGGTAAACACAGCCTAACTACAGTGTGTTTAGTGGTGATGAGTCATCCAGCTGGCCCTTGCTCTCCTCTTGTGTGGCTCACCTTCCATTCACCACCTCATCTCTCTCTATACCTCTCCCTGTCTCCTGAAATCTGTAGCAATGCTTCTTTTGCAGTGTAGAGCCAGGTTATGCTTATGCTCTTTCTCCAGTGAGAAACCCATTTAGCTAGACAAGCCAGAAGTGAAAATCAAAATGTGTAGTCTGGCCTTGCCTGATAGACCGGGCTCAATCCAAGGGGTGGGATGAGTGGCTGTCTATCAAACTGCCAATAAGAGTTGGATTGTACTATGTTTGATTGGCAGGCCTTTGAATGAGTTGATGAACAGGAGATACTTTCTACAGATTCCTTATGACACTTGCATGGAGAGACGCAGGTAAAGGAAAGTTTACCGTTTCAATCTATCTGTCTGGCGACACAAACTTTAAATCTACATTAGCTTTGATATTTTTTGTCCCCTCCTGATTGACAGTTCAAGGGTTTACAACCCTCCAGACCCTCCAGGCTACTTTGACGGACATGTGTGGCCAATGTACCTGAAGAACCGGGAAGAAATGGAGGAGATGGTGACAGATCTTGGTGAGAGTGAAATCCTCAGTTCATTGACATTGTTGTTATGAAGATGTTAGTGTGATTCATCCAGAGATTTGATTTGTCATCATTTCCATAAAGATGCCTTTCATGCATGTCCTGGCGTCATTTGCCACATTTCTCAGTGAGTCTCTGTGTGTGTGTGTGTGTGTGTGTGTGTGTGTGTGTGTCCCAGTCTTTCTAGATGGCCTGACTGAGAGAGAGAAGCTGCTCTCTACTGTACTTCAGGATGTCACAGCAGACATGGAAGCTCTCAGGTAAACATTTTGAGGATCTGTGAATGGGTTACACAGTGGACATAGACAAGTCAGTGGTATTCCTATGAAGAATCAGTGAGGTGTCTATCCCAACCCAAAGCTTTTATATTAGTTTCTTGACTTAGCAGTGGTCAGCCAAAGGATTCTTTGAGAGTGTACTAGGTCTTACCCTGCTTAACTTGCAAATTATGTGATTAAAGTTGATTGTGAATATGATGTTGATTATTTCATTATGTAGACAGAGATGAAGGAGACTTGTCAGCTGTGGAGAGCTGGGCCTCGTGTTACTGCTGGCAGACCGAAGGGTCTGATGTGCCACACGGATCAGGCATTCAGTCAAATCAGCAATTCTCTGAAGAGGAGACTATGGTCCTGCCCAGTTTAAAGCCGTAATAGAAAATGAGAGAAAATGTCTATATTAATACAATAGAAAAGTCTTTGCGTACTAAGTGGATACTGTAATTGTAACTCTTTTTTTTCTCAGAGTGCATTTATATGAAAATGGAATGATTTAATAGTCTGACAATTGCACATACACTGAACTCTCAGGAGTAATGTTGTTTACATCACCCGGAAGTACAAACTAACTGAGCATGAATTGAGTGAGGACTGATGTCCAAGACCACTGACCAATTTCATTGTCTTAAGCTCATTTATTTTCTCTCAATATTCCTTCGTGATCACTGACTGGCTCTGGCTACGACCAGTCAGTGCAACAAGCAAGCCGATTCAAACAACCATAAGCCCGCCCAACGACTCTCCACAGAGGGTTTGGGCACTGAGATTCCCTAGGGCTCATTGCTTGACGTTCCTGGCTGAGCAAAACAATTTGCCACCACTAGGGTATATCTAGATTTCTTGGCTACCATCGCAAGCTATTCATTAGCAGCTAATTCTGCCTATATGTGGGTCCAGATACTCATATTCAGTTTTATTTCCAATCAGACTAACATAACCTACCATTTTGGTTGTATCAAAATTGCTGGTTCTTTTTCCTACAGACAGCACTCTATGGCCCTGAGCAACAGGGCTTTATGGACTGATTCACTTCATTAACATAATAGTCAACTGGATCATCTACTATAAAACTGAAAGTGAACGCTGTAACACATTGCTATCCTGCAATATGCCACTGATGTAAAAAAAAGAAGCATAACACTTATTAAATGTAAATGTTTAATTTAAGCTGCTACCACCTAAATAAATGCCTTTAATAAAATACCATGAACATGTCATGTTATAAATAAATATTGTGTAACTAACATAATGATTCTTCAAGCTCACAATAAATCTAAAAACAGATGGTGATTGATTCTTTCTTATAAACTTATTATGAGACAAAAAGACAGTGAGTTTGAAGTTTGAAGAATTAAATACCTTTTTTTTTCACTTAAAATAAAACTTCACTTTTACCAGTGGCCTAAAGTCTAGACCAGTCTCAGCAGTGTGTTCTCTCTTGTGCATCCCATATAGTGAGGTCATTGATTCAACACAGGCACATGCATGTGTTTCAGTAGAGACAACAAACTTACAATAGGAGGACCTTGTTTCCACAACACATACTGTAAATATGTATCACTGAGAACAATTGTGTTATACTTGGGTAAAAACAACTTCAGAAATCCTCCTTATCACTTTTAAAGACCCAATAGTGTCTGTAAGGCTCTTTGATTGAGTGACACTAAAAGCTTGAGTTTGTCTGTGCAGTTCTGTAGAAGCTCCTTCTCCATGGTTCCCTGCGGTAGTCTGATATCAGGTCCCTCCACAGCAGGACAGTCCAGTATGCTGCTCGCCCCGAGCAGCTCCAGAGTCAGTCTGACTGCGCTCTGTGCCGTTACTGACGGCGGGTAACAGTTAAAGGCGTAATCGGCCAGACTGAGCTCACATATCCGCCTGGCCAAGCTCCCACACCGCTCAGCCAACTGTAGACACCGCATGCCTTCTGCACCGGGCCTGAACTCCACCACATGTTGCAGTGGTGGGCAAGGCCTAGAGGAGACATCCTGTGAGTCGTGGCAGTTCCTGGGGGGCTCCTGTGGTCCTCCAAGACTGCCAAACAAGTCCTGACTATTTGACATCACCTTGGGTAGTCTGCTGCCAATGGAAGGGTTGTGACGTAGAAGGTGACCGGCTGAGAGAGTGTAATGATGCAGGAAGAAGGCCAACGTGGGGGCAGCCAGACGGAACCCGAGACGCAGAAGCACAAGGCACTCGAGGTTACAAAGCTGCTCCCGAGAGAAGGCACCACCGCACAGAGACAGCAGGTGCTTAATGCGTGGTGAGCACACTTCCACCTGGTACAGACAAGAATATGAAAATGAGAGGAATTAATTAGTAATGACATGACCAATTCACATTCTGAAATAATATGATGCACATTACTTTGTGGTACAAGATGCTATTCCCATTCTTCCCAAACATAATACAGCGAACTTTAGTCAATCAAAACTCTGCAACAGTACATTGCAAGCAGACTGAAATTGAGTTTGTCCAAACTCCCAATGCACAACCAGTTAAACGAAATGACAACTATAGATAACTGATATAAAGCATGATAGGAGCTATCACTAACAGTAGACAGTAGAAGATATATCAGTAACATAATAACAAGCATCAAACATAGACACTGTCTTCGAGCATACATTCAAAGCTGTCAGTGTTTCAGAAAGTCCTTCAGGTTTGTATGTTGCTGGAGTGCAATAATACTGAGTTACAACAAGGTGCAATGAGGCAAAAGTGCATGGTGCAAGTAGCATGTTGGAAATGAAAGTGGTAAACTTTGTTCTCTTACCTGTTTACTGGCTATTAATAACGATGTGACGCCAAGCAACTGGAAACAGTCGGATGCAACGGCTGTGGTGCTCAAGAAACGGTCCATAATGTTCACGGCAAGACAACAGGTCTCGAAAGACAGATCGAAATGTCTGTGAACAGCGATGAGCCAACTCACAAGTTTACAACGAGCCTCAGCGTTTACCTATTGCCCAAGAGGAAAAGAAATAAGAAAAAATACATGGGCTATTTGGAATGTGTCTTAATTTGATTAGCCTAAACACTTAAATTAAATAGGTTACCTGTGGCTGGTGCACCAGACAGTCACTGGTTAGAAATTCATTTTCGTTGCGTTTCTGAATGCTGAAGCAACATTCATCATAATTTTGAAATAGTTGCCAGCCCGCTAGTGGGTGCCGTCCAGCATCCTCCGGAGACTGAGAAATGGACCTTTCAGTTGAAGGCAGAGGTGAGCTTCGGAAGTCCTCCTCAAATCCAGAGTCGCTCAGAATCGACATTATACCTAGGCTACTTTCCTAAAACTATTGGATCGCCTTCCCACCCACTAGGCGCCGAGGGAGAATTTTAATTCTATCCGTCTGTGAGAGAAATATCCGACGTCTAAATATCTGGGTGTGAACAAATGCTCACTAGTCCACTAAGAAAAACCATCTGTTCCCCTCCTTGGTCTGCAGCTAATGTGAGGTATAATGCTATACCGACAACAAAAGCAGGTGCGACCAATTGGCTGTGACGTATGACGAAGTGGTTTCCCGGGGTCTCTACCGCCGGTCACCACGCACTACTCTTAGCGTCTCACTGTGGCGACAGAAGGAGTTGTTGGTGGCCCCACATTGTGTTAGACTAGGTTACTGATTGACAGGACATTAAATACATGAAATAGTATTTAAAACAAACGTGTCAGCTGGGTTAACTGAAAGGCTGACTGAACTAGTTGAGATTAATGTCAGAGCAACTAAGTGTAATACTTGGAAGTATTCTGGTTAATAAATTAAGCCGGTTATAATGATCGGAGGCGGCAATGGCGCGCGAGTGGCGCGTAAAGCCTTGGTAGCAATGGCTGCATTTTCCCGTGTGGAATAAATGGACCCCTAAAAATAGCCTACAGACGAAGGTTACGGATTAAGAATTCTTTTCAAAGCCCTCACGCTTTCATTTTGTTTTTCCTGTGTCATGAGCCAGATAATTAGCGTAATGAAATAGGCTATGGGCAATAAAATAATTAGGTTATTGTAGCCCAGTTTATGTGACTGTATTGGGTGGTGGACGGTTTTAGGTTGCAGCCTATACTTTTAAACAATGCAGTGAGACTTTGGTTATTATCAATCCATTGCAATGATTTTAATAGCCTACTGGCAATGGTCCATATCGTGTATGGTGACAAGGATGAAGCTATCGGCCTGTAATACTAATAGCCTATGTAAACTATTGTCTGAATAAAGTGTGTGGATTTGCTACAGACAACACAGATTAGACTATTTCAAGATTATGCTCTCACGCCGAAATGACCTACAGCAGTAGCGCATAGCCTATGAATGTGACCTTACATTGATGGCCAATTCTAACTGTGTTCATTGTATTTGTAATTGAATATTTTCCTGTTTATAAATTATTGGCTTAAAATCATTTCATTGAAGGTTTCACGCCCGTCCAGAGACGACGGCATCAGCTGCCAGTTTTGAAATGACATTGAGCGATCCCACGGATAGCCAAGCCCACAAGTAAATCAAACGATGACGCAATATCTGGCTCAGCGTCCTTTGACTAGCATCACTTCTCTGCAGTCTGTGCTTCAATCCAATCCAATGAGGAAAGAGTACTCCGATACGAAGGTAAAACTTTTCGATATATGCGTGCCAAAATTAATTAAATAGCCTAATGAAAAGAGAAATGGTCTACAGTACAATGTAACCGTATCATATAAGCTATTGCACTAGGATTTCGAATTCCCTCTTCAAATCTGCAGTTTGTATATGCTTTGATTTGCTTAATTCTTGTCATTTTGTAAAACAGGCGAAGGATTATGCTTTCTATCTGCATCCCTCAGTTTTCACCCACCCATGACACACCCATGTGGAGATTTCAAGCTGAGACAATGCTCTCACGCCCAAATCCCTATTCGTCATGAAATAATATGTGGCTTCAAATTGATTGGGTAGCTTATGGATCATTGATGGCTAAATCTTATTTTGTTCATTCATTGTGTTAATAATGGGTAGGCTTGGCTATTAGTAGACTTTTTAGTCTAACCCACAAATTAATGTGATTGTGTAACATTGCATACATCAATCCATTTGAGTCACAAAGATTTTATATGTGTTCTTTCCAAACAATTTTTTTTTTCTTTTTTTTTTTGTAGGGAAATTATTCAATAGCTTCATGAAGTCTTTTTGTTTTACTTACAAGTGGTGTTGGTGGGTGGCCTGTAGGTGGCTCTCTTCCTGCTGGCCCAAGATCAATCCCAATGTCCCAGTGCAGTGACGGGGGGGACTGTGCTGTAGGACAGGCAGTCTTTTGGATAAGATGGTAAATTGAGGCCCTGACTCACAGTGGTCATAAAAGATCCCATAACACTTGTTGCAGATTGCTCATTCAATCTGGCCCGCTAATGATCCCCCCTGTAATTGGCTCATTTAATCATTATCTCATTCTCCACCTCAAGCTAGTGTGTGGTGAGCCTTCTGTGGCTGCTGTGCATCACCCAGGTTGGTACTACACATTGGTGGTGGTTAGTGAGGCCCCGCTTCCACTGAAAAGGGTATAAGCGCTATAGACATGTAAGTAGTGGTAGTAGTATAGCAGTTTATACTATAGGCATATTCATGAATTGTTCACTTTACTAACCATTTAAGAATGTGTAAGAAAATGTAATGCTATGGAATATCCATAAATGTTGCTGCTATCATGTTTCTAACAGTTGTGTGTGTGTGTGTGTGTGTGTGTGTGTGTGTGTGTGTGTGTGTGTGTGTGTGTGTGTGTGTTTTCTCCAGACAACATGAAGCATACTCTTTTCCTTATTCTATGCTTGTTCCTCCTGCTGGAGGTGTGTGCTAAAGGGGGAAAGGGGGGGGGTTCCAGGTCATCAGGCGGGGGCAAGTCGGGTGGATGGTCCTGGTCCAGAGGCTCCACCTCTTCCTCATCCTCTTCCTCATCCTCTTCCTCCTCCTCTTCCTCCTCTGGAGGTAACAAAGGATCAAAGTCACAATCAACCCATCAATCCGGACCTAAGAAGCCTGTGAAACATTACCATGGCCATGGACCGGTGGGACGGTACCCAACCTCTGACGGAGACGAGGACCGGAAAAAAACAAACATGCAAGGCAACCCCAACTGGATACCCAACAACCGAGTCATGAGCCCTCACTATGCAGGGAGTTATGCTTATGGTGGCTATGGCCGCAGCTACAATCAGGGTCCCTCACCGTTTGCCAAGTCTGTGCAGAGCATGGGCTACAATCCCTCCGTCAAGTCCAAAGGCTTTGGCAAGACAGCGGTAGTGGCTGCAGGCACGGGGGCCATGGCGGGTATGGCTGTGGGCTACGGCCTGGGCAGCTACCCGCGCCCCCACTTCAGTTTCCACGACCCCCAACAGGAGTACTACTACAATCACTACATGTACCAAAAGTATGGGTCACCTGAGTCCGGTAACACCAACAAGCGCACACACACACAGACCCACGGGCACAGTAGCAATCAAGGAAGCAGCAGTAGCAGCAGCAGCAGCAGCAGTAGCAGCTCTGGTGGTGTTTCTGATGACAGCCGTCCTCCAGATCTCCTTAAACCTCCCCCAAAGTCATTTGATTCCTTCATGACCAGCTGCATGAAGAGAAAGGATTTGCTCCCATCAGAAATCACAGAGAACAAAAGCCAAGCTAATAAAAACAAGACCCTGATTGGAGCAGCATCACCTACTGCCACACCTAAGGACTCCGCAAAACCTTCTCAGGAGATGAAGAAAGAGGGAGGACAAGAAAACGAGACCGAAGACAAAAGAGGTGAGCGGAAAGACAACGATGAGGAGGTCGTCAGCATCCTGGAGATTGGATATCCGGCTCTGATAAAGCAGCTCAAAGAACGCAGATGTGTGGAGCTCTATGTGGTCTACACTGAAGCGGAGGCAGTGAAACAGGCTTACGGCCATGGAGCAAAGCCCTCAGCAGTGGACATCTTTAGCAGTTCTTTCATGTGCCTGATAGGTTTTCTCCTCTTGTACTGAAAGAACAGGAAAATTGTATCTTTTATTTCAGACACAGCAAGTACATTGCATGTGTAATAGAAATAGAATGAAAAGGCTTTCTAGTACATTATTTAAAGTGCACATTGTAATTTTTTTTTTTTGCTTTGAATGTTTACACACAATGCAGCATGGTAATAGATTGTCAAACTAAGGCGCAATGTCAGCTTTTAGCTTCAGCTTAACTGTGAGGCATGTGCAGCATAACCTATCTGTGTAAAAGCCTACCAAAAATCAAGATCTAGACCATGACCTTAAAGAGACACTATGCAAGTTTTTGCCACTGCTTGAGGTATCCTTTTTAGCAGGCAGTTTGTTTTGGTACCATCTCCAAATCAATTTGCATGACATATGAAGGGTGAGTAAATGCAAGTTTTATTCCCACCAGACATTCAGGATATGCACTGTGTAGTCCTGGGTGAGGGGTAGGAAATTACCTCAGAAGGACCCAGAGGACAGGGTTGCATTATCTTTTTTGCTATCAGACACCTTTAGCATGTTGTAGCAGTGGCAGTAACACTCTGGAAAATGTTTGGAAAGATTTGCATAGCCTACCTTTTATGCAGCAGGTTCACTAGTTTTGCAGCAAATACTGCATAATGTCCCTTTAAAATGGGAGGTACCAGATTTTAGTCTGAACAGATGTCTGAACAGAAACATATTTGATGTTCAGAATAAAAGATGAAAATTTTACATTACATTTATGCATTTAGTATAATGTGAACGTAAATATATTTTATTTTCTCAGGTAGCCCTACTAAACACCTTCCTCCTTGTACTAGTGCCTATCAAGTTATCATAATGACGTTATTTACAACACTCTGCATAGGTGAGACTGACTTTAAGGCAAGGAATTTGAAAGCTTTAAAACAAAGTTGACCAACCTCAAGGATCTGGTTGAACCAAAACAATCAAAATGAGACCAATGACAATATGTTGAAAAGTGCCTATGGGTGATGGTGTGGAGAAAACTGGAGGAAATGGCATTAGGCTAGACCAAGAGTGATGATGATTAGTCGATTTTCCATGTGCATCTTTAAGGACCTTAGAGACCAAGAAAATTCTGGAAGCACTTACTGTGGTCCATTTTCCTCTGTGGGCGGTGCTGTACTGCATTAGGCCATGAAAAAGTATAATCTCATTTTAGTAGCCTATTGTTCAGGACTGAATCAGTAGGAAACTAGGAAAGATGATTTGGAATAATATTTGTGTATCAAGACTATTGAAGAGATCACTAGATCGCGATGTCTGGGTACAGATCCTAAATGGCAAAATGTATGTTGTTGTAGCCCATCAAATGGACACACACCAGGCCATGGTTTGATATCTTAAAGTGTCTGTGTGCAGTTTGAAAGTTATGCAGACCTTGGGCTCATTTGCAGTGGTGGTAGTCAGTCAGTATTGTTGTCAATTTTTCTCAGGACACTTTTCTTCTCAAACATGTTCAGAACATTAACTGCGAAGCAGCAAGTTTGAGTATGTAAAAAGTCTGGAATTTTGAAACGGCAGAAGTGTAGGAACCCTCCCTGTATATTACTTTTTGCTAACACTGTTAGGTAGGCTACTGTAAATCCTGGGGTCTGCAATCAGTTTTTTTTTCTTAAGTGAAGAGGTTGAGTCAGTGTTTATATTTTTACTAATCTTTTTACACCTTTACTGTTAGCTACTTGAATATGAGAAGTGCACTTTAACATCCCTGCTCATGATCAGGTTTCATGAATTTGGTCCAATTAAGTTCTAGTTGAAAACATTAGCCTACTCCGAGTGCAAATGCATGAACCATGTACCATGTGTGAACTAATTGATAACTAACCGATCTGAAGGTTTTTCACTCACTGTTTACTAACTGTACTCACAATACTCACTGATAAGTGTCCACTTTTAGCTGACTGACATGATTTCTGACTTAACCTGGTAATTGTTAATATTTTTTTTTATTGTAGACTATTATAGTTAAAAGTTGAGATATTTAAATGGACAACAGAACTGTGCTAAACTGTGATTTACTGGGGAAATAGGGGGAAAAACATCTAGGGTGGGCCATTGGCAGCTATGGGCTGATTGGATGTGAATGGTTGAACTTAAACAGAAATTTAAACAACTAACACAAGGTCAATGGAACATGAAGTAGCCAAATGTGGACACCAAAAGATTTCTGTTTCATCTGTGTTGCATGTCTATTAGTCTCCAAGACTGAAATTTCAGGCAGATCTTACCTAGTATCCAAATCATCTAATCTGTGCCTTGAAACTAAGTTCTAACAATGGGGACCAGGTTTGATAACCTTGTGTGACTGGGTTGATGTTCTGTCCCTACTGCCATCATGTTTAATAGCCTAAATAATATGTAGGCCTAGGCCTATTTTACTGGGTACTAAGTCATTTTAGTAGAAAGTTTTAACACTAAAATGCAATTGTGTGATTGTTCCGAGTTTAGATTACACTGCATAAGCAATGGTGACCATAATCTTGGTAAATTTTAATGTAATTCAAATAAAAGAACAATGGCATCTTACCTGTGTCTGTACCAGTCTTGTGACATCAAATGTCAGATCAGGGATTAATGAACCTAATTGAAGAGAACATTCTCCATAGGCCTATGATAACTAACTATCCACATTTGGAATTTAAAGTTGTGGAATGACTTAGCCTAAACCAGAACCAGAGGAAAGTTCTTTTGCTAGCCTACAATTTTAACAGATGTAGTGTTTGGAGACGTTATAATATTCGGCCACACGAGTTCGCTATAGGATCATTTTGCTCCTAGTCAGTCTGGCGCCAAGCCTTATCAAACAGATAGGCTAAGTATAAATCACAATAGCAGATTAGCCTACTGTAAAAGAGGCTCGTTTTTTAATCTGGATTTGTACACATTACGATGACTCAGATTAGTGACATCATATTTAGTTATAGTTTAATAATGTCAATATTTGAAAACTAGCCTAATTGTGATTGTCTTCATTGGCGTTTCCCTCGGTCTTCTTCTGTCACTACAGCATTTCTCCATAATGTGGCGACTGTGTGCCGCCTCCTCAAGATTCATCAGGACGAGATGTCCCACCCATGGTCAAGAACGCAAAAAAAAAAAAAAAAAAACAACCAACAACAACAAAAAAACAATGAGACAACAAAGACATATGCCTCTGATATGCACAAGGTCCTCCATGTGCGATCGTCTGAGTAGGGATGGTCAAGTTTGTGCTGGCTTCAAAATTCTGAATGGACAGAAAATCTAAGATTGGCATAAACCTAGTCGTAAAAATAAATAAATCATAAATGAAACCTATCTGCTTCGCGCGCGTGCGTATTCCGGGGAGGAGGCATTTTGCGCAAGTGCACTACATCGGAGATATGTAAAGATGAACTGTACACAAATGTGACTACATTGTAACATCTTCTTCTGCGTTGGGTCTCTGCCATTCGAGACGGCAAACCTCCCACTCATCTACGATCACGAGAGTTCGAAGTTTAATGAGGTAGACAAGAAACGCGCGGCGTATCGGAAGGCCAATTCTGCTGGTGCATATTGCAAGAAAAAGTTTTTTTTTAATGTGTGAGTTGCTCCAAAAGCTGTATTTGTGGTATCATCATCATAGCGGTCTCTGCACTGAGATACCGCAGATAAAAACACTAAACTGGCTAGCTTGCTAGCAGGCTAACTAAAGGGGAAGTGGAGAAGTCGTGGGGCAAGAGGGAGGTGTTTCCTTGACTCGCGGCAGCCAGTATTTTGGAGTTTGCTAGCCCCCAGCTAGCTAGCCTAGCCTTGTAACACACCCCCTGTCGCAGAGAGTCATTTACCTGCGGATGGCTTTGCGAGTAGTGGTGGTAATGTCGTGTCTTATTTAAGGGATTATCTGAGCCGCATGCATTTTAATGCGTTTGTCGCATCCTATGTTACGGGGTAGCAAGCCAGCCAGCTAGGTCGTTGTAAAACGCCTGCATGCCTGCTTGCTAGCCAAACGGCAATAACAGTAAGCTAACTTGCTAGGTTACAATCGACAGCGTGGTGGACATTATCTAGCTCATCGTGTTGCCGATAGCGCACCGATTTGTTTTCGCAAATCTGTCCATATTGTGAGCATCTGGTACAATATTTCGTTGATTGATAACTGGCTACGTCTTTTATAGTTTCTGTCATGACATTCAAGTGATTGCAGTCTACGGCAGCACAAAAAGTCGGTCGCAGATAGAATGCAGGACAAAGACTGGAGATGAGAAGGTAGCTGAGCAAGTTTGAACATTTCTCTGCGTCTCGGTACTGTCAGTAGCAGCCTCAAAGGAACACAGTCAGAGAAGAGGACAGCCATATCAGAATCAAGAATGAAGAAGTTTTCTCGAATGCCAAAGTCGGAGAGCGGCGGACTAGGAGGCGGCTCTGGGTCAGGAGGGGGCACAGGAGTCACCAACTACATCGGGAAGGTGTTTGCAGTTGGCCGATACCAGGTCACCGTGGATGAGCTAATTGCAGAAGGTATGTATAACATTATCTCCTCTGTATTGCCCCCATTCTCGTCAAGTCAATATACGTGATAATAGTTGGAGTGAACAGGGAGGCAGCGACAATCAAATGTCATGAACATTCCGTGAACATAGACATTTGGAAGATGATCCTCATTTTATTTTGATATAAATCCATTAGTCCACCAATCACCATATTGTCATCAGTTAACGTAAACAGACGCGTTAGCAGGCAAGTTTTAGGTTAATTTCTACCACAAGGATCCACAGGTGACTCCACAAGTTACTGGTGTACCTAGCCATTTCTTACGTGGATGTCCCAACGATCTAGTGGTCAGTGGTTAGTCTTGCCCCCTGCCACTGCCCCCCCTCACCATTGCGCATTGCACACTGCACACAGTATTGTACACAAAAAAGAAAAAGAAAAAAAAAAAAAAAAATGACAAGTAACGTGTAGGCTACCTGGCTGTTACTCAATACACACAGAAAGGACAAGTGTGCACATGTTTTTGATTGGAATGTGTTTGTGGATCTAGTTGATCCCAATGTGCAGCAAGCCCTGACACAGCAGATATCAGTTCTGTCTGTCTGTGTGATTTTCAGTTTGTTTACTGTTTTCAGCTTTGTTGGCCTTATGTTTGAAATTCAAGCCTCTTCTTAAAAACAGATTTGATCTACACTTATGGAGTAGTTCTGCCAAGGAAAACAAACTGTGGTGTTTAATGGACAGTCATGTGGGCAGGTGACTTAAAATGGGATGTTTATGGCACACACTAGGTTAAGCAGGGTCTAGTTCTCTCTCTCTCTCTCTCTCTCTCTCTCTCTCTCTCTCTCTCGCTCTCTCTCTTTCTGTGTGTGTGAGAGAGAGGATATGTGTGTTTGTACTCTCTATGCTATACTCACAGCTCTGGCTCTGTAGATGAAAGACTTTGCACCTAAGCCAAACAGCACCATTTAAGCCAATCAGAATGGAAGGGTGGAATTTGATTGGCTGTTAGCTCAGGAAAACTACCTTTCGCCATTATCATGGTGTACATCTTTTATCACCTTAGGTTTAGCTGTTGGCTGCTTTGCTTGCTCTGTGAATTTAATTTAACCGGTGGTAACTCTGGTCTGTTGAGGTTTGTGGTTACTGGGCAAGTTTAGCTCCACACTAGCCCGAACCAACAGGTTTGACTGCTTCTCTCTTGGCTGCAAATTTTCCTGTGCCACTGGTCAAAACCACAACAACAAGACACAACTGAACCTGTCAGTCTTGTCCCGATTGGCTGAGTCAGTGTCTGGTGGCGCTCTGTGTTTATGTCCTTGCCTGCGAGCTCGGGCATGCTGCTAGCGTACATTAGCTGCTTAGAATTGGACACTGAGAATATTCCTCAGATAAAACGGATATGCTCTCTTCTGTACCTGAATACAAGAGGCCTAGATTTGTGCTTTTTATTCCCCTTCTGTGTGATTGGCATGGGGCGTGCCACCACTAAGCTACGCTGCCTCTACATGCACAAGCTGGCCAGACATGGTAGAACAGATGGCAAACCATCTAAATCTGTAGGAACTCACATACTCACAAAATAATGTGTCAAGCCAGTATGAAAGTGATTAACCTGGATGTAGGCTATCTGGTTATAGGGGAAAAAAAACCTGATGGTGTCACATGACTTCATCTTACAGTAACCCCTTTTGGATTATGTCAGAAAAATATAGGCTATCTTGATTATAATTTTCTGACAAAAAAGATGGACAGCCTCTGTCTGTTCTTGTCATGGTGGTTTTCTGTTGCCTTGCCATACACACGCCTTCTAGCATTGTCATCATGTTTCAGAGGAAAAGAAGCAGTTGGTGAAAATGATAACAAACCCTATCATTCAACTGCCATCCTGCCACAGCTGCACTTTTGTCTAACCGC
>JAODXP020000019.1:22542892-22550392 GCA_027497455.2 Sardinella longiceps
GATGTTGATGACCTTAATATTTGTCCTACAGACTACAGATGGGCCTAAATACTGTTTAGCACCATTGTCAGATTACCCCTCCACCGCCATCCTCTCTCTCTCACACACACACACACACCTCCTTCCCCAATATGGCCCAACACTTTCTATAGGTACGTTGTGAAATCTCTTCAGGATCCACTTTCACGTAGTCTGTAGGAGAGCGTTTGAATTTGTGTTTGCCTGTATTTTTGTTTATGTTTATGCACATCTCTGATTGTGAGTCCGTCTGCCCGTCTGTCTGTCTGTCTGTTGCCCGTCTGTCTTTCTGTCTCCTTTCGTCCTTTCAAGCTGAGGCTGACACCTGCATAAAAACAGCCTCCACAGCCAGTCGCCACACACACACACACACACACACACACACACACACACACAGGGAGAGCGAGCCATCCAGCTGTTTCTGGCATCTGCTCAGTCTGCGTCAGTAGCGCTTTATGAAATGAATAAATACTTCAAGCTCTTCCCGCGTAGGATTGGATTTACGCCCCAGAAAACCTACGGAATTCTGATCTGTGTGTGTGTTGGTTTTAAATGTCATTTGTGTGTGCTCTTTTGTGCATATTTGGGGGACTGGTTTGTGACTGCGTTTCCATCCTGTGCTTTGGATAGTCAAATGCAAGTGCTCCCTAGACCTATTTCCCTCTCAACACAAGATACACCTTCACATACCTGCTGTTCCGATTAATTATAGAGGGTGCTCTTTGTTGGTGTAAAGATTGTAAATAGACTGATTTGAAATGGTAACTGTTAGTTTCTTGTTTCTTGTTCTTGGTTCTAGCTTCTAGGTTCTTGTTTGCTTGCAGAAAACTACTGTACATCCTCAAACGGTGTGTGTGTGTGTGTGTGTGTGTGTGTGTTTGCCATAGTAATGTTCACCCCAAGACAATGTAAACAGAGCGAAAGGAAAAGCCATTTCAAAACGCTGGCGACATGTCTGCTCGTGTTTGGCCATCTAACCCACAGGATGAAGGCTGACCAAGGAGGCCCAGACCGAAGTGGGCCAGATTTGGCCCAGAGTCGCTTGACACGCTCGTCGTAACCTCACCAGTAAATAATCTACAGTACTCACTGCCCTTAACCCTATGGCCAGTGCTGATATTTGCACACAAATACGGGTAACCCATCATCGCTAACGAGGGCAAAGGTAACTAGCGGAGGTGTGTGTGTGTTGGTTATGTAAGGGGTGAGTGGAACAGTAACTCCTGGAAGTGTTGTGATAAGTGAGAGTGTGTGTCAAGATCAGGAACTCCTTGTGTTGTTTTAGTAAATGATGTCAGCTTCTGAAGAGCATCTTACAGTAACTTGTGGTGTTTTGGTAATTGATGGTGGTGTTATGCGTTTGACTAAGATTGTACTGTAACTAATGGAGGCGTTTTTGATAAGGGAGAGAGTTTCTCGATTAGAAACTATGAATGTTGTTTCAGTAAATGATTTGTTATGAAATTCAGTCAGTTTCTGAAGATAAGCTTGTCAGTTATGACTGGGTTTAGATTCTGATAAATCACTGAGACCTTTGGCAGGTTTGCTACACTCAAAAGTGTCACTTCCTGCTGAGGTGTGTGTGTGTGTGTGTGTGTGTGTGTGTGTGTGTGTGTGTGAGTGAGAGAGTGACTCTGTCTGGTAAGTTATGTGAGCAACCAAGTGAGTATTGAAGAAAGCGGTGTGCTGATCAGGAATGGTTTCTTAATAAGATGTGGCTGAGTTGCATTAGGAGTGATGAGCGTCTCCAATCAAATTCCAGTGGGTGGGTGGGTGGAGATTTCTACAGAGTGTGCAGCAATATCCGCTCTGCCCAATGTGCCCATAGTGGGGGCTTGTTCTGCACAACATTAGTGGTCAGATTGGCATGTCAACAATAACAAAGACCTCTGTCAAAGCAAGCACTGTATCGCCGTTTGTTTACTTCAGTAGTCACATTCAGAGAGGATCGTGTGTGTGTGTGTGTGTGTGTGTGTTCTCGGCTGTAAGGTTGACCTCATGATGTAACCATCTGACCTCACGTGTTCCCACACTTTCCTTTGCTTCCTTGCCAGTCCCAGTGCACCTCCTCCCCCGCCTGTTCTTTCTGTGTGTGTGTGTTTGTGTGTTTTATATGTTTATGTGGAAGTGGAAATGTTTAGGGAATGACCCGAAAGAACTTCAATACCATCAGTCATGATGGCCTCCTGCGCACAAACAGCAGAATGATGTTGTCATTGTTGGAAATGGCACTGTGTGTGTGTGTGTGTGTGTGTGTGTGTCCATAATGAGCTGAATCCAGTAGAAACTGGGACAGTCAAGTCTACTAGTCTCTCTCTCACTCTCTCACTGATCTGGCGCAGGCGCACAAACACACGTTCTCTCTTTCACATGCCGCCTTTGTGGAAGAGGAAGTCGTCCATCCACCCCAGCCGTCTCTGACAGAGCTGTGTCCAAGAGCTGCCGCCACAGGCCCTCCACTAGAGTAGCTCACCTGAGACACACACACACACACCTGCTATTTCTATCTTCTTTCTCGCTCTTTGGCTTTCTTTTGTGTTTTCTTTGTTGCTCTTTCTTTTGTGCTTTCTTTGTTGCACACTCTCTCTCTCTCTCTCTCTCTCTCTCTCTCTCTCTCTCTCTCTCTCTCTCTCTCTCTCTCTGTTGTCTTCCCTGTGCTTAGTGACCCATTTTTTCTGAAGGAAGCTCAGGCGGATGCTGCAGAAACCCTCTTTGCGATTGCATGGAACGCCATTAACCCTTTCTGAGGCTTCCTCTTGTCCTCCTCTGTCTTTCTCTTTCTCTTCCCCTGCCCCTCTGCTCTGATCAGGTGATTAGGGACCAGTCCGTCTGGTTTCTCTAGTCTCCATGGAGGCTGTGCTGTCCGACTCGTCCGGTTGGGAAGAAAATCCCTGACGATCTTATCGGACGCATGTTTGTGTCCATGCACTTGGGGCTCTAGTTTTACCTCAGGAAGTGCTAAACATCAGATTTATGCATACATGTGTTTAGTCCACATTCTTCTAGGCCCAAACATCTCTTCTAACTAACATTAGCAACAACTCACCCCTGCCTTTTTCCCCCTTTCATGGCCCCTGGATTGGCTTGGTGTGTGTATTCTGAACTCCTGTCCTGCAGAACATTTAGAATGCACTGGCACAACTGAAGTCACCTTGACAGTTTCATCATACTTTGCATCTCCACAAGTCCACAAGTGGCTCCGATTGGCGCTTCGATTGATGAAAGCGCCTTTTCTGTTCTCAGCAGCGCGGAGTTGGCAGCGTAGCCACCGTTGCCGTGGTGATGACGGGCTGTTTGACACCTTTGTAAACACCCAGGCCGTTTGGCTGGAGTGGAGGGTCACCCGTCGCCCTGCTGTGGCGTCTATGAGCCTGTCGTCTGTGCCAGCCTGCCAGCCAGCCTGTGAGCGCTTCCCAGCCAACCAGCTGGGCCTCTGGGCCCGCTCACTAATCTGCACACGGAACCAGAGGGGAGCTGAAATTTCGCCTTAGGGTTCCTCTTTATGGTTCCACTCTAGGGTTCTGGTGTCTGTTTCCTAAAGGCATACTTGCTAACCAGTTAGCAACTTTTTCGGTTGCAATGCAATTTCCCATTGCCAACTAACTAAGTTGCTAACTTAGTTAGCAACGATGCTTTTAGGAAATGGAGCCCTGCTTGAGGGTTCCACCCTAACTCTTGTGTTCTCTTCTCGTTAAGCCAGTTAATGTTTGGACACTTTCCCAAAAGCATGGTTGCTAACTTATGTAGCAACTTAGTAAATTGGCAATGGGAAGTTGCTTTGCAACCAACAAAGTTGCTAACTTGCTAACTGTTTAGCAACTATGCTTTTGGGAAACAGATACCAGACTAGCTAGACTAGCTAGTCTATGCTGTTCAAACTTCTTTCTGCCTCTTTGCTGCACTATTGCAGGGACTGGGTGTGTGTGCTGGGTGTGTGTGTGCTGTCAGCATAGAGCCATACTGTAGGCTCCCATTGTTCAGCATCCCCACTGTTGCCATTGTCAGCCCATCCACCCCCACCCCCACCACCACCAGCCCACAGTGCTGCCCAGCCGCCACAAGTTATTACAGGGATCCCTCAACACTAACGGCCTTGTCATCTTTCTCACCAGCCCCTCCCACACACACACACACACACACACACACACACACACACACACACACACACACACACACACACACACACGTCCTGCTGTTGCTAATGCGAAGCGACTGAAATGATTAAGGCCACGCTGCAACTTAATGTGGTTTGGGGCTCAGGAATGCTCTACTTTACATGGGACAGCAGAGGAATGCGTGGGGGGTGGGGAAGGGTGGAGTAGGGTGGGTTGAAGGGCCAGTTGGTCTCAATTTGATGCACTGAATGACTAGTTACTAGTGTGACAGTGGTAAGAGCATGGTAATGACGAACATCCTTATGACTATATAGCTATCAGAGAGATGGAGAGCCTAGTCTACTATTGGAGGTTAGATGTTGAATGTAGTGTGTAAACTTTTTGACCCAAAAGTAAGTAAAAGTTGGTCAGGCACTCCCATTGTAGACCTGTGCCTTGAATAAATCTTTTGTAACTCTTCTTGCACTCTGACTTAGTTTATCAGGTGAGAGGATGTTGGTTTGACTGATTGGGGAGAGGCTGTCTAGTAGACTGAGCTGTGGTTGAAGCAGTCATAAAGTGCAGAGATTAGGCTTATATATTGCAGGTTATATGCATTCTGTGTGTGTGTGTGTGTCAATGAGAGAGAAAGAGAGAGGGAGAGGTTGAGCACTAAAAAAAAATCAGTGTGAACAAGAGCTACATCTGACTTGCTAACATGCATGTTCACTATTTTATGTTGCCAAAAAAAGCCCAAGCCTAAGAATCTCCTCACCAACTTCACTCCCATAGGCCTGTCTGTCTGTCTATCTGTCTGTCTGTCAGCATTAGCCACCCTGATGCTAGCTTCCTCACCCTGGCTTGACCTGTTGGTCAGAGATGTGTAAACAACCTGCCGTCCAGGTGCACTGTGTTTGACCTGCCGTACCGGAATCCACCTGGCCTGAGTCACGCCGACACCCCTGGGGGGTGGCTTACCGTAACGGTGACCTCCCGGAGTTCAGCTGAGGCGGCTGTGGAGATGGGACCTACAGTTGGGAAAATGACACTGGAACTCTAAACTCTCTGTCTCAGCATTGCTCCACTGTCCTCTATTCCCAAATGATCAATTCCCTCTAGTTTCAGACAATGGACTGTGCAGCTAAAGTGCCTATTCAACGCTAGGAACACATTGGCTTGTGAGTCTTAGTACTCAGTTGCCAAGCAGTGAGGATTACAGCATACTTGCTTTTTGTTGTTTCTTATGTCTTAGATTCAATGTCTACAAAGGTGTCATGTGTCATGTGAATGTTTGTTTATGATTTGGCCTGACTTTGCAAGGACGTTGTTGCCGATTTTGCAATGACTCAACAAAAACCTCACCTTCACGGGTCTGTAGGCCAAAGCCTAGAGTGTCTGTTTGACTCCAAAAAACCCACCTCCAGTTAAACAGAGAGTTTATTGACGGTGCAATGCATAGAGCTTGTGATGAAGTGTCTTAAACTGAAATCAATGGTAAAAGTCTCCGGAGCTCTCGTTTGAAGTAGATGCATCTATATATGGTCAGGAGTCGTCGTTCCCCCTCGTTTGCCTGATGGATGCTCCTTGAATAAACGACCTCTAGAGTTACTCCAGTTGGCCACAGACTCGATCAATTACGCGCTTGTGTGTGTGTCTGTGTGTGTGTGTGTGTTGAGGAACAGTTTTAAGTGTGACAAGTTTTTGGCCTTCTTTCTTAAAAGTCGATTTCATCTGGAATGTTGTTTTTGTGCAGACTCTTGCATGCTGTTATGGTGCTTGTGTTCCCTGTGAAAGATGCACAAAAGTAACGTAATGTTAGAAAAAGCCATGCAGTGGCTCTGCATTACGTGTCAGTCGGAGTTGCTTTAGTCGGAAAAATCACGGAAAGAATGAAAAGATTTGAGGAGATGTACCAGACTGTAGGGGAATGTAATGAAACGATGGTGCAAACGAGCGGAATGCTCCGGGTGACTTGGGGCTTGACCTCAGGAGCAGAAACGCAATTCTGTTCCGAATTACAGGTTTCAAATCCAGGATCATTCCTTCGGCTCTCCCAGGAATCCCGAGCTGGAAATACACACCGCCCTGCTAAAAACAGCACACCGCCGAGTCTTCAAGCGCCTCACAGAGATGTGCGAAAAAAAAGAAAAGTTATGCTTGTCTCTCATCAAAACAATAAAGTCCCTCTCTTTGCATTCACTGCTTGAGAGACGAGACCCGGAGCACTTGTGTTGACACCATCGGCGAGTGCAGAATCTCCCAACTGCACACCAAAACCAAAACGGTTGTCAGAGGCGGCGGCGGCGGCGACGCTCTATTTTTAGACGGGGGCAGATAAACGGGCCGAGAGCTCGGTTACAGCAAGAGGAATCGCTTTAGACAAGGCCTCTTAAGAGACGCACACGTCGGCCCGGCCCGGCCCCACTCCGCCGAGCCCGCTCTTCAAACGCGCTGCCGAGATGTTTGCTCGAGCTGAAGATAATGCCTGTCAACGCAGACAGCGAGGATGGCCAGACCACTGAGAGGTTTAAGAGGAAGAGAGGAGGATGGAGGGAGAGAAGAGGATATGAGAGAGAGGAAGGAAAGGAAGAAAGTGGGGAACAGAGGATAGAATGGAAGAAGTGACAGTGAAGAGAAAAAAAGGTGAAGACTAAAAAAGAGAGAGAGAGAGAGAGAGATTAGAGAGAGAGAGAGAGAGAGAGAGAGAGAGAGAGAGAGAGAGAGAGAGAAAGTGGGGAACAGAGGATAGAATGGAAGAAGTGACAGTGAAGAGAAAAAAAGGTGAAGACTAAAAAAAGAGAGAGAGGGATGGGATTAGAGAGAGAGAGAGAGAGAGAGAGATAAGAAGAGGCTAAGGGAAGAAGAGGCTAAGAGACATAATCTAGCACAGGGTTCTTAAAGAGATTGAGGGGCTGCGGTAAGGAAAGGGGGAGAGAGGGAGAGAGAGAGATGGAAAGGGAGAGAGTGAGACAGAAAGGAGGAGAGACTAAAGAAGATGTGAGCCACGCGGCTCCAAAAGCATCTTGCAAAGTGTCAGATGGTATTTGCTCCCCAGCAAGACGCAGCATGCATCACAACATGCCTTACACACAAACACACACCTACACACTCTCTCTCTCTCTCTCTCTCTCTCTCTCTCTCTCTCTCTCTCTCTCTCTCTCTCTCTCTCTCTCTCTCTCTCTCTCTCTCTCTCTCTCTCTCTCTCTCTCTCTCTCTCTCTCTCTCTCTCTCTCTCTCTCTCTCTCCCTCCCTCCCTCCCTACAGGTCTATACTCTTCTCCTGGTCCCACACAAACACACATCCCATTCCTGTGTTTTTTCCATGCCCCTCCCTCCCTCCCTCCCTCCCTCTCTCCCTCTCTCTCTCCTCTCTAACCCCATGTACTCTG
>JAODXP020000019.1:22555392-22630392 GCA_027497455.2 Sardinella longiceps
GGCTATACGCATTCTTTTTGACCATCTGCTTGAGACATGCAGCTCTATGTCTGTGTATTCTGTAAGATACTCTCAACTAGATGAGTGTGTCTTGAGTGGTGTGTGTGTGTGTGTGTGTGTGTGTGTGTGTGTGTTGGGGGGTCTAAAGTAGCCGAGCCCTGAGTTTCACTTCCCTGTGTGGCGTCCGGGCAGCAGATGTGCTCTGGGCTCTTTGAGGTTTCCTCTTTCCTCCCAACCCAGAGGCTAGCGCCCCGCCGGCCACTCGCCCGCAAATCAGCTGGAGACACACACACACACACACACACACACACACACACACACACACACACACACACACACACACACACAGAGAGGAGAGCCATGATTGAGAGCTTATAAACATGCTAACCTGCTCTGTATGCAAACAGCAAATGAGAACCAATCCTGTGGCACTTAGCTGGTGTATGTGGACACACACACACACACACACACACACACACACACACACACACACACACACACACACACACACACAATGGCATTTCACTCAGTTTACAGTGGTCCTCCCAAAACTAAGCAGTGATAATGATGCTTTGTGCTTCTTTAATTTCCTTGCTTTGTTTCTCTCGCTCTCGCTTTTTTTCCTCTCTTCCTCACTCCTTCCCCCTTTCCCTTTCCCTCCCTCGCTCCATGGCCGTGTGAGAGAGCGTGGGGTTTGTCAGGCAACAACCGTTGTATTGTTGCCCCCCCCCCCCTTTTACTTTCATGCTCGGCTGCCCTCTTTCACTCCTTTTTCTCACTCTTCTGTCGTTCAGTGTTTCTCTCTCTTTCTCTCTCTCTCTCTCTCTCTCTCTCTCTCTCTCTCGCTCTCTCTCTCTCTCTCTCTCTCTCTCTCCCTCTCTCTCTCCCCTGCCCGGCGTTAGTGAGCGTTGGCTGGATGATTATGGGATAGCAGTGTACATTCTCACGGGATTGGGGAGAGTGTGCGCGCGCACACACACACTCCCGCTGAAGACACACACACATTCTTTCACTCAGTCCCCCCCTGCCCGCCCCACACCCACATATTCTTTTTCTCACACACATCATCCTCTGTCGTTTGGTCTGACACACACAAACACGTGTGCACACACACACACACACACTCTTATTCAGTCTTTGTCACTTTGTACACAAATTACACAAAGACCAGCTAGCTCCTCTCTCTCTCAAGCACACACACACACACACACACACACACACACACAGAGAGAGAGAGAGATCTCCCTGGCGGCCCCATGGGTGGCGTTGAGTGAGGGTGGCCCCTGACCCCTGTGCAGTGGAGCCTGTGGGCAGTGCCAGGAGCAGCAGCACAGAGAGGCTCTGAGGCACTCAGCACTACACCAGACCCCTCAGCACAACTCAATACTCAACACTCCCTGGCCCTAGCCTACATACAGTATACTCATCAACACACTAACAACTTATGACACCAATCACTTTACAACAATAACAAAACCTACAACAACAGCACCGAAACTGTCAACATAACGACATTTCCAACATCATCATCAACATGCCAACAACACAAAGCCTTCAATAACACCAACAGAAACCGTTCCCTTACAAAAACAATTAAATGCCACAATGGTAAATTCAGAACACAAAACAATTTGCCACAAATGGCAAACCTCTAGTGAACTTGGCTGTAATTTGTAGTTTGATGCAATCCCCCACAGCTTTGACGGAAATTTGCGGCAAGTTTGCTATAAGATCATATTTTAACATTTAAATTAGTTGCGGCATATTGAGGCAATTTTTTATTATTTTTGTAAGGTTTATTAATTACTTCCCGGCTACCCCACCAAAAAGCTGCAGTAAAACTCCCCATTACTGTAGAACAACAATAAACAAAACACTTCCAATAAGCCCTCAACAACAAAAACAACAACAGCAGCAATGGAAACGACCAGAAAAGCCCCAATAAGATAAGAAACAGTAGTAAGGGTGTTCGCAGAGGCCAACCACAGAGAGTGAAGCTGAGCTTAAAGCGGTCAGCAGCGGTCCACTCCTGATTGGCCCTGACCACACTCCAAAAGGAGGAAGTAAGTGTGATTGTGACTCCCAGGGGGAGTGAGGCCAGGCGAGGTCAGTCCAAAACATCCCTGAGTAACCGTCCACACCCAGGCCTGTCCACCACTTGTTTTCAAGATCGATAGAAAAACACAATGAATAAGAAGTCTTGGTGAAATTCTGAAATGTGTGAGGACATTCCAGGCAGAAAACTGAAACTCGAAAACCCCTAAACAACCACTGTGACGACAATACCAGAATCAACAAAACTTCCCTTGGCTTGTGCGTGTGTGTGCGCACGCGTGTGTCTACACATGTGTTTCATTGTTCAAATCACACACACACACACACACACACACACACACACACACACACACACACACACACACACACACACACACACACACACACACACACACACACTCTCTCTCTCACCACCTCTAAAGTACGTGTGTGTGTGTGTGTGAGCTAGCATTTTATAACTCTGACTGGGCAGAGATTTTCCTTCCAGAATGTTCTGTTCTTGCCACCTTAGTGCTGGTCTGAGAGCAGTGAACAGAACAGTCTGTCTGTCTTCTTAAATGCTATTGGTCAAATGCACTGAACCACCCGTCTCTCTGTGTGTGTGTTTTCTGCCAATCCACTGGTCTAGAGGCAAGCTGCTAAAACCATAGGGATGAGGAGATCATGGTCAAGTTAGTTGAAGCCTTTTGGATGGCAGGCTCTGTGCTTTTTGAACTGCCCTGCTAGCCGTAGGGAACGGGCACTGGATGATCACATAGGTGTGTGAGAACTGTGGGTTTGTTGGTGACTGGTCACACCTTGAGGGGTGAAGTAACCACAGTCCCACCTGTGTGTGTGTGTGTGTGTGTGTGTGTGTGTGTGTGTGTGTGTGTGTACGAGTGTGTACAAGTACATGTGTGGATGTTGAAAATAAATGGATATCTTCAACACAGTGGCCATCTTGTACCATTAGTCAATACAGAATTTGGAAACGAGGAACAGCTCTTTGTCTCCCTGACTCTTGAAATATTCTGTGCATTGCAGCGTTTGTTTTCCTGTTTTTTATGTGGAGCATACGACTAAGGTGTGTGTGTGTGTGTGTGTGTGTGTGTGTGTGTGTGTGTTCCTGTATTCCAGGTGGGTTCTCTGTGGTCTTTCTTGCGCGCACACACAGTGGCGTTCGCTGCGCTCTGAAGAGGATGTACGTCAACAATGTGCCCGACCTCAACATCTTCAAGCGAGAGATCACAATCATGGTGAGCACTGCGCACACACACACACACACACACACACACACACACACCAAAGAAAGAGGAGGAATTCTTTATCTTTTCTTTTTCAACTTCCTTCTCAGTCTTGTCATCCACACACACATGTAAACTCAGACTCATCTAAACACACACACACGCGCGCGCTTAACACACACACCAAAGCACACCCACACTTAACCACACACACTCCTCTGTCAGTCATCCTCTCTCCTCTTGCCTGTCTTCTCTCCCCTTGGTGTAAACCTGACACAGCTCCTCACGTAACCTACATATTTCTACTCCCTCATGGGCCCACACCAAATAGGACTTGCATGGATTTTGTATACGTGTGTGTGTGTGTGTGTCTGTGTCTGTGTGTGTGTGTGTAAAGTATGTGTTTGACCTTGGATCTGCCATGTTTAATATGGATGAAATACCTCATAAATAAAATTGACATATATGTGTGTGTGTGTGTGCTTGCAGAAAGAGCTGTCTGGACACAAGAACATTGTGAGCTATCTGGACTCAGCGATCAACGGAGTGGGAGACAGTGTATGGGAAGTCCTCATCCTAATGGAGTTCTGCAAAGGTATGCATCTGTGTTTGTGTGTGTGTTTATGAGCGAGCGAGCGAGCGAGCAAAGTTTTTATGACAAACACAGCCTTTCATGGAAAGCTCCACTGTGTGTGTGTGTGTGTGTGTGTGTGTGCGCATTTACGCCTACTTGCACTTTCCTCTTGCCAAAGGGTTTACAGTCAACACACCACTTTCTAGACATGAGCGCAACTCGGTGTGATACAGCTCTGTCTGTAGTGGCTACAGAATTTGTGTGTGCGTGTGTGTGTGTGTGTGTGTGTGTTCCCTGTTACCATTACGGGACATTACAATTCATACAACTTTTGCTGGGCTGTTGCCGTGACACTGATGTTGTGTTGCCATGGCGTTTGTGTGCGCGTGTGTTTGTGGCTGCAGCGGGTCAGGTGGTGAAGCAGATGAACGAGCGTCTGCACGTGGGCTTCACGGAGGCCGAGGTCATGCACATCTTCTGCGACACCTGCGAGGCAGTCGCCCGCCTGCACCAGTGCAAGACGCCCATCATCCACCGCGACCTCAAGGTGCGTCAGCACACACACACCCACACACACACACACGCATTAAAACATTAACATTCATCCCAGAAGATCCTTTGCCCCAACTCTCTCTCTTGCTCACACACACGCACACACTTTGCATGTTTTACATACACTGACACACTCACACAATAAGCAAGTCTTCTTCTAGATAATAAGATGTCTTGCCTCATCTCTCATACATATACATTTCTACTGAAACACACACACACACACACACACACACACACTTAAGCACCCATAACACTCAGTTTCTCCTCCTTCCCTTGAGTGTGTGTGTGTGTAAGTTAGCTCTGCACCCTGAGCTAGTTTCATCAGACCAGACGAGACGTAGCCTAGAGCTTCCCCTCCATCTTTCTCTCTCTCTTCCTCCTTTCCCCCTTTTCTCTTCCTACCCCTCCAGGTTTTCCCTCTCTTCCTAATTCTAATGTCTACTTCTATCAGTTCTTCCTGTAACTTCCTGTCATTCTCTTCTTTACATTACATTACCCTGTCTTTTATCTCTCTCTCTTCACAACTAGACGCTCTTATGTCTTACATCCTTATCCTCTCTCTCTCTCTCTCTCTCTCTCTCTCTCTCTCTCTCTCTCTCTCTCTCTCTCTCTCACTGATAATCCATTGCAGTCCATTTTGAGAGTTGATACACACACACACACACACAGAGCCAGTACCAGAAGCAGCAGATTGCCTCAGGCAACCTAATTGCCCCTCAGGCTAATTCAATTGCCTCCCTCCTCCCTCCCTGCTGAGCTCCCAATGGCCCCAGGGTGGGGCGTGTAGAATGGGGGCAGCCGGGGTCAGCCTCAGCCTGTACGACTCCGGCCCAGATCAGGGCCAGTGGAGTAGTCCTGTGGACTAATACACCTTCACTCACTCCAAAGGACACAAGACTTTTGGACTCATGGCCCTGAGACGCCTGCAGCTGTTGCACTCTTATTGCCAGTAGTGTAAGCTGCTGGCAAACATATTCGCTCAGCAGCAGCAAGTTAGTCTAAAGGGCCGTTCATACCAACTACAACAACAACAATAGCTATAACAACAAGTAAATACTGCTCCAGTTAATATGAATGGCAACGTCTACATCACAGCTATAACGACAGCCACATGTGCAACAACGATATCATTTGAGATCACTTTCAGAGCCTATCAGAAATACCAAAGAAACATTAGTTCATTCAAATGAGTACTACAGGCTTACGTTATCGTTCATCAGTGTTAACGGAAATATCGTTCTAGTTGCATTTAAGTTTATGCAGTAGTTATGGTTGGTGTGAGCGCCTCATAAGGCTGTAGATAGAGGCCTGTACAGAAAAAAAGGAAGTGATCAACATCCACGGGGTTTCCTGACTAGGGTAACTAAGAGCTTAGGGCTGATTTCTTTTTAAAAATGATATGTATTTTTGCGTTCAGTCAGGCTGAGGTTTGTAGTGCGCTCAGTTTACACATGTTGATCGGAAGAGTGTGATGCTGATAAAGGTTTAAGAGCTTCCAGTCTGAGGTGTGTTTAATAAGCAATCTCCTACAGTCATCACTCATTGGGTGTGCTGTGGTGCGCTCCGGTTCCAACTAATCAGCCAATCGCATGGCCTTATCGTTCTCGCCGTCACACTCAGAACAAGAGGCAAGATGGAGAATGATGCACTTGAATGATTTCTGAGAATTTGGGGAGGCTGTTTTGATAAACGTTTTCTCTTTGTGTGTGTGTGTGTGTGTGTGTGTGTGTGTGTGTGTGTGTGTGTGTGTGTGTGTCTACCAGGTTGAAAACATCCTGCTGAACGACCAAGGCAACTACGTGCTGTGCGACTTTGGCAGTGCCACTCACAAAATTCTGATGCCACAGAAGGATGGGGTGACCGCAGTGGAGGACGAGATCAAGAGGTGAGACTCTTCCTGTTTCCTGTCTCTACACACTCACTTCCCTCCATGTCACTCTAAACTTCTCTTGGTTAATCCTAATGTCTCCCCTAACCCTAACTCCTCAACCCTCAAAGATTTAACTGCAAGGCATCAGCCAAGCATGAAGTCATTTCATGCCAATGAAGTCTATAAGGGTTTATGGCCTGTGGTTAAAGATTTATGTCCTATGGTTTAGGGCCTAGGGTTTAAGGTTTAGGGCTCAGGGAGAGGGTTGAGATGCAGCCTAAGTGTGCTCCAGAGACCACATCATGTCCTCAAGCCTAGCTTTGTAAGTGGGGGTAAAAAAAAGCTTGGCTTGGACCAAGTGCTTCATCATTTCAGCCAATCAGCAACCACCACCAGACGGGTTGCGTCACAGGCCTGAAAGAATGCAGCCGAGTGCCCCGTGTCATTAAGCGTTCTTTTCTCGAGTTAGACCTTTTAGGAGTTTGTCATTTACAAGTCAGTGATTTATCTTGGGTCGATGTTTTACAGCACTTGTGGTGACGTAATTAGCTGTGTCCTTTTTTTCTAACAACATGCACACATAGCACCACAGCATTGACAGGCCTAAATCCCACTGCCAGGGCCCTTTTCCATTGCTCCAAAGCCAGAGAGAGGGAGAGGGAGAGAGGGAGGGGGTGCATGGATGGATGGGGGGTTGCTTGAGCATCAGTAATAGGCGGCTCCTGGCTCTTCCCGTCAGTAGGGCGGAAGGCGAGTCTGAAGCCAACCTCAGCCTAATCCCTGTCTGTCAGACTGAGCCCCACTGATCCACTCCTCCTCCAGGCCCTCCTCTCTCTCCCCACTGGCTCAAGCACCACTCACTCCATTGGGCTTGTGGAACCAGGCTCCAAGTAGGTTAAGCAAGTCTGACCCAAGACTCACTAGTTTGAGTGTGGAGGAGGTGGAAGTGCTTGTGTGTGTGTGTGTGTGTGTGTGTGTACGTGATAAGTGCATTTACTTGTTTTTATGGCTCAAACTGTGTCGGTGTATTTGTGAGTGGGTGCATTTGTGTGTGTGTGTCTGTGTATCTGGGGTCTGTGCACATACTGTATGTGTGTGTTTTTGTATGTGTGTGAGGGACGCGATCATGCTAATGTTATTTGGTTGGTCTGTTTTCCAATTACAGTGTGTGTGTGTGTGTGTGTGTGTGTGTGTGTGTGTGTGTGTGTGTTGAGAGAGACGCAGAGTTAGTCACCATTAGTCAGTGGCCATGTCTCAACACTGAACTGCAGACTCAGGATAACATGTTTTTGTTGCAGCTGTACTAGCTGGCTGGGATTGCATAATCATCCATCCACACACACACACAGAGCGAGGACGTTAAAGAGGGTTCTTAAACCCCTGTGTCTGCTGTATGTCTCTGGGCTTGGCTCTCTCTCTCTCTCTCTCTCGCTCTCTCGCTCTCTCTCTCTCTCTCTCTCTCTCTCTCTCTCTCTCTCTCTCTCTCTCTCTCGCTCTCTCTCTCTCTCTCGCTCTGATGTGTCCCTGTGGCTCCCTGTCCTGTTCCGCTTCTTTCTTTCTCCACACTTCTTCTTCCCTTCTTCATTTCCTCCCAGTCCCTTCATTCTCTCTGTCTGTTCTTTGGAGGTGGTCTGAAAGTGTTAGGGGCTTTTTTGTCGACTGTTAATGAAGTGTGCATTGGCCAACATTAAGCTCCAAAAAGCTTTGAAAGTAAAGTGAGTTCACCTCTCCTCTCCTCCCCTCCCCCTGTCTTCCAGGTACACAACGCTGTCATATCGGGCCCCTGAGATGGTTAACCTGTACGCTGGGAAACCTATCACCACTAAGGCTGATATATGGGTAAGATTTGAGTGTGTGTGTGTGTGTGTTTGTGTGTCATGTTTTATGGTGTGTCTGTTTTGTGAGTTGTGTGGTGCGCTCCATTGTGGGCGTGTCCTCGTGTGTGTGTGTGTGTGTGTGTTTGTGTGTGTGTCCACAGTTATGTAGCCGAGCCGGTTTGAGCTTGTGCTGGCTGTGTTGCAGGCGGTGTGTGCAAGGAGATCTGGTTTGTGGGTAAACTGTCAGAAGCAAGAGAAATGTGGAACACACACACACACACACACACACACACACACACACACACACACACACACACACACACACACCCCAACCTTGTGGCGAAGCCAGGCCTGTCAGGAAGATGGCTGTTCCCACAAACACACCTCTGCTGCCCTAGGGCAGGTAGGACTGGGAAACAGACATTCAGCAAAAATCATCACTCTTCACCATACCTGCACTCCAACACTAAAAGCATAAACAAACAAGCCACAACAACTATAACAACAGCAAAAAACAATACTATAAACGAGAAGTTGTAGCAAATGCCACTCTGCCTCACGTGGTCAAGATGGCTGCCATGTGGCAGAGCTGGTCAGTACGGTGAAAAGCAGAATATCTTTCAGTTTGTGTAGTTCTCTCTTTACGGCACATGGCTAAATAACAATGGCAAGCAATGAAAACAAAAAACAAACAAACAAACAAAAAGAAAACATTGTAGACAATATACCCCAAAGAATACAAAATAAAAAACATTACTTCCGTACACCCTTACTGCCTTTGCCTTACTTATTCAAAAGCATGCCCAAACCAAGACGGCCTACTTTTTTCTTCTCTAGTCTTGTAGTTGTCACAGTTGTGGTAAGGGTACTAAAGACAGCTCAGTGTATTTCCTCTCCCTCAGTAAGTGTACTAAAGACAGCTCAGTGTATTTCTTCTCCCTGTAAGTGTACTAAAGACAGCTCAGTGTGTTTCTCCTCCCTGAGTAAGGGTACTAAAGACAACTCAGTGTATTTCCGCTCCCTCAGTAAGGGCACTAAAGACAGCTCAGTGTGTTTCTCCTCCCTCAGTAAGGGTACTAAAGACAGTTCAGTGTTTCTCCTCCCTGAGTAAGTGCACTAAAGACAGCTAAGTGATTTTCTCCTCCCTGAGTAAGGGTACTGAAGACAGCTCAAGCACACTAGCCCACTGTCCTAAGAGCCTGAAGATGAAGGCCTTCTCTAAGTGGGCTCCACTTCATACACTTTGGGGATCAGACATTAAGCACTCGGCCCTGTGGCATCTCCTCCAATACTGCAGAGTTACATCTCCTAATCAACACACACACACACACACACACACACACACACACACACACACACACACACACACACACACACACACTCTCACTTACTGATGTATTCATACACACACACACCATGTCTCAAACAAAGCAATGCACCATGGGAGCTTTGAGACAGAGAATAGGGGGAAAAACTCACTTCCTGCATTGCCCTTGGCTGTAAAGACAGGAATTAGGTCTCTGCAACACACACACACACACACACACACACACACACACACACACACACACACTCTTCTGCTCTCCTTTTTCCCTTCATGTTGGGGTGTGCTAGCATGTCTGCTCTGGTGCCCCCAGGCAAACATTGCCCCAAGCAGCTGGTGTTTAATCAAGCACTACTCCTTATAGCCTTTAAGTGTGCGTGTGTGTGTGTGTGTGTGTGTCTTTGTTCCCGGTGTTCAATGTTCTTGTCTTCCATTGACTCTGTGTGGAATGCTGTGTTTCAGTTTCAGTATGTCTGTTTTTGTGCTTGTGTCCTTTATCTGTGTGCGTGTGTGTGTGTGTGTGTGTGTGTGTGTGTGTGTGTGTGGTTGTACACACACACTGCCAGTGCCACTGGAGCTTCGCTGTGGAAACAGCTGCTGATAGATTTAACAGACGGAGAAGGGAAACCAGCCGCCCTCCTCTCCGTCCCAACGGCACCGATAAGGAGTGTGTGTGTGTGTGTGTGTGTGTGTGTGTGTGTGTGTGCGTGCGTGTGTGTGTATGTGTGTGTATGTGCGCTTTTAGTGGTTTTCTTACCCATGCTGGCCCGTACAGCACTGCAGTGTCTGTCAGTATAACAATGTGTTCTGTCCCCAGTCAATGAGTTATGACACACTTAGAATAGTTTACAATCTCAGTGAGACTGCAACAAAAAAGCCAGCGCTCTTGGACTAGGCTTCAACTCTATAGTATTATAAAGGGGATCCTACTTTTACTCTGCCCATATTAGCTGTGCTTAGATGCTTTTTAGCTTGTCTGAGGCAAGGGTTTGCATGTGATTTTAAATGCATGACTTCTGTGAATAATATGACATTGTTTTGCATTGTGTGTGTGTGTGTGTGTGTGTGTGTGTGTGTGTGTGTGTGTGTGTGTGTGTGTGTGTGTGTGTGTGTTTTCCCCAGGCGCTCGGATGCTTGTTGTACAAGCTGTGTTTCTTCACGCTTCCATTTGGGGAGAGTCAAGTTGCCATATGTGACGGAACCTTCTCTGTTCCGGATAGTTCCAAATACTCCTTAAAATTGCACTGTTTGATCCGTGAGTACAGCCACTGTTTCCCATATATGTCTCTCATCTCCTCTCCCTCTCTCTCTCTCTCTCTCTCTCTCTCTCTCTCTCTCTCTCTCTCTCTCTCTCTCTCTCTCTCTCTCTCTCTCTCTCTCTCTCTCTCTCTCTTCTCTCTCCTTCTCCCTTTCTCTCTCTCTCGCCCTCCCCTCTCTCCCCATGTTCTTGTGAATGATGATTCATACTTCTTTTATGCTCTTGAATGAATGCATCGGTGAGTGTGTAGCGTTTAGTGAAGCGAGGGCTCCCTCTGCTGGTCAGAGCGCTGGAACTGCGGCCTCTCCGTTACGGTGCGTTACGTAATGCATTGGACAGGACAGCTGCTCCAGTACTCTGCTTTTGGGAGAGCGCTTCTGACCTAGTTTAGGCTCCTGGCCTACTTAATGGCAGCCTGGCAGGCAGGCAAGCGAGCGCACCCAGTATCTGCTCACCGCTATTTAACAGGAACAGGGATCTATAGTGACCGTGAGGGGAGAGGAGGAGATAGAGGGATAGAGATGGAGAGAAAGAGAGAGAGGGAGAGGGATAGAGATGGAGAGAAAGAGAGAGAGGGAAAGGAAGTGATGGATAGTTAAAGGCTTTGTGGGTTGTTGTAGTGCTGCAAACCTGTGTGTGAGAAAGAGGGAGAGTGAGGGGAGAGAGAGAGTATTGTAAAAGTGGGTGCATGAATTATGCATGTCAGGGGCATTAAATGAGCAGACTAACGTGTGTGTGTGTGTGTGTGTGTGTGTGTGTGTGATGTGTTTACCAGGATATATGCTCGAGCCTGACCAGGAGAAGAGGCCAGACGTCTATCAGGTCTCCTACTTTGCCTTCAAGCTGGCAGGGAAGGACTGTCCCGTGCCAAATCTCTTTGTGAGTCCCAACACACACACACACACATTGGTAGTGGCAGAGAGCAGCACATTGGCAAGGCCCAACGAGTAGCTCAGTGGTAGATTATCATTTGCATTTAGACTTCTGTCTCCTCTAATTAGGAGCAGCTACATCTTGAATGACATTAGAGGGGACTTGTATGGGGACTTATATGGTGTGTGTGTGTGTGTGTGTGTGTGTGTGTGTGTGTGTGTGTGTGTGTGTGTGTGTGTGTGTGTTTGTGTGTGTACAGAGCTCCCCCATCCCCACCGCTCTCCCAGAGCCCCTGACTGCCAGTGAGATCGCAGCCAAGAAGAACATGACAAAAGCCAGGTAACACTCACACACACTCAATCTCTCTCTCAATGCTGTCACCTCTTTGTACACAATCATATCTGGAATCATATCTGGAACATATCTCAACAACTGTCAAGCCATTTAATTCAGTGGGTTTATTTTTGGGCAATTTGAGCTTTAGTTTGACAGGAGGAAAGAGAGTTGAGAAAGTTGCAGATGGGATCTTGGCAGATGGAACCCAGAAACCAGGGTTTGTTGTCTGGACCCCTTATGCCAAGTTCAGATTACACGATAATAGCCACGACACAACAAAAGGCACATCTGTGAGCTCTCCAAGGCGCAAAGCTGATCTGTGACCTCAGTGTTCGCACTACAAGACCTGGCACAGAGACTAGGGTGCGCTGAGTGTGTCCACGTTTGTATAGCCCTGTACATAATAGCATACAGACTATACAGGCGAATTTGTCTGCCGAATTTGTTTCCCACCGTCATGCTTCCATGTTCCCTGTTGGCCTACTGTTTCAGCCTTTTTATTGCTGCAAAAAATATTTTAGAATTATTTAGGAGGTGTCTGGATAGCCAATTTATCTACTGATAGAAAGTAAACTTCACTTAATTGTCTTCAAAGAAGGCTATTGCTTGGTGAAGAAGTGCAACTTTAAATGAGTTTTTTGGAAGCTGATTTTGGAAAATTGAAAAACGACAATGTGAGTCACAGCTCTGCCAGTTGCCCTGTGAATCGCTTGCGTTTTATGGTCTTATTGCCTGTTAATGTGTTATTGCCCACTTTATGCCCCAGTCTAAGTTTATGGAGCAACATTTTAAGGGTAAAACAAATTTACTACTAGTTATCCTCACAAAAATTGCTGAGCTGACTGTCCATGTTAAGATCATACAGGTACAGAAACAGATCATCATTTTTTGTATTCCAAGTTTTCCTCAAAATAGGGAGGTTTGCCCCCCGGGAATAAAGACTGTTTCCCTCTGCAGAATCACGGATGCTGTGGGTCCCACAGAGACGTCCATCGCCCCGAGACAGCGGCCCAAGGCGGCCTCCAGCGGCGTCCTGCCCCTGCACAACTCCTCTGCCACCCCCGTCAAGATGGGGGTCCCCGCTGCCCCCATAAGCAATGGACAGAAAGGTATGCAGGATGGGGACTGGACCCTGATCTACTCACTGTTGTGTGTGTGTGTGTGTGTGTGTGTGTGTGTGTGTGTGCGTGTGTGCGTGTGTGCGTGTGCGCGTGTGCGCGTGTGTGTGTGTGCGCGTGTGTGCGTGTGTGTGTTTATTGGTGTGTGCCTGCGTATATCCCTATGTCCATAGTACTGATCTGCTCTTGTGTGTATATTTGTGCATTTCCAGTAGCTGGTGGTAACGGGCAGGCCGCTGTGGCGCCCCCCGGTGGCAGCACGGCTCAGCCCAACCGCGTCCTTCAGCAGCTCCAGCCCGGAGACGTGCGTCTGCAGCAGCAGCTTCACACACACCCACAGCAGCACACACAGGCCCAGACACACTCGCACACACACACGCAGGTGCACCACCTGGCCCAGCACACGCAGCAGCCACACACACACCTTGCCCAGCACACACATCTCCAGCAGCAGCAGCAGCAAGCGCAACAACAGCAGCAGCCACAGCAGCAGTCACCCACACCTCAACAGCTCCATTACCTCCAGGTACCATCATCATTATCTGTTATCATCATCTTGATGGAGAAGGCATGAAGTGTGTGTGTGTGTGTGTGTGTGTGTGTGTGTGTGTGTGTGTGTGTGTGTGTGTGTGTGTGTGTGTGTGTGTGTGTGTGGCAGGATTCTCTCAATAGAGGGCGCTGTTTCACTATGTGTGTGGAAGACTGTACTAATGAATGGACATACACATATACACATATTGGGACCTAGAGGTCAAGCAGTACAGTTCTGTATCTGCCACTGGGGAGGGCAGGCTATGTGCTAGGGTTACACTAGGGTGACACTAATGTCTTTTTTTCATCTCTCCTCTCTCTCTCTCTCTCTCTCTCTCTCTCTCTCTCTCTCTCTCTCTCTCTCTCTCTCTCTCTCTCTCTCTTTCTCTTTCTCTTTCTCTCTCTCTCCTGTCTTTCTCTCTGTAGTACCAACAGGCCTTGCAGCAGCACATGCTTCAGCAGCAAATGATGATGCAGCCAATGTACCAGCAGCAGGCTCACTACGCAGCCCTGGTAAGCCGGCGAAATACACACAAAGACCTACACAAACACACATTATACTCACACACCCACATATAACTCAACGAACATAATGAGGGGGGATAAAATATTAATACACGTACCAAAGCAAAGCTCTTATCTGTGAACATGCAACAGTCAGAAGTACGTATTTGCATTTGACGTATACACACAAAACAAAAAGTAAGAACATTTATGTTTAAGTATTTCAGTTTTTTTTTAGCAATACTTTTTGTTAAATTCTATACTGTGGGAAAGCATATTCTATTTCCTTTCAAAATGTTCCATTTATTTGGAACATGTATTTGTGGGATGAGCTGCAAAGCTGAGTATAGGTTGTGCCCATGGACAATGTGCCAAATCTGCTCTGCCATTGCCAAGCATTTTATTCTGCCATTCATTCGTTTAGTGTTTAATGGATTTGATGATTGAGGAAACAAGACATATTGGCAATTTAACAAGTCAAAATTGTATTCTTGGGGTGTTGTCCCTTGGCCTTCAATTTGGAGATGGTACTACGGAACACTGCAATTAATGCTGAAAGTTGGTTTAGCACCAGCTTTACATCAGCTTGAAGTTGCCCTATTGCAAGGGATTCTTGGAGCAGAAACTTTCTGACTACTGTTTGTAGCTACAGTACTGTAGGGCCCATGTTCACAGGTGCTACCAATCAAGGGGCAATCAGGCACCTGACTGGCAACACATGGGGATACCAGAAGCTCAGTAGCAACAGCAAGTAGCAACAGCAAAATAAGCTGTTTGGCAAAGACAGAGAAGATTTGCCAGGGAATGAAATGGGCCTTTCAATTGTACACAATTTATTGATAAAATGATTATGATCACAGAGAAATACTCTAAAAAAGCTCTAGCAAACTGTAGTCATTTTTTTTGCTCTCCTGTAAAGTTGATTAGATGTCACTTGTGCACTTCTTGCTCTCAGCCCTCAATAAGTTTGCTCAATAAAGGCACAAATTGTGAAGTTGTATATTCAGCATTTACCTGCTGTTATTTTTTCCACAACTTGAATACATGAATATACGCGCACACACACACACACACACACACACACACACACACACACACACACACACACACACACACACACACACACACACACGAACGAAACTCATCCAAAATACACACATTCTGTAATTTACCCACATGCTGCTTATGTCCACAAAGGTTTGTGATGTAACTAACTCGTAGTGAAAGCGACGGCCATTCTCCTGGGAGTTGTATTCTAGAGAGAGATAGAGTACAGTACAGTACAGTACAGTAGGTGTTCCTCCCAACAGCTTTTCTCTTTGCCACACAAAAGCCTTTCTTGTTGTGGATTGGCCTCACACTTCAGCTTGTGTGCGTCTCTGCCAAGAGCCTGGTTACATTGATGCCCAATCTAGAGATGCCAGGTCCTATCGCTCTGGTTACTCCTCCCAATTCTTTAGTCTCTCTCTCTCTCTCTCTCTCTCTCTCTCTCTCTCTCTCTCTCTCTCTCTCTCTCTCTCTCTCTCTCTCTCTCTCTCTCTCTCTCTCTCTCTCTCTCTCTCTCACCATTGACGCAATGTAGAGAGCACTGGATTGCCTTGTGCCTTGCACATTTGTGTAACACTTCACAAAAATGCTATGACTGTCACTATTTACCACGCAGTTGAGTCTAGTAAATTTGTCATACTTAACTTTAATATTGTTAATATTACTGTTAAAAGAGATCATTTCAGCTACCTAGCTGTTGTTCCAAAAATGCACATCCCAACATTTACAAGGTTTCTTGCAGTCTGTCTCTGTTCAACAACCAAACTTCTCAGGACTGCCCACAAAAAAACAAGGCTGACAAAGTGCTAATTAAAACATTGTTGAAAGATGGCCACAGTACACTGGGGAAATTATTTGCAATGCTTACACAGTGGACTAGCATGTTGCTAAAAAGTGCCTACAGTGGGCTACCGCAAGACACCTGCAAACAAAACAAAGCAGGTAGATGAACATGACCAATCACAGCCTCTGTTGTCTGCGTCGTTCAACGTTTATTTAATTTTGGAGGTGTACGTCAGTGACATTGAGGCTCTGCGAAGGGGCTTGATGGTGATGCAGTGATGTAGCTTGATGGAGATGTTGGCATCACGGCGGCGACAAATATAACTCCGAACCAAAAATCAGGCTTTACTCTTTCCTTAGGTCACCCTAGGTCTAACTCTGTGAATTTCCTTCTAACTCTTTCTATACCTTGCCCATTGATTTTTGCTACATCATCTCTCTCTCTCTCTCTCATGTTTCCTCCTTCCAACTCCAACTTCCAACTCTCTTTCATACCTTTCACTCTTTTTCATCTGCTTTTTCTGTTCCTCCTTTCTTTGCTCTCTCCTCACACTACAAAAGCTGCCCTCTATTCTAGAGTTGCTCATTCTATGTTCTGGATAAAAATCTGATCTTGAATATAATAGGGGTGACATTAGGTTAGACAGCAGGTTTTGCAGTGCTTTCTCTTTACACTCCTCACTCCTACTGTCATCTGTCATATCCTCCTTTACTCAAATTGTATCTGCCAATTTCTTCTGCTCTAACATGCCTTTTCAATCATCTTTCTCTATCACTCTTGTAATGTGGTTTTCTTTGCCTCTCTCTCTCTCTCTCTCTCTCTCTCTCTCTCTCTCTCTCTCTCTCTCTCTCTCTCTCTCTCTCTCTCTCTCCTCCTCTCTTGCTCTCGCGAAGTGAGAGGCAGGCTCGGTTGTGGCAGGCGCTGTTTTTAGCTTGTTTTCCAGCGAATGGCGACCATCTGTTTAGTGGCGAGGCAATCTGCTGCAGGCGGGCTGAGGCCCTAGGGGAGCAGTGTGTAGGTGGGGTGGGTGGGGGTTGGTGCGGGGTGTGCGTGCGGAGGGCGAAATCAAGTGACTCTGTGTTAAATTGCGACATATGAAGCAATTACTGCGACGCAGAGACTTCCGGAGGAGCCAGACCGTCAGCGCGACTTTTCCGTCGGTTCCCCTCCGGGTCACAGTCAGGGTTTCCGAGAGAAGTTCCTAACCCAGTGACCGGTGGTGACCCACCTCAGCTGATCTGTGGAGGAGTTAGCTGGCTGTAGAAGCAGGAAGGGACCACCTCTGCGTCTCTGAGAAGTTAACGCGGAATAAAATAAAGATGGCAGGCGCTAAGGAGGCACCAAAGGGATTTCTGTCAATGCCCTTACTGGCTTTCTACTCACTACACACATGCTAAGCTTCATCTGTACCCAGTTTCATTCCTCTTGAGTTAATTTGAATGTGGTTAAAACCATTTGGCGGTTAGATGGCTTTCATTTACAATTTCTTTGCTTTCAGAGGTCATAGTAGTTACAAAAGCATACATTGTTGTTTCTATTTATGTCATCTTTTGTGTTGATGGGCCTCTTTATTTCTGGATTAGCATAAACATGTCCATACAGAATATGTTGATGTCTTAGTAGTTAGCATGTGTTGCTAATGAGGGTCCAACTTCCTTGCCTTGCACAGATGCAGCAGTATCAGCAGGCCTTTGCCCAACAACATCAACAACAGCAGCAACATCAACAGCAGCAGCAGCAGCAGCTTCATCAGCAGCAGCCTCTATACATCCCCCCCACCTCTCCACTGGAGTTCACCACACCCCTGGGTTCCTATCACACTGCCCCCGCACCTTCCGCCTCCACCCACACCGCTCTTTCCCCTGTGGATCCGCCCTACACTAACCCCAGGTAACACCGCCAGCTTAACCACTCATGCACCTGTCCACACATCTACTGTGCCTCACCTCACAGCTACACTGAGAAACAGGATAAAACATGTTGAACTTTTCTGTGAATAGAGTTATCATGATCAGATTTATCAACCATTTTCATAGCTCAGTTTTGTTAACATTTTGAAGTAAACGACTGACCTCATTGATCTCAACTGAACTCGACTGCATAATAGCATACAGATTGGAAAGGTTTTTAATGAGAATGTATGAATGCTGAAGACATTGTCCTTCCCTTTCACTAGTATCTTCATGTGTGCGCTTGTCTCTTACTGTTCCTCTCTCTCTCTCTCTCTCTCTCTCTCTCACTCTCGCTCTCGCTCTCGCTCTCGCTCTCGCCTCTCTCTCTCTCTCTCTCTCTCTCTCTCTCTCTCTCTCTCTCTCTCTCTCTCTCTCTCTCTCTCTCTCTCTCTCTCTCTCTCTGTGCAGTAGAAACCCAGTTGCTCAGAGTCCAGATGTGCTGGTGTCTCCCTCCGTCACCACCCCGACTGTGAGCCACCCCCCTGACATGTCTGGCTGGAACCCTTTCGGAGACGACAACTTCTCCAAGCTCACGGAGGAAGAGCTGCTGGACCGCGAGTTTGACCTGCTGAGAGCAAGCAAGTGTCCAACCTACCCCATAAATAATATCCACATGCTGTATAAAGAATAGAACAGATTGACTTTCACCAGTTGCATATTTACACTGAAGCAATAGCACGTCTTATGTGCTATCTTATATTTGTGCAAGTTCTTAAACAGCCCAAGCAATTATGCAATTAATGAACAGTATCCTTGCATAGTCACTCTCTGGTAAAGGTTTTTTTTTTTTGGTTTGTTTGTTTGTTTGTTTTTTAATACTTACATCCACTATTAAGACTGGAATGACTAGTAAAACACATGCTCTCCACCTGTTGCCTTTAGTCTGCATGTCCAGCAGAGGGCACTGTTGGCACAAACAAACAGCCCATGTTTTTGATGGCCCCTTCACCAATCATTTTGTCTTTAAGATGCACACAGCTGTTGTTTTAGTGTCCTACTCATATATAGTGGTTAGCAATGTTTGTTAAAGATAAGACATGTAATTTATGTGATTGATAAGCGTTTCAGCCCTAAATTGTCTGGAACTTTCTTCGTTGTTGATGTCTAGGACCTGAAGTAGACAATTCTGACCTATGCGGTTCTCTCTCTTTCTCTCCCTCCCTCTCTGTGTGTGTCTCTCTCTCTCACAGAGAAGCCAGTGGATAGAACCACTAGTGTGGAGACCAGTGCTGAGCGACAGCAGCAGCAGCACTCTCATCAGCACCAACATCAGCCCCCTCAGCAGCAGCAGCAGCCCCCCACCCCATCCCAGCCTCTCCCTGAGGACCCCTTTGGTTCTGTGCCCTTTCTGGCTAGTGCAGGCAAGTTTTAGAGGCGGGATGCCCAACAACCCCACCCCCCTACCCCACACACACACACACACACACACACACACACACACACACACACACACACACTATCCCCCAGACCCTTTCCTGATGAAGCACCCCACCCAGGGAGAGCACTTCTCCTGACGCCCATATGAGGGGTCGTGCTCTCACGCTCCCCTTAGTTCTTCCTTCCCCGACCCATCTCCACCTCCAGTATAGACTGTGAGGGGTCACACACACACACACACACACACACACACACACACACACACACACACACACACACACTTCCCCAGAATCTCCATGCCCAATGGAGTAAGGAGCTTGTGTCGTCCAATGAGGAAGTGAACAAATAAAATAACAAGATATGAAAGCAAAAGAATCATAGATCAGTGAGTTCATCTCTTCCATCAGTCACATTCTCAACTTTCAAAACAACACACACACACACACACACACACACACACACACACACACACACACACACACACACACACACACAGAAATTCCTATTAGTACCAACACATTCCTAGGGTGTGTGCTTGTGTGTGTGTGTGTGTATAAATTCCACACCGAAGGATACAAATGTAATCGTAGCCTGTGATCCTTGACCACATTGCCCCTCATCACAGGCCACATGTGTAATAGAATGTAATTAGACATTGTGCGTGAAGTGTCTTTGTCACGTTGGCTTCTTCATGCAGAACAAGCCTTTACTTCTAGAGACCGGCCCCAGACCCATAGGAATGAATGTATGTGCAGTAGGCTAGACTGATAGCAATAGAGGAGGTCTATCTCACTAAGTGGCTCAGGTGCTTTAGAAAGGCACTTAGATCCATCTCTGCTCAGCTCTGCATGAGTCTTCACCAAACTGTGAGTTACTGGTTTTGGCGCATTTTGGAGAAATACTTGTTTTGTTTTTTTTATTTCTTTGTTTATTTTTTTGGTTCTTTTTTTGTTTTGTTTTCAGTGCCAAGGGACTTGAGATTTTTAAATATTTTTTCCATTGTCTGTATGTTTGCTTTTTTTCGCGTGTTTTGTTTTGTTTTGTTGTTTTCTTCACCCACTTCCTACTCTGCGACTGTGGCTTGGCTTGTGTGGTGTGATCGCTGGGAGTCCTGGCTGGCTTAGTCCATATTCACCTCGCCATCTTCCTCCTCTCCTCTTCCTCATCCTCCTCCACCTCTTCCTCCTTACCCGTGCTTCCCTTTAGTGTCCAGGCTGACCAGGGCACATTGGCGTCTGCTTGACCACAGCAGAGTCTGGTGGACCATTGCACTTTATGCTGTCGTGTGTTTGTGTGTGCATGTGCCACAGAATGGTCTTTGACTCACCGAGTCCATAGGCCTGTGAGAATGAAAGAAAAGTTGTAATCTAGATCTAGATCGAGATGGATCTAGCGTTGGAAGTTTAAATCGTTGTGTAGTAGATGTTGAGTACAACTCTTAACTGAGAAATTCAGTTTGATATTGAGATTATTTCCGAGAGATTTTGTCCTATTTGAAACTGCTGGTTAAAGACCAGGGTTGGAGGTTTGAAATGAACCTCAGGGATTAGGGGATTACATGTGAAGGAACCCATTCCTAATTGGCGAACACTTCAGTCGTCCAATTAACTGCCATGTTTGGGAGTGACCAGTGCTGGAAATGGGCCAGCAGTGGGCCAGCACTGCTATGGTCTGCGGCCCTTTCGGTCATGTGACACACATTTCATTGGTGACTCTGTCTTTAAGTGTGTGTCTGACAGAATCCAGCTGATTTGTCAGTGTGGAACACTGCCTGTAGAAATGATGAGTGTGTCTGCTGCAGGGATAGCCAATAGGAGTCATTACAAGTGAAGGGAGAACTCAAGCACACAAGTAGAATCTGGAAGTGTGTGAACAAGTGGAGAACATTTTGTCACAGCATGTCTGCGCATGTTTGTGTGCAAATGTATCTTCCTGATGCATCCTGCTAAAAGGGCAAAGTGCAGTCTTTCAGCAGTTTTCTAAAGAAAGACGTGCTACTCAGAGACATCTTCAGGTGATTCACCAGTTAAGTCAGAAAAGATGACATGCTGTCTGCCTTTTTTTGTTTGTTTTCGATGCCTTGATATTTGTTTAGTTTAGGTGTTTGGTCTACATTTTGTCTGTCTGTTTATTCTGTGAATTCCATAAAGTTTAAAGCTGTGAAGAGCATTTGAGCTGCCAACTAACGGGTTATGCCATTCAGCTTGAGGGCAGAATCATGACTGGATGCATGAAACTGAGACTAGCTCATGCGGATATACAGTACAGTACATATTTATACAGTTTCGTCTTGGATATCTGTGGAGTTTCTGTGTGAGCTGCATATCACCAGGGGACCATGTTCTGTTGTGTGGTTGTCCTCTGACGCTTTTAGGCATAGGCTATAGATTGGAGTGAGTGACCTTAGTGATCTTAAGGTCTAACAATTCTAACTACAGGACTACAACTCATCTCTCTCTCTCTCTCTCTCTCTCTCTCTCTCTCTCTCTCTCTCTCTCTCTCTCTCTCTCTCTCTCTCTCTCTCTCTCTCTCTCCTTTCTCTATCCCTCCCTCCTTTTTACTTAACCCCATCTCATATTAGCTTGGTGGGTGTTCCAGCATCATGGGCATTTTTCCTTAAATGAGTTTTCATTGTCAATTGACAGTCTGACGATACAGTGTGAAACAAAACTAGTTGTGTCAATTAAGCTAGACAGTCAGATACCACTTTTTATCGTTTGCTTAATGGACATGATTCTTTTTTTTTCTCTTGTCACACACTGAAAGCTCTAGAAATTGTGGCAAGCGTTGGCTGTTGCAAAACGCTGTGTGTGTTTTAGACATCCCGGTTCCTCTGGGTTCTTTGTCCTCTGGTTCTAGTGCCTGTTTCTACGCTTTTCTATGAGAGAAATGGTCCTGTAATGCTGGAGCTCCCCACTAGAGACTAAGGTGATGAGATTACCACTCATATACCTCATCCATCACTAACAGCTAACTAAACTGACTGCAGATCAGTGCAGCGCCTTGTCATGCTGAACTCTGTTGGACAGAGGTGGGCGCCTCTCACTCTCACACTCACTCACTCACTCACTCTCATCCTGTCACTCCTCATACAAGCTTACAAATTTGCCAAAGGTAAGTTGACCAAGAAGCCAGAAAGAATCCTGCAGCTGGATTCTGTTCGCAATGCAAACATTTTGCTCACTTGTTCTTTTTTGGTTGTTGTTTTGTTGTTTATTTGTTTGTGTTGGTTTGTTGGTTTGTGCTTTCATCTCTTGAATTCATGAGTTCACCCGAGTTCTGACGTGTTTCACGGCATTTCAGAACATGTTCGTTTGTTTATAAATGTTTCATTTTTGTTTCATTATGTTCTTTCATTATGATTCTGATCAATACATTTGTTGTTTTGAGTAAGACAGCCATTCTCAGAAACATCTTGTTTGAGTGGGATATTGGTGGAAAAGCTGGTTTGTACGAGTCACATCCAAACAGTACTGACAAAAGGAAAAAGATACTAATGCTACGCTACTACTAGCGTGTAACTGAAGTGCTTTAACTTAACCCAACACAGCCAGTTGGGTGGGTTCAGAGGCAGCCTGGCCGAGCTAACCAGGGCACCAGAGAGCTGCTCGACTCGGCTCAGGCCACTGTGCTTATACTTGCTGGGGTCTTGGAGGGCTAATGCTAAAGGCTAAAGCTAAATGCTAACATGTCAGAGTGGTGCTTCCCTACTAAACCAGTTGGGTCTCCAGACACATACACACACACACACAGACTCTCTCTCTCTCTCTCTCTCTCTCTCTCTCTCTCTCTCTCTCTCTCTCTCTCTCTCTCTCTCTCTGTCTATTCTTTCTTTCTCTCACTCTCCACTGCACACACATACTGTACACACACTTTGTTCTATTCTTACAAAAGGGATTTGTTACCCCAGAGAACTTGGTATGGACCCGAGACCCTTGGTTTTCTTCTCTGTGCCCATTTCCAACATATGCTTGTGCCTGTCAGTTATCTTACTGGAGCTTAAGGCCTTTAGCCTACAGCACCGTATGACCAAGACCTCATGCAGATGCTTAAATAAATATCAAATATAAAGCACATAAATATATAAATGTATATCTCTACACAAACATACATACACCTATATAAAGCATTTAGGTGCATAAGTTTTACATGATGCTCTGTACACAGATGAAAAAATTCTGTACATGACCTTGTAATATACTGTAACTGTGTCTTCTTTTTTTCAAAATGCTAATGGAAAATAAAAACATGTTGAAAAAGCCTTATATATTTTGGTTGGTTTTTATTGCAGAACCCAAATAAGGGATGTTAGGTTTTGGGCTTTGAAGGGTCTTCCCACCACTCTTCCACAAGGGCAAGATGTTTTTGTTTATTTGAACTATCGTATCTGATATGGCTGTCTTACTTCAAAACCCAGTTTGCGCTACCTATGCCGTGTTTCCCCAAAAATGTGTCTTTGTGGATCTGCGCAATTCAAAAACGCTTTCCGTCCCTAATTTGGCCACCCCTCTGGTGCACATAGTATAAATTGATCTACTACCACCAGACAACTGTGTGCTGTCTGTCAAGATAATATCTGAAACATTGGGCAACATGGGCTATATTATAACCCTAAATTACTTGACCTAGCTATGGCACCCATGATTCAAACGCTCTGTCTTTTGTGTTCATTTCTTAATCTCTTCTGGCGTCTGATTGAGGATTTGTATGACCTTGTTATGTATTTAAAAATAGATTGACTTACTGTACCCATGTCACTGTTTCCTTCATCAGAGTAGGTTGTACACAAACGAGAGTCAAATGAAATTGGTCAGATTAGTGGACTGTAGATATAATAATAGATGTGATGGCACCAAACAGACTGTAAATATGGGGAAAAAGAAAACCCATCATGGACAGGAAAAAAGAAAAAAAGAGATGACAGAGAGAGGGGGGGGGGGTGTGAGAAGTTTAGCTTTATGAGCGACACACCCTTTATTTATTTATTTATTTATTTATTTATGTATTTACTTTGGAGATGGTAAACATATGTGACCCCAGTCTGGCTGAGTGCAAGGGTCTCTTTTGGGGGTGGGGTGACTGGAGAGGTCATGGTGTTTGTTGCCGGAGCCCCCATAGTTGATGGGGTCCTAAATCCCATTATGAAAGCACCAGTGAGCAGTGACAATCACTCCTCAGAGACGCCCAGAAACCTGGTGAGCCCTAAAACAGCACAACGCCAAATAGCACACCAGTGGGTAGCGGCCATCTTCCCCTAGGACCAGCTTCCTCAGGGCCTGCTCTGCAGCGATACAGTTCCCAGCCATGGGCTATGCTAAAGCTACAGTATGCTAAAGGTTGGTTTAGTTCTTTTGATTGCTATGTGTCAAGGCCAATGTGCAGCACCATGGAACAGAAGAGGCGTGGACAATGTCAGTGCTAAGTAGTTGCAGGCACAGACAATACTGCAGGTTACTTACTTTTCTAATCCAGCCAAGTGAGTTACACCAGACATAGAGTTGGGAATCTACCAGCTCCCATTTGCAGTCCTTGGGCAGGTCAAAGTAACACTGAGTCCCATTCAGAATAGTTGAAGTGTGAGGAAATCTCCCTTATATGATCTAGTTGGCCTTTGCACATGTTTGAGAGTAGCTGGATTTGATTGGCAGGTGCTGGGCTGTTAAGGTAGTAATCAGATCCCATTCAGAACCACTGGTCCAGGGTCATTCCAGCCTGATCCCAGTCAGACGTGTCAGTAGGGCTCTGGCAGACGGGACTGATGGGAGAGCAGGCCTGTTGGTGTCGTTGATGTGCAGACAGATGCCTTCTTCACCAGCCGGTCCCTTCGCCCCATGGGGCTTCTGGGTAATCCTCTGGGAGGCCATGTGGCGTCCCTTGCACTCTCTCTGACATGACCAGTATGTTTTCTCCAGCTTTCTCTGGCTCGCTCGCTCACACACACACACACACTGTCTCGCTCTCTCACTCATACACACACACACACACACACACACACACACTAAACCCTCTGTGGCTTCACGAGGGAAGCCCTCCCTACACACAAGCCTCCTGACCTTATGTGTGGACACAGCCCCCCTCCCACCCCCTTCCCAACACAAACATACCCCCTTAATCTGACTAAATCAACCCCTCCACCACCCAAAAGAACATCGGCAAGATAATGAGTGTGTGTGTGTGTGTGTGTGTGTGCGTGCGCGCCACCAGGTGTCCCCCATCTCCTTACATGATTAAAGATGTTCTTCTATTGTGCCGTGTGCTGTGAGGATGTCAGGATTGATTGGAAGTGTCGTGTAGACGTGTAATCCATGACTGCACAGCCTAAACAGATGCTGAGCCTCTTTGCCTCATGCCATGCGGCCCTCTCCTTGCTAAAGACACACAGAATTCCTCCTCCCTTACCACTCTCCTCTTCCTCTGTCTCTCTTGTCCCCCACCTCCTTATGCCATGCCACTCACCACTCTCTTCTTCCTGCACCTCCCATACCCCCCCCCCCCACCACCCCACCACCACCACCACACATACACACAAACACCATTTTGGGCCTGCCACAGCATGTATGTCCATGATTTACATCAACAACAAAATGTGGGTGAGACTCTGACTTCAGCAGTTTGATACACTACTACTAGGCTACTCAGACGTCCCTATAAAACATGCTACAATGCACTTCGTCCCTTCTAGTGAGCCAAAACAGGGATGTAGCTTACTTCAATACCACTCAATGCACAGAGAGAGAGAGAGACATAGAGAGAACACACATGTTCTGTTGCCTGTCTGCGGAATAACTGGCAGAGGGTCTACTTGAACAAGGTGCTACAGTACCACCCCCTCCTCCTTCTTTCCCTCTCCTCCACTTCTCTCTCCTTCGCCTCCCCCCATCCCTGCACGTCTTCATGTGCGACGGCGGCGCTCTTGGCTTGTCCCCCTTGCTCAGGCTGCCAGTTTGGAGCGCAGGGAAGCGAACAGATTTGCGTGTGTGTGTGCACAGCATGGGGCTGCACTGGACTCCTGGAGAGAGGAGAGCACATAGCTATAGGAACATCAGAAATAGACTGGCCCACTCCACAAATCCTTTTCAAAGCCTTCTCGTTAACGCTTTTTTTCTCTCTCTCTTTCTCCCTTCGTTATGTCCTGTCTTCCAATTTTATGGCTATGGCATGTCTCCCCCAAAAGTATATTAGTTTCTGGAATCCTCAAGTGTGAAATGTATTTAAAGGGATGTGGCACATGCTCTGTAATTTATTTATTTCTTGTGTCACTTATTGCAGGTTGTAACCTGTGTGGGGACATAAATGGCCAAAATTGAGTTTGGTGGCTCCATCTGTCAGTGACTGAAAGCGTATTTAAAATGTAAAAAGCTGCAAACGTAAACAGTCTGTGAAAAACTAGAAATGAAAAAAACAACAACTTAGTTTTCCTCCCTTTTTATCAATGATGCACACAAAATCTGGCAGCCAACACAATGAGAACCAACTGATGAGGGGCCTAAAATGAGTTGAATTGATCGGGAAACGGTCCGACCCCGTCAAAATTAGGACGTTTTATTAATTCAAAAATAATTACTAATGATAAAATGAATAAGAAATAAAGAAATTAAAATATGTGGATTCTTATCTGAGTTGTTGCCCAGCAACCCTTTTGAGAAAAGTCCAGTTAGCTGGACTGCTATCTGGGCCGGGTCAGATCTCTCCTGGACTCCAAGGCCTGGAACTGTGAGTTGGTGGGTGGACCGTGCAGCAGAGGGGCAGCTGGTCTTAGAAAGCGATGTCTTAGCTGGGTTATGGCATCTGGTCCTGGGCCAAGCTTCGACCCGCAGAGCTGAGAAGGGAGAGAGTGTGTGTGTGAGTGAGGGCGAGGATGGAGAAGGTCAAGAGAGGAGAAGAGAGCAGCTTTCCTACCATATGAGTTCTGTAATGCTCCTTCTTTTACGCCTTCTGTTTTAATACTGCACAAACTGTTGGGATTTGTCTCTTGCCCCAGGGAGAGGGAGGGTGTGTGTGTGTGTGTGTGTGTGTGCTAGATGTGTGGGGCGGATAAAGATGGAGAAAAAAAAACAGAATGCTTGAGAGATGTCATGGCAGGTCGCACCCTGAGCTACTCCACAAAGAGAGCATCAACCTATAATCCAGCTTTGCGTTTTTTTAATACATCGTCATTGTCATATTACAGAACTTACACGAGCTAAGAAGCACTGTTACACTGTTACAAAAGCAGCAATCATGTCCCTGCTCTTAAGATGCCCCCCCCCCCATACACACACACACACACACACACACACACACACACACACACACACACACACACACACACACACACACACAACAGCACATTGTTATCCCTAAAGCCTGACTGTGTTAAGACATTGTCCATCTGCACAACAGGCTTTCTGGAGCATACTGTAGCTTGAAGGGAAAATCTTTTGTTTCTAATTTAATCAGAAAAATTGAGTTTTTTTAGATCACATTTGTTTGACAGATTATCCGTTCAAGTGCATTTCCGTGCAACAAGAAAAAAGAACAGCGTTGTGACAGCCCAGTATGTTTGCAGAGTTAGGAGTGAAACCTCCCTCCCTTACTAGAGGTAATGGCTAGGGAATGTTATAGTTCACAATAACAGTCCCTACTGTCATCACTAGCTTTGTCTCTGTGTAGTTCAGTGTTTCACAAACTGTTAGGCGTGGACACATGACAGGTGGGACACAGGACCTCTCTTGAGCTTTCCAGTGGTGTTATTTGCTACATGCTGTGATGAGCGGTCTGAGGGAAATTTAGCTTTGAATTTGGAACATGACATTTCTAATATTAATGAGGCTCTGGGGAGGGGAACCTACCGGTGGGGCATGAAAATTCTTTGCCTTCCAAAGTGGGTAGTGACAGAAAAAGTTTGAGAACCACTGGTGTAGTGTGACCATATACATTTGTCTGTTCAGTGTTTAGCACGACTCTGTGTGTTGTGTCACAGGCTCACAGACCACTAGGCCTTGCGTATTTGTTTGTAGATGTTGTTGGAGCCTATCCTTGGCCGCTAATTGCATGTTTGTGTGTGTGTGTTTTCCACAGGTCCCACTGCTGTTCTCAGCCCTGACCAGCCTAGCGTGGTGGAGCCCAGTACACCAGTAGCAGCTGTGACTCCAGTCCTTGCCCTGTTTGAAGACCCAATCCTCACCACTACCACCACCACTGCTGCTGCTATTCAGCCCGCTGCCGGATCTTCTTCGTCCCCATCCTCATCCTCTTCCTCAGCTAAGGAGCCCAGGGCGAGCAGACGTCACGGCACATCAGGTCCCTCCCCACACCATCGCAGGCCCGATGAGTCCGACAGCGATTTTGAGTCAGACCCGCCGTCGCCCAAGAGCAGCGAAGATGAAGAGGAGGTGGAGGAGGAGGACGAAGGGCTGAACAGCGAGCCAGACGAGGCAGAACCAGACGAAGCAGAACCGGAGGTGCTTGGCCAGCGACCGCTCCTCATGGACTCGGAAGACGAGGAGGACGGGGAGGACGAGGAAGATTCGGATGGAGAGCAAAGGAAGGTTAAAGCTGGGGCATCAGGAAGAGGAGCAGGAGGAGCTGGAGGAAGCAGGTTGCTGAGAGACCAAGCCGTCGGTGCAGGAGTGTCCTCAGCAGCACCAGTGCCTGTGGGTGGGGGCGTTACGGCCGAGGGAGTGCTGGGAACAGCGATCGACGTGTTCGGCTCAGTGCCGTTCGTCAGCTCGGCGTCGGAGAGAGCTGTGGATGTCTTCAGCTGTGCCCCGTTCCCCCCCGCGGGACAGGAGCCTGACGTCTTCAGCCGGGCGCCATTCAGCCGCAACCTCTCACGCCCTCCTCCACAAACCCCACCCGTGTCTCCCAGTAGCAGCCAACCTCCACAGCCAGGCCAGGCATCAATGCTCGCCATCGACCCTTTCGGCTTCTCCCCCTTCCAGCCCCCTAGTCAGCAAGTGAGCAGCGTTGCTGACCCACCAATGCAGCCACAGCAGCAACTGGAGGAGCTTGTGGTTCTACAGGAGCTGCAACAGCAGCATGTTGACCAGCAGGGCGGCACTGTTGAGCCAGAAGACGATGGAGAGGAACGACAGAAGCAGCAGCAGCGCAGTCTGCAGAAGCTGTCGTCACGCCAACGGCGCAGCAAGCAGGAGGCTGGGTCGGGCGGTAGTGCGGGCGGTTCGCCGGGATCGGGTAATGGCGGAAAACGCCACCACGGGACGCCCACGGGCGGACGCAAGGGTGGCAAACCCAACTTCCGCACCCCGGAGCGCACACGTCGCCTGAGACGGGTCGGCCGGCGCGACTCGCAGAGCAGCAACGAGTTCCTCAACGCCTCTGACTCCAAGGAGAACATCAGCGTGACGACGGGGCCCGGGGACATGGCCAAGGACAAGGGGCCGTCCTCCGAGGACCTCCACTCCACTCCCTCTCAGCTGGACCCGTTCGGGGCCAAGCCTTTCCACCCTCAGGGGCAGGTGGTCGACACGGCAACAGCCAATGGGAGACCCAGGGCGGGCTCGCAGCACGGTGCCGCACTCGGCGGAGTCGGAGGGAACTTCATGGACGACTTTGGGGCGGTGCCCTTTACGGAGCTGGTCATCTGCGGGGGACCTCCACAGCAGCAGCAGCAGCAGCAGCCGCCACAGCAGCTGCTGGACTTGGATCCCTTCGGAGCTGCACCCTTTCCCTCCAAACAGTGATCTTTAACCCCATCCCCCCTGATAACAACCCCCCATCCCCCCACCCCACCTTTAATATCTTAGAGTTCCTTTTCTTTACTACTTGTCTTCCATGCAACACAAACACACACTTACACTGATGGATGCTTCAAGAAAATCCCTTGGCGTGCACACACACACACACATTCCCCCATGCACCTATGCTAAGAGTATTGTGCACACGTCTGCGGAGCAAGGTTGCTTCCTTTTGCCTCGGCTGCAACAGGCTGCTCAATGCGTGAGGCTCATGATAGAGAGCAAGTCTCTCTACTTTCTCCACTTCAGACTTTGAGTACTGAGACTTTGGATGCTTTTGGAACTAATCACGTGTAATGACAGGCCTGGATTTCCACTTGCTAACCCTGTGATGACGATATGATGACGGCAACAAGAATTAATTATGGTGATGATAGTGATGAACATGATGATGGATACTTAAAAAAAAAAAAAAAAAAAGACGGTTCTGCATTTGTAGCCTTTAGCCTCCACTTGTTTGCTGAAAAGCCTTCAATGCTGCATTTTTACGTATGTCGGGGAAAGCACCACGCAAAAGAAAAGTGAAATGTGAGATTTTGAAAAAAGGGGGACACATTCTGTAATCATGGACCAATAGGATGTGATCTCCCTCCTCCTATTTCCCTTGAACATACAGTACCACTTCAGCGCACGTACCTGTACGCTCAGACCATTCACACAGCTGTAATAATAGGCTTATTACATGTTATTACAAGCTTATTAAGACTATATCTCCTCATGGTCGATCTCTGCTGTTGTGTCCACCGGCTAGTTACCAGTACAATAAGGAGACACTGTGGCGGGCCAGAAGCTAGTAGCTCTGATTTTAATGTAAGCCTGAGAAGCTGTTGACATAAAAACTAGCGTGGAATGTGGACCATAGGGCTATAGTTTTGCAGTGAAAGCATATGTAGATGATTGCTTTCTGCATGGTCTACCGGTTAGGTTTAATTTCGCACCACAAAGCCTTATATGGGCATGGCTCCGCCCTGCTGCATAGTACCTCGGAAACCAACACACAAAATGGCTGCCGTCGGCCGTCAGGTTGAACGGAATCATTTCAGTGTACGCCTTTCTCTCCATTTTGTTTGTTCGTGTACTCACACCAGATTTTTTCTATGCATATTTTTTACATTACGGAGTGCTTTTCAATACATAGAAGCATTTTAGATGTGGTTGTTTTTTTTATTTCCCCTGAATACAGAAAGGGATCCTTCTTTTTTCCTCCTTGGATGACTGGCTTCATTTTTGAGTTGAGACTTCATCTAGAACAATCTGTATGACTGAGATGCATTCAGCTAGACAAATGAGCCACGAACAGTACTAGCTACAATCATGTGAAGTCTTGTGTGGTGATGTAGTGATGAGGCATCTTAAAGTAACATTACTCAAAACCAGACATAGATAGCTTTATCATAAACAAAAAAAAGCTAAGTATCTGTGTTGGTCCTGTGAATCCCACATACATAGATGTACAACATACACGCAGACACACATAAACATACAAACAGACACACATACACACACTTGTCCTGTCTGATCATGGCTACTACGCTAGTACACTATGTGTTTGTTGTAAGACAATAACAATAAGGGATTTTTGTGTTCAGATGTGCTTGAATTTAACCCCTCGGTCACACTGAGCTGTGATGAGGCTGGGGGGTGTTGACCACTGCCCACCCAGCTGAACGACTCTCTTCCCACAATGCAACACCTGCTGTGACATCATCATGCCCTTCCATTTCATGTCAGACATGTCCAGACATGCTCCAGAGATGGGCTCCGTGTTGGAGTGGATTTTCCCTGGTTCTGGGTCCAATCTTGAGATCGGTTTGGGACCCATTTGGGGGCTGTTTATGCTAAGTGTGTGGTTTAGCAACAATATGACTCCAAGTTAAGTGGTAAATCCCCTAATGAAATGAGTCCTGCTGCTTCACCCTGCTAGAAAAAAAACAAAACAAAGCTTTCGGCTCTTCCTCTAGGAGGCTTGCCATTTATGCTGGGTGAATTCCAATGACACCCTCAGCCCTGAGTCCTGAGCCCCTAAAGAAACTGGCACCAATCAGCCAACAGGCCAAGAAATGTTTCTCACTCAGGCAGGGCTTAGGAAGGGCATTGGGACTTTTATTCCTAAATCAAGTACTCCAAATGCTCCTCTGGACACTGGCACTTATTTCTCTCTCACCTCACCCCTCCTTCTTTCAGCCCTGGGCCATCTCTCCTCAACCAAGGGACATTTTCTTTGTAGTACCTTTTCTTTTTTTTTCATGTCATTCACTTCACCTAATCATTTCGTTTCTCATTGTGTGTGATATTTATCATGCTGTATTGCTTTCTAACAATGCAATAAAAAATGTTGGTTTCACTCAGTTTTGTATGATCTTGAGATTTATGAAGTTTATTGATGACATGTTTATCAGCAGACCCTTTTCATATTGGCCTGTGTGAACTTTAACAAATCTACTAATCTCTCTAGTGTGAAAACCCTTGCAGCTGATTTCCAAATCTTTTCAAACTCAGGACATCAGTTAGTAAAGGTTAGAATAACAGAAACCACCACAAATTCGAAGGTTTTCTTTTTTTATTTGCTTGAAATTATTCAAGTTTGTGAGTGTCAAAGTGATACAAGTCCGCGTAGGAACAAAAAAAAAATCACTACCCACGTTTAGAGTAGATTAAAAACAACTCCTCTGCCCAGACAAATCCAACCATTTCCACCTTTCGCTATCCCCATTTGAAAACTATAAGCCAACGTGTGCCTTTAACTATAGCTAGCTACTTAGGCTGCTGTCTGACGGGAGAACAACCCATAGCCCTATTATCAGGCTCACCGAGTGTTCTCAATAGGAAAAAGAACTAGGAAAAATTGGTACAACAAAGATCGAATGACAAATTGACAGCTACACCCAACCAATGGGTGCAAGTGAACTCCATTGTGGTTTATTTGACCCCATGGGTTGGGTTCATAGCCTGGTGGACCAGCCTCTTTCCCTCTAAATTGTGCAGTCGGGACACCTACTGGAACTACACCCCTGTGGAAGTGGATGGTCCATCTTTTGTCTGCCATCCACATTCCCAAAGCCAGAGATTTGTTTCATTCTGTGACTTAATTCGCTACCTTATTTGAACCTCTTACAGGTTCAAAAACAACAAGGGCCCAGCCCAATGATTAAACCTCTTCCCAGCCTCGAATACTTCAGTGTATAGAATAATAGTGTACAGATAAATAATAAAAATGTACAGAGTGACTAAGGGCTAAACCAAAATGCTAATATTTAGATCACCATTACATGAAAATAAAACCCAGACATGAATGAATAACATAATACTATATTTCTTAGCATAGTACCACTCAGAACACTAGAGTAGAACAATCTGCTAATGATGTGACAAGAGGATCTCCCTCACAGACAACTGCAAGTTCAAAGTTCAAACTGCAATTTTTAAAATAACATACATGGATAGCTACACACACACACACACAACACACTCACTCACTCACTCACTTTAAATACAAAATAATACTTTCAGTCTTAACAGATAATAATGACATACTGATAGATGAAATAAATAGATGACATGAATTCAAAAACTGAAGTCCTACAGAATACATCATCACCATTACATATGCAGTCAGGCAGCCAAACAGTACATGAACGCCGCCTTTACAAGACCCTAAAATGTGTTAGTGACAGTAGTAGCTTTAGTAGTATTAAATGCCTATGTTTATATACGCTAAGGAAAACAAATCAAAGACAGCATTTACAGATTGATCTGTGATACAATCTCTAAAAGAAAAATACTCAAAATTGGAGATTCAGAAAATGAGAATTGACCACAACAATATTGACAAAAATAAAGACCAGCAGAGCATAATTCAAACACTGAAATGCAGAAGGACAATGAAAAGAACTAGTAGTTTAGTATTCATTGACATGTGGGGTGTCAATTTAACATCTTGTGCTCAACAAGGACTTGCAGTCTTTGGTCAAACCACCGTGAATTTGAGGTCAATTCATTTCTAGCACTGTACTGATTACTGCTCCAGGCACTGTGTTTGTAACAGCATCCAGCATGGGCTACTTCCTCAAGACATTCCTCAATGTGAAAGAGCTGCACAGGTGTAACCTGCGCCAGAGAGAGATGGCAGTTTCACAGGCCAGAGATTCTGCCTGGCACAAAGAAAACATTCAAAAGTAGATTGAGGAGAGTAAGGGAGTTGGTAGTGAAATTGGTCCTCAGCGGTCTGAAATGAAGGAGGCAGTCAGTGCAAGACAGCAATAGCTTCAAACAGTCGGATTGCTACAAAACGAATGATTACATTAAGCTGACCCTAAGAGTCTTTGATATGTCTTGAAATCATAATGCTCTCAGGAGGTCCTTAAGACCTCTAATTAACTCTGTAGGGATTGGATCACAAGGCACTTCTATTTAGTGTTGTGTGAAGCAAGTTCTAATAGTTAACATTCTGGCCCAAAACACTCTGATACATACTGACAGCCTGACACAAATTTGGGATTTTTTTTTAACGTCCAAAGTTCAGCCCTCTCAACCAAGAGCAGAGGAGAGCGGAGGCTCGTGTTGATGACCTCATCAGTAGGAGACAGACAGTGGTTAGGCGCGTAGTATGTGATCGGGGCAGGGGTGGCTGTGTCTGTAGTCTGTGATGAAGAGAACGGACTGGTGCCACCAGTAGAACATCAGAACCACCAGCATGTGCCACAGCTGATGACTGGCACCCAAGTAGTTCAACTGGCCTGCGGGGGTACACACAAGATTGAAGATTCAGGATTCAAGATTTGTTTTAATTACATCAAATTATGCTTGATGAAAGAGTAAAAAAAAAAAGAATAACTTAATAAGTGTGTTAGAATGTGATGTGTGTGTGTCATATACACACACAATTAGATTTACCTCCTGTACAAAACAAAACCTAAAGACTTGGTGCACTTTCTTTAACTTTTTTTTATAGAGTCTGAGGTATACGTTTGGATTGCTCCAAATCAATTCAGATATTTAAAACCTTCTACGTCACATTAAACAAAAGTTTATGAGGAAGGGAAAAACGGTCACAAGAAAGATACTCCACCATCAGGTACATTACCAATAAAGGTAGTTCCAATGAACGATACAGAATTTACAGCCACAGTGTATGAGAGGTAGAGTCTGTTTGTGAGCCTCATGAGTGGTGGTTAGAGTGGATGAGAACCTCACCTGGGAAATACCGCTCTGGAACCTTGGAGACATAGAAGAGGAAGGCCGCTGCAGCGATCACGTACATGACAAAAACCCGCGGAACAAATGCCTGGAAGAGAGACAAGATCTTTAAGACCACCACACGCCTGTTTATGTTTGTTCACTATTACAGTACATATTTAAAAACAAATCCAACCTCACATTGTGTGTGTGTGTGTGTGTGTGTGTGCGAGCATGTTTTTCCACATAGAGCTCTGTTACCTGGACGACATCGGAGTTGATGCCCCCGCTGAGCCACACCCAGTGCATTGTGGGAATGAGGCCGTATCCAGCGACGGCACAGAAGATGGCCGAGCGGATCTTTTGCCACTGCTTGCTGAGGTAAAGGGGGTGGATCTGGGCCAGGAACACGGCCAGCGTCATGGCCAACACCGCCACTAAATACACCTGCCGCCAGTACTGGACACAGAAACACACACACAAAGGTCATAAGTTACACCTGCTTCCATTACTTGAGAGATGAACACACACACCAATATAGGAAAATAAACACACAAATACAAGCATCATCAATATCTAGAACACTAACAATTTATAAAATAACTAACATAAATGTCATACTTTTTGTCAATAAACCTTATGCCGTTGGAAAGCCTTCTATATTATATTCCCCTATAATGGCATCCCATATGTATGGAACATGCATTTGTGGGATGAGCTGCAGAGCTGAGCGTGTGTGTGTGTTCCACCCATGAAAAATGTGCCAAATCTTCTCTGCCAAATCTTCCTCTTTCTGGAGGCTACACATACAGTACATACACCATGCTGACATCCAATGTTCAACTGATGAGGTCACCATGACCCCTCTACACAAGTTTTAACTAAGAGGGGTCCGTCTGTTGAATCCGTCTTGAATATGCACACAAGGAGACATACATGTCAATTCTCCCATATGAAGAAATGTGACATATATTTCACGGACACGGCAAATAAAAAAGGCAACAGTGATCTCTCTGTTTCACTCCCTCCACCTCTCCATTTCCCTCCCTCTCCTCCCCCTCTCTCTCTCCCTCCTCCTCCTCCTCCTCCTCTCCTTTCCTCTGGGGACTTGGCAGATTGAGTCGTCACCCAGCATCGGAAGCTAAACGCTTGGCGTGGGCAGCACAGCGACGCTGGCCCCATCCCGCGGGTAAAGCGGTGGGGAGAGGAGCAGAGTGGAGTGGCAGGCCACAGACACCCAGATGGAGAGAGAGAGAGAGAGAGAGAGAGAGAGAGAGAGAGAGAGAGAGAGAGAGAGAGAGAGATTAGAGCAAAAAGGAAGTACGGTAGAGCGGGAGAGTGAGAAAGCGGAGGGGGAGGATGGATGGATGGATGGATGGCTAGAGACTGAAATCATGAGGAAGGCAGGAAGAGTGGAAGCAGACCCATAAGGAAGGGTGGCTATGAGGTCTAGGAGAGGAAAGGTGGGAGAGAGAGAGAGAAAAGAGAGAGCGCATAGCCTCAAGGCTAATGTCCAGCTCTACAAGTCTGTTCAGCCCTTAAAGCATGGCGACCTCAGATAAGACTTGAGTTACTAAATCTAGTGTCTCACCCAGATCTGATGCAACCCTCTCTGCTTTGCACATTTTAGGCTCAAGTAAAGAACTACAAGAGAAGTACACTTATACAAGCCAAACGGCATATGAACCACAGGTCAGTGTTTCATGCAAACTAAAATAAAACTGTGTCTTGACTGCATCCATGCATTAACTGCAGTTTACTGAATCAGAATCAAGAGTAGATTCCATTAGGAAGTGGGATGATTCCCATGCAGATTCCCATCCCATCCCAAGTTTCCAGGATGCTCCAGGAGTCTCCCATATTTAGATAGTGGCTCCCTGATGCTTGGTGATATGTGATTTGCATGATTGCAAATCACAGTGGCAGAAGCAGTTCTGCATTCAGGCCAATGTACTGAAGGGGCCAGATTATGGACTGTAAAAATCTGCATGGTGGGGGGAGGGTGTAGGTGTCTCCCTGAAATTAATTTCTGTGGGTTGCGATGTCTGTCCATGTATAGCCCTTCCCATGTATTGACCTCATAGATGAAGAAGGTTTGAAAAATCCTTCACCTCGACTAACACAATACTTCAGTTTGTGAATGTAAGCCTACGTCACTTTCGTGAAAACTAAGTAATACTAACTTAGAAAACCAAGTTTTCTCCCCTACATTTGTTAACTTGCTATTCTCTAATGGGGTCTTTTTCTGTACCAGCAGTGCCAAACTACTCTCTTGGTTCCCTTTTGGACCGAGAGGCAGCCATTTCACTTAAGTCTCGGGAGCTTCCTTCTCACAAAGAGAAGGAGATAAAAAAATGGCCGCCTGGGGCCCAAACTCATCCAATCCTCTCAGAGTGGGAGTTCACTTCTGCTACACTTACACTTACTTCCCAACAAGTTTAGTTTGCACTGCTGCTCGCCAACTACACTACTTTACTTAGGTCACTACATGCATTGCTTCCTCATTTCCATCCTTCATTCCTGGGACTACGCTTTGTGTGCATCCGCAATTTAAGTAGGGCACGGCGACACAGAGAGAGAAACTATGTGTTTGACATATTGGGATGTCAGATGCTGAAACCACAGGAACCCTATTTAGAAAGGTCTTTTGATGCGAGGATCTATTGAATACACTAAACATTCAGAAACAGATGTGTTTATGTCCGTACAAACACGAGAGGCTGCATTCTTCACAGGAATAAAAGTGAACAGTGGTGTTGAAAGGCTAGCCTTACAGGAAGAGCTGCTGATTGGTTTGTTGATAAAGCTAACACAGTTTGGCCACTTGAGGTTGCCACGCCAACAGACTGTAGAGCCACATGCACACCAGAATGCCACATCTCCCCCTGGTATAAATGCATTCCGCCCACAGTAGTGGGCTGCCCTCGAAAAAAAAGTGTGTGTGTGTGTGTGTGTCCACCAGTGTGCAGTTCAGCATATTTTGTGTGTGTCTGTAAACATATGCATGTGCGTGCTTAGTAGCTGAAATAGTATGATGGTGTGGTCATATGTGTGCGTGTGCATGTGTTAGGGGGAGAAATTGAGCATGATAAGTGTGTGTGTGTGTGTGTGTGTGTGTGTGTGTGTGTGTGTGTGTGTGTGTGTGTGTGTGTGTGTTGCACAGGTAGCATATGCCCCAAGCAAAGACAGGCAGCCATCTGCTGGGTCAGCCCACTGTGGGAGAGTGCTATTCAGGCCAACCAATAAATCTAGGCCTGTCAATGTTGCACCACACAAACACACACACACACACACACCAACACACCTCTAAAAACACAATTAGCAATACACATCCATCTGTAACCACACACACGCGCGCGCACACAAACAAACAAACACACACACACACAATATGATCACTAGAACACAACCTGAAGAAGACGTTCACGCTCTCTCTATTACACCATGCACATATAATCTGTGTTTGTCATCGCAGGCTCTCTTACACCACACTCAACTGTAACACTACAGCATGTTTGTAAAATACAAAGACTGTGTGAACACACACCCCTAAATTGATAATAAATTGGCCATAAAAAGAAGAAATTAATGTGTTCGGAGACAACATAATTGAGTACAAGAGACAATTTACTATTGAAAGCATTTGAATGGAGGAGATTTTCTATTTCTAAAGGCTGCTCACACTACAGGGATAGAGTGTGTGTGTGTGTGTGTGTGTGTGTGTGTGTGTGTGTGTGTGTGTGCTTACATTGTTGCAGTAGAAAGCGTAGAAGACCCCAGGCACATAACATCCCAGGATGCCGATGGAGATTCCAGCATAGTCAAGCGCCATCCAGCGGCGACTGGTCTTCTCTGAGCGATGGCAGCAGAAGACATGGTAGCCCACCGAGCACAGCATGCACACCTGAGACCACACACAGAAACAAGCACATAAAACATATACACACACGTACAATGCAACCCAACCTTTATTTAGGGACTAAAAAATAACATCAACACAAAGACCACACAGGCTCCTTCAAATACATTAACTGCACACAGATGAAGATGAAGCCACACACATATACAATTATATACATCTCCACAACATACAGACCTATCGGTACCACTTTAACACACACACACAGAGACACAAACCTGGAAACAGAAGAGTCCGATGGCGTGGATGACGTAGTCCTCCCGGGAGGCGTCGGTGGTGGGCAGTATGGTGGACATGTCGTGCAATGCCAGTGTGAGAAACATCAGGAAGCCCAGCAGGTGGCTCCAGATGTTCACCGTCTCATTGGACAAGATGAAGAGGCTGAGGACCACAAGGAGGAAGATCACAATCCTGACATTAGAGTGCTGAAAGCTTAGCTTACCACTCTCAGTAGTTCTACTTTCAGGAAAAGGTGGCATACCAGCAGGAGATGAAACTAAGATCAGTTAGAAAGCTGCACATGTTCAACACTCATTTGATTTCACTGTGCACATCAAAAACCCAACCTAGATTCGTCCGGCTCGGTGATTATGGAGGAAAAACATGCTCATAAGAGCAAATCTCTGAGAAGCTTTCAATACCTATAGGTCCTAATGCTCCCTCATCACTGACCCCTGGCAGTTGGGTTAGCCCCCTGGTTTCTTCCTTAGGTAAGGGAGTCTTTCCTTGCCCCTGTTGCTCTTGGGTGCTCCTTGTTAGTTTGCACCCGCCCCGCCAAACCTCCTATCTTGTCACTTTCCTACTGCACTTCTGTACTTGCACAAATAGGCTGACACCAGTCACAAATTTCATTGCATTTTTTACAGTAGTAATCATATGCATATGACAATAAAACCTCCTTGTATCCTTGTAAATTACAGGTCATCACTACTCGTTTTTTCGTGTAGCCAGCTGTATTTGATACCAACTAACGTTAGTGCTTTCTTTGTCAAAGGCAACCCATGATGAAAGCACATTTAACAGATTGAGATCCAGGCCCACCTTTTAATGCAAAGCCTAGAAGTCAGATAGGCTCGATAGCCATCAGTGATGTAGGGGTTCTCCCTTAGGAACCCAGGAATCTGCTCGTAGGTGTACAACCGTATGCCTCTTGGTACCAGGACCGGCCAGTACTGGTAGCTCCCCAGCTCGATGTACTGCGCACTCTTGAGCAGCTTCTGCGGCATGGTTAGGGCATCTCACAGGCACAACGCGAATGCGGAATGCTGGGCAAAGAGAGAATAAGTTAAACAACAGTTGTCTGGGCAAAGTGTTTTATTTTCTCTCCTAACACTGACTACTTTTGCATAACTCTATAACAACGCCGGTCTTGTGGATAATTGGGCTAATGGCGACCTAAAGTTGAGCGATAATGTTGGGTTAACGTTAGTTCACAACTTATCATCAAAGCATAACAAGTGGTAGAGCAATTTGCCAATAAAGACAAATGACAGCTAACGTTATCTTGCCAGCGTTGTCTGTCTGTTTAGTCGTCCATTATATTCCTATTACGATAAAGTTAGATGAACAGACATGACGTTACTTAGCTCTAGGGCACTGTTAGGATATCCAGATTGTTAGCTGATCAGCTAACGTTAGTCAATCTGTAACGTTACGCTAATTTCAAGAGTCATCCCAACTGATTAACAGTTGACATTACATATCTAATTTGAATAGTGTGCTACCAAACGGAAACAGATAGGTAGTGTTTTAGTATAGTGTTGGCTGCCTATGTAGTGTTACCGTTATATTAACTTCTTAAATTAGCCAGCTAACAAATAGCTTGCTAAGCTAGCGATCTAACAGAGTATTGCAAGTTCATTCATCTCATTACCTTAAAACTCACTGTGATCACAAAGTACGCCATGAAGCAGCTCATATGAACTGAATTCAGGTAAGGTATGTCTTACAAGGTCGTGAGTTACTTTGTTGTTTGCTTTCTCATAGCTGCTCCTCATAATCCTTTTAAGACAGGCTAGCAAGATTGGGTTTAGGTATGTAGATAAAGTGAAGAAAACAGATAGCCCAGGCCAACAGGGCAGCTAGACTGGAAATGAATGAGGACCATTAGTAAGCTTGTTACATTGCCTGAACAGAATATATCCCAAAAAAGATCAACCCTCATTTACTGTCAACAAAGTTAAACCAGAAAATTGGAATCGACCTGTTGTACCTTTTTATGTATGTTCTCAAGTAAATTAACCTAATCCTTAGGTTTGTTAAACTTGTACACCCATAGCATGGATTGCCTCATATTTTCAGTGGCATTATGTCCAAGGCCATTTTTGAGGTTTGTAATCAAACTGAATTATTGTAGGCCAGTGGTCCCCAACTATTTTTCCTCAAGGGCCGAATTTTCTCAAGCAGACCAAGGCAAGGGCCAACCCCGCGGACATTAAAAACTATGCGTTGAAAGGATGCTATTTAGAACATTACAAAGTAGTCTTCTTTTAGCCTTCTCCTTTCTTTAATACACCTCAATAAACATCATAATATAGTAGCCTATGATTGCCTGTAGGCCTACTATGAGGTCTGTAAGCATGTTTATGGAGAATAACTCATAAGTCAGATGCTGCCGGGGCCACTCATTTGGTTCTTGCGGGCCTGATCTGGCCCACGGGCCTCCATTTGGGGACCAGGTTTTTGTAGGCTATATCAGACACTCACATAGGCTATATCTAGTATGCTTTCCTTCAAAAGGAAGATAAAAAAGGTTATTCAATATATGTTGAATTGAATAAAGTAAACAAATAACCCTAAATTACCTATTTAATTTTTTCTCTCCAATAAATCCAGTGGCAGAAAATGTCTGAGAGACTATAAGGCCACAGAATGGAAGTGAACTCACCCAAGGCAAGGACCTCTCTGAATGTGCCTCCCACCAGTGTCTATAGCAATTTAAGTTTGTTTTCACTGGAGTGGGCGACAGCATGTTGCTGTGAGATAATATCACAAATTGTCATAATTATTGCACATATAAACGTTTGTGGCAGACTGCTGTCAACACGCTTTTCTCCCAGTGTGCCGTTCCGGCAACATCTCAGGTGCAGACTCTTGTGATACTCCCTGTGGGGCACAATCACACTTCTCCCTCAGTTTTTACACCCCCAGATAATTGCATCGCTCTCGAGCTGGAGTGAGTTCTTCATTAGCGCGCCTAATTCACCTTTCAGCACTGTGCTCTTCAACAAGTTGTCAACTGTAGTGCCACACTTTTTTTTTCTCCTTGTCTCCCTCTTCTCTCCTTCACATATATATCCAAATGCAAAAATGTCATCATAAAATTCACTCACTCTCTTTTTTTCTTTTCATCAGCCTTGTCTAGGCTATTTTTTGGCATGGAAAAAAAACTGCATTAACTGCCTCACATGCCTGTACACATAGGACAGCCAGTGACATGTGGGCTCTAAATCGCAGTGTGGCCAGAGCCAGGCCCTTTGTGTGCACTGAAGGGGCCTCAGCTGGACGGGATGCGGCTGCCTGTCCATCTGGTGATGCTGGCGCCCGGGTGAAGAGGACCAGACGTCAGGGCCAGCAAGCGACCCCGCTGGAGTGGAGTCTGCGAGCCGTCGGAGAGGGACGGGACAACAGTGACTCTGACAGTGTGTTTTCAAAGCGGCCTCGCGCTTTCTCCCGTGCCCTGGCCACCTTTTGGCCTGATGCGTTGTGACAAGCGACTGAACTCGCCTATTTTTAAACCCTCCACACTTTACCGCCTTGTCCTCGTTTCTTTTGCCTAATGTGGGAAAATGGGACACAGTGTAGTTGCTCAAGCCTTAAGGTGCAATATGCAACTACTTGGCACTATTAGTGGTCAGTCAATTAGTTTTGCCTGAGTGCTGGGTCACATGTTAGCACTCATGTTAGCGCGTCGTCCATGCTGCAGGGAAGAGAGGCTTTTTATGTCCTGCTGCGCATCCTGTGCCATCATGGCTCTTGCTACTATTGTGATACACTGTGCTTCATCAGTTTAGTGTTTTTAGTGTTCTACATTCAAAAATTAATCCACTAATCATCACATACCATTACTGGATCTTATTGACTGAAGTAATGGCTTCTATCATTGCCATAGGTCACGGTTCCATCCCGTGGTATAGCAACTTAGCGACTTGTGGCTGTGAATCCCAATAGGTCTCTACTATGTGAGAAATGCCAACAGCAGGGCCTCCAGTGTGGCCAGCCTCCTGTCCTTGCTCTGGGCACTGGCTAACGGCCTGTGGAGCACAGCTTGTGTAGCCTGGTGCCACCAGGTGCCACCTCCTTGTTCAAGCCAGTGCCTCTGCGGAGATGGCATCCATTTGGGGCCACAGACAGTGTCCGCTCAGAGAGATGTTCAATACGGAGGTGACAGGTCTAGTGTGGCGGCGCGCTGCTGATGTATGCTGGGTAACAGCAGGCTGTGTCAGCTCTCTACTGACCCTTTTCTCTCTCCCCCCTCTTTCTCTGTCTCTCTGAGTCTCTCTCTCCATCTCTGTTTTTTCTCCCCTCGTCTTTCTCTTATCAGCTTTCATCTTTTTCTTTTCTCTGGTACTCTCTCCTTTAACCAATCTTGTCTCTCCCTTATTCCTACTCTTCTTCTTTCTTCCTCTTTTGTTCCATTCATCCATCTTTCCCTCCCTCCATCCCCCTTTTTTATTTATAGACTGCGCCATGAGACATCTGCTGCTGACGGGGCCTTGTCTGCCGTGTCCACACAGAGGGAGTCTGTCAGGGTGTGTGTGTGTGTGTGTGTGTGTGTGTGTGTGTGTGGCAGGACACATGCAGAGCTCCGGCTGTACGGGGTGTCCTCTCCCATCGCCTCTCCCTGTTGCTGATGCACCACGGTTGGGGACCCAACGGACAGAGACAAGGGCCAGGCCCCCTCTCACACTCACACACTCCCCGCGACCCCTCCTCCTTCTCTTCCTCCTCCTCCTCCTCCTCCTCAGATCACCACCGCCGCGGAGGCCTGGATGTTCACTCAATGTGAGAGCTGCGGCTTGTTTTGTGTCTGTTGTCTGGGCAGCTCTGGTCGACTCTGGTCGACTTGCTATTTCTGGGTGGCAGAAACAAGGATGGGGTGTGGTGGGTTGACATTCAGAAAGCGGCTAAAGCCATCTGATGCAGTCCGCTTCGATTACTTTTCTCCCTATTACTCTCCTAGCAGCCAGCCCTACAGTAGCTCACAGTGAAGGGCACCCACTTGTTTTTCTTTTTTTTCCCCCCACTGTAGAAACAAAAGAAGCATGGAAGAGACAAAGAAAAAGAAAGCGAGAACTGGATAGAAAGAAAGAGAGGAAAGCACAAGGGGGAGTGGTGAATGCCACATCTGGCAGAACATTATCTGTATTTTCTTGCTTTATCTTGCTGTATCTGGTATGCCTGAAAATATGACTTCTAAGATTCTCTGCCTTTGAACTTACCATATTTAGACCATAGTGTTACATGCACTGGACTATCAGCCCTAGTAGTAATGAGCTGTCTAACATGGATGTTGGCATGCATGCTGATGCCCGCACCCTCATACTGTAGCTCAAGGTGCTATTAAGGGAGGGCACCACACTGGACCTCCTCTGAATAGACAGAAATACTGTATACACACAATGATTTATAACTCTGAATGTGAATACTGTACAAGATAATATAACTCCCAACATGACAGGCCCAATGTTTGTTTTACTACTATTCAGCAAGTCTATATAAAGCTTTTACACACATTGTCCACACTAGGCATTGTTATACAGCTGTTGATGGATAAAAAAAAATGAGGACACAAGTCTCTGTTAGGGATTTGCGTCGTCTTCCTTTTGGTCTCATCTCTGCATTTAGAAGTTTCATCTGCACAACAATATTGAGTGAAATCAAATTGCATGTTAATCTTCAGCCTTTCCCCAACTTACTTTCTCCAGCAGCTTCTGTGTCTTCGATGACATCTGGGCTCTCCCTCTTACAATTCCCCCGGGCTGGAAGAAAAGGGAAAACAATTTCCACAATAAGCGAGAGATTAGCGGCTCCAGTGTGATTGTCGTGTGGCGACGAGCATCTACGGGAACAAGCTTAATGTATTGTAATATTAACAATTGTTTGGAGTGTGTCACTTCTTGCCAGGGTGGATAAGGAACGAGGTAAGTCCTCATTAATGGATAAAATCGTAAGCCTTGTGGCCTCTTCAATAGGCACCAGACTAAGCTAAGCCTCCAGGGCCAGCCCTGCCAAGTCTTTCCAACAATGACCAATAAGCCTTTCATTAGTGCACTGATTGTAGATTATTCATACATATTGCTGTTTTACGAGTCATCCTCTCTCTTTTATTTTCTTTTTTTTCCCTGCTTTGGATCTAGTTCTCCATGTAAATTAAATTTAATATCCTCAGAGTGCTAAAGCTGCTTTAAGATAAACATGAAGTTATCAAGAATCTTCACAGGAAAAGAATTGAAGAAAGGAAGTAAGAAAGGAAGAAAGACAGACAGAAAGAAAGAAAGACAAAAAGATTGCAATAGGATTTGTGAGTTGGCAGTCACTCACATTCCTCCTGATACATTGTATGGAGTAGGAGTACTACTACTACCATAACTACTACTACTACTACTACTACTATAATAATCATAATCATAATCATAATAATTATTATTATCATCATCATCATCATTATTGATTAATATTAGTAAAGTAGTTGTAGCTGTGTGTGTAGATGTGTGATTTTGTTTGTTTGTTTGTTTTTTATGAGTAAAATAACTTTTCTGAATTGATGAAAATTTACAGATGCAAATTGAGTACATTTTACAGAAAGCGACGGTTAGTTTGAATTTCGATGCTGTAGTCCTTGACATTGTTATCTTATAGGCTGGGCCGGCCCAAGCCCAAAGGGGCCCTAAGCAGAATTTCATTTGGGGGCCCCCTCACCATTTGGGGGCCACCACAGCCTTCTGTTTTGGTGTGTGGGGGGGGGGGGGCAGCAATGTTGACCCTGCCTCTGACTCACTCTCAAGAGATATTGAGATGGATTAACTATTGCTTGTTCTCCCTATCAACAACAACATATTGCTTGTTTCATTAATTGTTTAAATTCACCCAGTGTTCTTGTCATCATCTGAATTTTACACCATTTTTTGAAAATACTGAAAAATATTAGACAACAAAAGTCTAGGATGCTATGGTTTTGTACAACACTCACAATACATTTTATGTGAACATTATTGCTGATATCACAGACATTGGTAGGCTACTCTATAATAAGCAGCTTATGTTAACAGAAATAGCCCTGATTCACTCACTATGTTTGCTATTTCAAGCATCAATAATAGGCCTAACCTATATCAGAGAAGAGTGATTCTTGCCATTCTTGACAATAAAGAGCTAGGTTTGAATTAAATGATTAGATAGTCCTACATTAAGATAGCTTGATACATCTCCTAAGACTGACTAGGATTTTGCCTATAGAAGAACTTCCTCATGTCCAAAGTCTGTGCAGGCAGCAAATATTCATCAACCAAAAATAGGCTATCCTTAACCTAAGCCTATAGCCTACTTGAATGTTTAGTTGAATATTCATTTAATGTGGCCTTGAGTTAATTTTGAAGACATACAACAAAAGAATAAGGTTTCAGCCAAAGCTACGTTGTGAGGTGGCAATTAACAGAGCTGACGTTATATTAGGCTACCTCCTCGGGAATCTGTTCCTTTCCTGCTCACAGGATTCATTTCACTTACTGACTTACTTTGTTCCAAATGCAAAACATGGAGTGTGGACTTTCAGCGGTATGCATTTTACCTACTTGATCACGTGGAATGGACTGACGATTGCATGCGGTGAGATGTTGGTGAACGCGGAGTCGATTTTCAGCGCTATGCGTAGCTACTCTATTCATACAAGTAGAATGAATTCTTCCGCGGTGGATTAGAAACTGCGGCTGTGCTTTACCATTCCCAGGAGGCTTTGTTCTAATCATATTGCAGGTTGTTGTTATAGTTTTTTCTGTGGTAAACATAAACGTTTTATGATGCCAGAATAACAAGAATGAAATAAAAATACAAATGCTACATCAACTTCGCTAGATTGTTGGGAGAAGTCAGAGGTGTGTAAGCCAAACCATGACTGAGATAAAGAGTGATAGTAAGTGATATAAATTGAATGGATTCGTTAATTAGGAAACGATGATATTAATGGGTAGGTATCACAAGGATATTGAAATAATGATTATCCTCTTACATTAAATAATATTTCAAAATATAATGTTTCGAGCGCTCGTGGGGGGGCCCCCCGAACTGTCGGGGCCCTAAGCGACGGCATAACTCGCGTATGCCTCGGGCCGGCCCTGCTTATAGGCTTGATAGCAAGCCATGCATGTGTACAGTATGTTCAAGGTCTCACTGAAAATATATGTTGCAGACGTTATTAGTTTCATTTTCTATTAAAATGCATATCAGTTACTAAATTGTTCTAAGCTACATGGTGACTTATTCTTGATCAGTTTATCCTTGTGCACATCCTGACTGTGTTTCTGCAATCGGCCTGTAGGTGTCAGCCTTTATACATCTATATCCACCCAACAGATGGAGTCTTCATATCACAGCATACCAAACTGATGTCTCAGTTTCTATGAGGTCCTCCAATGTCTCTAGATCATCATCATCACCATCATCATCATCACCATCATCATCATCACAATCATCAGTATCACCTATTATCCACTGGTCTCAGGTCAGTCAGTACTTTGCATTATACTTTATTTTACTAGCATGAACCAATGAATCATGATGAAAGTATTTAATAAATTGCTATGAGTAACCCAATAAAAACTAAATAGGGAAAGTCACATACAGATTAAAAAAAAAAAAAATCTATATCATATTCCCATTTTAGTACTTCTATTTATGTATTTAGTGTTTCACTAATAGTTGTGTTGAATGTATTAAAACGTGTAATAAGAATGTGCTTTTGACTGAGAATAGGGGGCTGTGTGCACTTAGCTGATGGAGAGTGGGGTAGCAGGCTCTGCATGAGGCAGTAATATACAGCACAGTAGGTTGCCTGCACTCCCACTAGATGGTACTATGGCAACTGAGTCTGCTGAGCTCAGCTCTGTGTGTGTGTGTGTGTGTGTGTGTGTGTGTGTGTGTGTGTGTGTGTGTGTGTGTGTGTGTGTGACCTCAGCAGCATTCCCTTTGGCTCTGCTCATCTGCACAGAATGTCTCGTAAAGGGCCAATAACCAGCCAGACCTGAGCGCTCCCTCTGTCAGGGACGGTGTGTGTGTGTGTGTGTGTGTGTGTGTGTGTGTGTGTGTGTGTGTGTGTGTATGTGTCTCAGCATGTGTGTATGTGCATGAGAGAGAGATTCCAATGCTAATTTTGCACTAGTGTCTGAGTGCATGGAAAGGATGTGCATGTGTGTGTGTGTGTGTGTGTGTGTGTGTGTGTGTGTGTGTGTGTGTGTGTGTGTATTAGTGAGAGAGAGAGAGAGAAAGAAAGAGAGATTCCAATGCTAATTTTACTGTGCTTGTGTGTGTGTGTGTGTGTGTGTGTGTGTGTGTGTGTGTGTGTGTGTGTGTGTGTGTGTGTGTGTGTGTGTGTGTGTGTGTGTGTGTGTGTGTGTTTGTGAGTTAGACACAATGAAATTAAATAAAAATCATGACTTCTCATAAATCCAATCCAGAGTAAATGCTTAGTACACCATCACCTTATTACAAATACTTAAAAAAACATAAACAAACATAACCACACCACAGTCACAACAGGCAAACACACAAAGAATTCAAACTGAGGCTAAACCATTGTTTGGTGAGGATTAACATAGGCTACCACTGTTCCTCTATGTCTAGCAGAGGTAATATTCTTTGGGTTGCCTTTGCCGTGTGTCCACTAGTCAGAGCTGGGATGATTAAGGGAGATTGCCTGCGGGCCCTAGAGCTCAGTCCAAGGCCCTTCAGAGCAAGGGGAGGGAGGGAGGGGGGGAGGGAGGGCTCATGGCAGGGCCTCAGCATATATATCTATCTATTCCAGGGGAGACGGGGGTGGGTGAAGAGGGTGGCTCTGACCGTGACCCCTCCCTCCTCGCCCCTGCGGTGCCCAGGGTCTACAGGGCTGCCTGTCTGCAAGGTTGGCACTAATTCAGCCGGGCCCAGCACATGCCACGCAGGTGAGCACGACCCAGGGCACTGGGGTCCTCCTGCTCCTGACTTAACTACTGTATCACAGACAGAAAGAGAGAGAGAGAGAGAGAGAGAGAGAGAGAGAGAGAGAGAGAGAGAGAGAGAAACTGAGACAGAATGAGAGAATGAAGTCATAAGAAAGAGGGGAGTGGTGTAGAAGGGAGTGGAATGGATGGATGAAGAAGGCAGACGGAAAGATGAAAGGAGTAAGCTAAACTGTGAGGCTAATAGACTGATGGAAGTAGAGAGAGAGAAAAGCTAAGAGTGAATAATATGTATTTATACATAGTGGCAGAGGGAGAGAGAGAGAGTGGGGGAAAGAGAGCAAGAAAGAAAGATAGATAGATAGAGAGAGAGAGGGGTGGAGAGGGGGTGTGTTGAGGGGCGGGGAGCTGGATGGAGAGTGTCTCAAGGTCAGAGCCATATCCGTGAATTGGGGTGGAAGAGAACTAATGAGATTTTCATTCTCTTTGCCCTGCACCGGTGGCATCACCTTGCCTCTCTGTCAATCTTCACACACACACACACTCACACACACACACACACACACACACACACACACACACACACACACACACACACCTCATCGCCACCCTTCTAGCAGAGCTGAATGAAGAAAAAAAAAAAGAACGGGGGAAAAATGGACAGAAATGACAGGAGAGGTGAAAGAGTGGAGAGAACGAGAGAGGGAGGGAGAGAAAGACGGAGAGAGAGAGAGAGAAAATTCCTGTTTATTTTTTTAACAGGACTGTTAATCTATTTGGACTGGGCGTAATAGAACATTTGCATGGCGGCCCCTCAAAGGTGTCAGTGATAACCATGGGGTTGTGACATCCCCCCTAAATGTGCTGAGCTTTCTCCTCGTTCTCATCAAACACAGAGATCTTTATGGACTGTATCATATTGTGCAGTAATGTGCTTTATTGTCCACAGAATAAGCTTTTCTTAAAGGTAATTGGAAAGCTGGAAACGACGGCTATCGCCTGATTTTTAAATACATTATTTCTGAAATGTGGCTTGTGTAATGACCCTGTCGGTGTAAAATGTGAGATTTATCTTGGCAGGGAAAATTGATCCATTTCACCTTTGTCTAATGGAAATTTTTATCGGGGGGTTATCTGTTTATGTAAATGAGCGAGAGCCCCTGGAACAGGGGAATAAAAGGAACTTGAGGGTGCAGTTAATCTGCCTCTCGACATGTCAGTCAGGACAGACTCGCTCCCTCTCTCTCTTTCTCTATCTCCCCACCAGTGTGTGTGTGTGTGTGTGTGTGTGTGTGTGTGTTTTCTGGTAATGAAAAGCTTTAGAGGAACATGAAGAAGTGTGGGGCCATTTTGAGTCCAGTTTACCATGACAACCACTCTAACATGAAATGCCTCTCTATTGCTATCCTCAAAATTTGATATCAAAAGCACCCATAGAAATAATGTAATAACTTATGGTAACAAACAACAACTGTGTATAAAGATACTGTGCTATCAACTGCAAAGTCTTGGGTTTAGATAGTGAATCAAATGGGTCTGTGGTGTGAAAAAGTGATGTTCATTGAGTAATATTGTGTTTATTTACACTGTTTGGATTTAAATCAATGTAGGACTACAACTTCATTCTTCTGTTTTTTTTGTCTGCCTATATTGTCCATATGATTGAGGTGCCAGACTGTGTCCTTATGTGCTAAGGCTATGTGGCTGCCATGTGATCTCCACAGTGGTTTCTGTTTGTCTGCAACAAAACACAACCCATCATTTTCTCCACAATGCATCTCATGTGTTGCCTGTCTGCTTCTGACAGGCCAGTCACTTAAGAGCAGGCAGGCCAGATTGACAAGCCATCCTGTGTGTGTGTGTGTGTGTGTGTGTGTGTGTGTGTGTGTGTGTGTGTGTGTGTGTGTGTGTGTGTGTGTGTGAATGAGAGACAGTGTGTGTATGTGTGTGTTTGCGCCTGGATGCTTGCTCTGTGGTATTGATGTTTTATGAGGGCTTTCTCCCGGTTGCCTGCATCATGTGTTGACAGCGATGCACTGTTTGTTGAAATACAACCGGGATCTCTCTTCCCCACTAAAGGGGACTGGATGGAGATTTACCTGGAGCCTCTCTGTGTGTGTGTGTGTGTGTGTGTGTGTGTGTGTGTGTGTGTGTGTGTGTGTGTGTGTGTGTGTGTGTGTGTGTGTGTGTGTGATGTTTGTGTACACACACAGTGTGGTGCGATCGTCCCTGAGGTGGCCATTCTTGTCAGGAACACTGAGACAGATGAGACGATGTACAACCCTGTCCTGGCTGCCTGACAGACCAGACAAGACAAGATGGTGGCATGGGCCTCAGCATGTCTGGGAAGTCCATTATGGGCCTTTAAACTGCACCCCATCCTCAGTGGGATTGGCTGGTCTCTACAAGCTTTGCTAGGACACCAACTGGCCTGACATTCAGTTAGGCCTACGGCCAACAAAGGACAATGATTCCATGGAGATGCTGAAAGATTAATGTTGTGACATTTATTTAATCCATAACTCTATTGTTTGAGATCATCGAGTGTCTCTCTAAATGGCAAAAATTAAAACCAAGCTATATAATAAGCCTAAATGTGGTGATACAGGTTAGCTTCCTGGCACTGGATAAAGGCTTTAGGTTCTTTACCATTGAACTAAATACCTTTGCCTTAGTGCAAATGTTGCTAATGATATTTAGTTGGTTTATGATGCTTGTGCTCAGTCAGGGCATTAGAAGGGCAAGTCACAGAGTAAAACTACCTAGATTCCCTTATGTTCATGTTCCATGTGTAGTTCATCATTTAGCTAGCTTAGGGACCCATGGTCTCTAAAACAGGGAAGTTACTGAGAGCATCTGTGATGTTTGCATCTGTGATGTTTCTTCCTCTTGTCACTACACTTTCTTGGGGACGGAGAGAACTCTTTTTCCAGTCAGTTGAATGGAAGAACACCAAGTTCCTCCTCAGTATGAACCAACTTCCCTTGTGGTTCCCCAAGCCGTAATCCATTCCTGTCATTTAGCTTGAGTTTTTTAAAGCAAAAAAAAAAAAAGTCCTTAGGACACAGCTGTCATAAATGTTCTCATTACACGCTCACTTGGGACCCTCTCAAGTTTGCCCAAGTCTCTGAGACGGAGCTGAGCTTTAGTCGTCCGGCCCATGCTCCTGGGAGGACAGTGGGGTGCGAGACCAAGAGTGCTTTCCTCCCCTTCCCTAATCTCTCTCACAGGGACTTATGTGTCTTTAAAAGGAGTGCTGCAGGTTTGACGCCACCATTAAAAATGGATCCAGCCCAGCAAATGGAGTGTCCCCTCTCATCCGCTGTCACGTCTGTCCCACTGGAGAGGGCTGCTCTGACGGAGGAGGAGAGATGTCCCACAGTCCCTCCCTCATACTATTCCCTCTGCCACCTCACTAGACGATGGACGCACACTAACAGTAACATCCTTAACGGAAAGCCTGAGCTATGGCTAGTCTCTCTCTCTCTCTCTCTCTCTCTCTCTCTCTCTCTGTCTCTCTGTCTCTCTTTTTCTTTCTCCCAGTCCATTTAAGACATGTCTGTTTAGTGTAAACCCATGAAGAACACACAATGCAAAGAGTTTAAATAACAAAGTCTCAGTGATGCTATGTGTGGGGATATGTTTTAGGTGAAATACAAAGCTTGCAGCTTCAGGGGTTGGTTGTCCCTTCTCCATCTCTGCGTGGTGCTCTGCTCTGCTCTGCTCTGGCCTCCCCTCCCCTCTCTTCCCCTCTCAGTGTGGATGAAAAGCAGCTGTTTTCCCTGCCTCTCATTGCCTGAGCTGGATGTGTGAACTCTATGGCTCATGTTTATAGTCGTCACATTATGCTAATGTGATAGCCTCCATGTTTGTGCAGACTGCAGACAGCACGTGCTCCTTATTCCATAAAGACCATTTGTTCGTCTCTAGCGTCCTGCATCCTGTCTCCTCTCCTCTCCCAGATGCCCTCTGATCTCTCCTCTCCCTAAATGCCTCCTATCGGCTTCTCAGTCTTTGACTCCTAATCTTTACCATTCCTCCACTGTATTCCTGTCTTTTTTCCTTCTCCTTTCTTCTCTTTTTTCTCCCCATCTTGCGTTTACTTTCCTTTTTCCACTCCCCTTTCCTCCTTTCCTCTAACCTCCTGTCTGCACCCACAACTATGCTCCTCTTCTCATCTGCCTCTCTCCTTCTTCCTGTTTCTCTCCTCCCCTCCTCTTCACCCTCCTCTCTCTCTCTCCCTCCCTCCCTCCCTCTCTCTCCTCTCCTCTCCCCCACCACACGACTCTCCCGCTCTCCTGTCAGTAATTTGTTGCTAATCAGCTGTCAACTTGGGAGTGATGATGAGGTGATCATCTCTCTCCCTCCCTCACTTCCCTCTTTTTTTCTCCCTCCCTCCCCTCCCTCTCTCTCTCTTGTTCTCTCTTGCCACTGAATAAAAAGAGTGAGCAAAAAAAAAGGAGAGGAGGTAATGGCCTTAAAAGTCACAGAGTCAATGTCAATGGGATCACTCGGATTCAATCAGAGGCGCCGGCAAGAAGGATGTCCCCCGCTGACATTACCACTCATTTTGAGCCCAAGCATCTGGGTCCTAGTAAATAAGCATCAGTGGGAGGGTCTGGGGGACAGGTCATTAGGCCTGAGAAAAATAAATATCCGCCGCTCTCATGAAGGCTGCAAGTCATTTAGCACAGAGCAGGAAATTTCACCCTAGATTAAGTATGATGAGCCAATATCAGTCAGCGGGGACCCTGAGACTGCTACTGCTACTGCTGCCCGCTAACGCTTTAACATGCTAACATGCTAATGCACTAGCCTGCTCAGTATGGGGCCTTGGTGAGACCACATTCATGTTTGGAGTTAAGCTTAGCAAAATGTAATATCATTTTAAAGGTGGGATTGATGGAGTGTTATACTCCGTCTCTATACCCTGCCCCCACCATGAAGCCTTAGTCATTCAGATAGTGAAAATACTACATGCACTTACTGACTGTACAAACGCAGACATACACATAGCCTACAAATTGTACACTGTCTAACATCTATCTCGTTCACTTCTCTATCACTTATGCAACACTTATGGAAATTGCAATCACACACACACACACACACACACACACCCTCTTGAGTGGTGTGTGTGTAGCCCGGGGTTGACTCTCTTTGTCATGCTCAGTACCCTGAGCTGATGTGGTGTGTCCACTAGCCTTGACAAGAGACCACTGCACCTTAATACATCTTAAGTCCATCTGCATAATATCATACCATATCTCTCTCTCTCCTTCTTTCACTCTCTGTCTCTCTACCACTTTCTTTTCTTTCTTTTCTGTCTCAATGATTTATTCCCTTCATCTTTCTCACAGAATTTTATGTCTCTTTGCCCCTCATCTCTCTGTTCATTTCTTTCCACTCTTCACTCTATTCTATCTCCACTATCTCTTTTTTCCATCTACCTCCCTCAACTCTCTCTCTCTCTCTCTCTCTCTCTCTCTCTCTCTCTCTCTCTCTCTCTCTCTCTCTCTCTCTCTCTCTCTCTCTTTCTGTGTCTCTAAATGAAGTAGTGCTTTAATTAGCTAATTAAATCTCAGTGGGATGGGGACTCCCTCCCTGCGGGGGATGGGATGGGATGGGATGGGGTGGTGGTCCCGCTGCCCTGCACCACTGGGCTAAGTGCTGAACATGCAAACTGTAGCTACTGTCTGTCTGGTCACTGAACACCAGCGTGCAGTGAAAAGACAACTCCACTGGGGTGCATTGAGAGCTGTTGCTACTGCTATAAGGATGGACTCTAAAGTAGCTGCAGAAACTCAGTAGAGTTTGTCTTATTGAAATAGGAAATGTGTGTTTCCTTTATTAAGGAAAAATATGCCTAGTTAATTCTTTTGTTACAGTATGTTACAAAATGCAATATGTGGCATAATTAAACTAACTCCCTCCATGATTGAATGTGGAAGAACATTTAAAATCAAGTTGGCTACACTTAGGTGTGTTTTAATCGAGACATTATGATCCAACACAATTTGAATTCTGTTTAGGAGAGGAAGGCCTGCCAAAGGCAGAGCTCCATCACTAGGTCCAGAGGACCAGTCAGTCAATGAACAGGCCCATGTACCAGACACAGATCCCCTCTGAAGTTCGAGATGTCTTTGGCAAGCAGTACAGTCCGCAAAATCCTCATGTGTAAATGACCCTGTCTGCTTTGAACCGTCATCTATCCAATTAATAGTAATGACCGAATCCATCACCACAAATATAATATAAACATTATCATATTAACCTTTAAAAAAACTCTAATTCTTATTCTATCAACATAATTAATTTAATCAGATTGAAAGGAGAGGGTTATATGAATAATTGATGTTAACTCTTAAGGATGAAATATTCATGTTCCTCTGATATGGCTTGCCACATGTGCATACCAAACGTGGCTCCATGTGTAAGTATGTCTGTAAGTATGTCTGTACAGTGGTTCAGTGTGTGAGACATTTGTATGAACATCTGTATCTGCATGTGTGTGTGTGTATGTAAGTGTGTGTGTGTGTGTGTGTGTGTGTGTGTGTATTCATGCATGCATAAATTGTATGAATGTGTGAATGTGTTTATGAGTGAGTTACTTATAGTTACTCTATTTTTTATTTTATTTGGTTGGCTGTATGCATCCAAAAATATTTCATGTCCTCATATATGTATGAGCTATACGCTGGTTCAAGTAAACTTAAATGTGTGTTTATAAGCTAAATGTGTGCTTATGTGCTTATATGTATAACACTATGTCTTCTTGTGCTTTGTGTGTATGTGCTTGTCCATGGTTGTGGTGGTGAATGTGGCTGTGTGTGTGTGTGTGTGTGTGTGTGTGTGTGTGTGTGTGTGTGTGTGTGTGTGTGTGTGTGTGTGAGTGTGAGTGTGTGTGAGTGTTAATGTCTCCTTGCAGTGAAATGGCTTGTGGATGAGTTGTGGCGCTGTGGCCCCTAGAGTGGTCTCTGCTGGCTGGCTATGGTGGTGGCGATCTGACCTTCATGCTGCGTCGCATCTTCACAGCTGAGCTCTCAGACACACACACACACACACACACACACACACACACACACACACACACACGCCCCACCACCAGCAGCAGCAGCACAATGACCAGGATTCTGGCTCCTGGCCCTTGGCTTCCGACATCACACACCACACGCATATTCTGGCCAGCTGAGAAACACACACACACACACACACACTCACACACACTCTCTCTCTCTCTCTCTCTCTCTCTCTCTCTCTCTCTCCCTCTCTGTCTCTTTGAAATAAGTACAACTAAAGGAAAGACATCTCTTAACATCTGGGAGTCATCCTTGTCACTTTGTGTCCCTGTGTTTGGGGGCGAGAGACAGAGTAGAATGCCCCTACCCCTTGGCCCAACACACCAAATGCCCCAATTCTGCCAAATGCCCCAACACTAACCTCATAGTGCACAACACTAACACTGACATGACCAAACCTTGAAACTGCAGACCCTTGAAACGCATTTGGACCCAAGATTTGAGGTCATGTGGATTGACAAGTGAGTGGTTGTATTTTGTGCTGTTCTGTGCATGTTTCTCACCTGAAGTTTCCTTCATGATGATGAGCTGTGATGTGGATCTGAGTTAATGGCTGCCATCGATCTGAGTCACAGCACCATGGCTCCCCTCTTCAGCCTGCTATCAGACACCTGTCTCATGTGTGCTAAGGGCCTCTCTGTGGGTCCTGGAGCCAGCTAGCCAGCTTAGCCAAGCATAGCTCCATTGTGCTAATAGTGGGAGAAGATTAATGGCCGGTGACACTAAAGGTGAGGGATTCAGGGACAGGTACTGACGCCAGTCTGTGACACTGGCATTGGACGACTGGAGAGCTGTGGATCATTTAACTGTGTTGCTAACTAGGCAACAAGCTAGCAAACAAGGAGCTAATGCAAGGCAACTAAAGCTAACAATGCTAAGGTATGAACCAAAAAGCAAACAATCTTACCATTTTGTTTCATTTTCTTTCTTTCTTTCTTTCTTTCTCTCTCTCTCTCTCTTTCCTTCCCTCCTTATCTGGGCACCATTAGTGGGCCGTGTTGTTTTGTCTGGTTGATTGGCACAGGCAGTTGATAGGTTCATCTGAGGCCGTGTTGCCCACCTGTTAGAGGTCTGGCCCTTTGGCATACTGCCTATTTAACCCTCTGACTCCTTATCTCACCTCTTGGTTCCACCTTTCTGTGACAGCGTCTGAGTGCTGTTCTTCTGTTAAGGTCAATTCTAATGAAGGCATTACATTCATTTGTCCTTCTTCTACAAACACCCTTTATGTTTGTACATGGATATTGGTTGCTGCAGCCTTCGTCTACAAAATTAATGACCGACTATTTACATTGATTATTTACCATGATTGTTTACCCCAATTTTAGTGTTAAATTGTTGTTTTTATTATTAGATAAGGAGGCCTCAAATGATTATTTTCAGGAAGTGACTGAGACATAGTTGTTTTAGTTTTTTGGGTGCCTGTGCAGCATCCAGTATGTTGATATTGACGCTCCTAGTGAATATTCATATCCCCTCTACTCCTCTCACCACAGATCTCATCTCTCCTGGGTGTGAGCCGAGAGGGTGGTGATGTAGCAGTGATGTTGTCGCCTGGCGGCTGATGAAGCAAAGCGTCCACTGCTCAGTTTGAGGTGGTTCAATGACTCACACCCCGGCAAAAATTACATCTCAGAGATATCATTTTTTTTTAGAGATGAGTAAAACAGTTTGGAATATATTTTTCAAATGTATTTACGTTCTATTTGCGCTCTTGATTTTGTTTGATGTCTTTGTATTTTTGAGGCCTCATAGGCCTAGTTGTTTCTTTATCTCTATCTCTTGTCTTCTCTCTCTCTCACACCCCAGACTGGTGCAGTGTCGCTTTTCACAGTTAATCACCAGGGACAGAAACCAGGCGCATATTCACATTCCATCTGCTGGTAAGGATGCTGTGCACTTTTCTCTCATTCAGGAATTTGGACAGGAAGAGGGGAGTGTGTGTGTGAGTGTGTGTGTGTGTGTGTGTGTGTGGGGGAGAGAGAGAGAGAGAGAGAGAGAGAGAGAGAGAGAGAGAGAGAGAGAGAGAGAGAGAGAGAGAGAGTGTGTGTGTGTGTGAGAGAGAGAGAGACATGGTAACATTTTGATAGAAAATCACTCCACAGTGCTATGGCCATGTGCCTTCCTGCACAGTCTGATATCACCAAGTTATTATAACCTCGGCCAAGGAGGTTATGTTTTCATCTGCGTCTGTGTGTGTGCGTGTGTGTGTATCTGTCTGTCTGTCTGTCTGTGTACAACATTACTCGAAAAATACAGCACAGATTTGGATGACATTTTTGGACAATGTGTATATTAGGACGAGTAAGAACTGATTCGATTTTGGTGGTGATTGGTGATCCAGAACACGATCTGGAATTCATATTGTGTCTGTGACACTTTTGGCGGAGGTCTGCACTCTCCAAGTGCTTTTCTAGTTTCATATATTTTTGATGAATCAATGAACACTTTTATACATTCTCCATATTTTTCTTGGGTATGAGCCACTGCCCTGAACCAAAGGCTCTGTAATATGTCTTTTTATCTAAAATTACAATGTTTATTGAGGAAAGAGTGTCATTATTATCTTCATATTATTAACATCATAGTAATATTCTCAACCTAGTGTATCAACAGGACATGCTCATGTAGGCTATTTGGACGACATGCTGTCTATGTTCAACACAACAAATGGTAATTACAGTTCACTTTTAAAGAAAGAGACAAAGAAAAGAAATATGTTGGATTTTGTATTTATTGGATTTATTGGATGTTCAAAATTAGAGGACATCACATAGGTACCAATAAGACCATGACAATAGGCAATAAATTCCCTATTTATAATGTATGTAATTCAAACACTTTGAAGGCCCTGTCAATATGTTAGACTGAGTCCTTCTGTTTGTGCTTATTAGTCATCTGAGGACTTCTTGTTTGTCTTGAACTTCCTCTTAGCAGGGATGTAGCCCTGGGGCTCAGAGATCTCCTCTGTGTTCTTCCTGCTTCTCTTCCTGGAGGGGACACTCTGTCTGTCGGCCTCCGCACGTGGGGCAGTGCTGTTGACAACAGTGGACCCTGGAAAACACACGGCACATAACAAAGACTTTTCAGTACCCGCTAGAGTACACACAGCCAAAATTTCCATTACATTTCATCAGATGGATTTAGGACCACTATCAGATTCACTGCCATACAGACTTGAGAGACTTACCGTCCATGGGTCTTTTGCAAGCCAGTTTTGGAACATAGGGCCTGTCTCTGGCCTTCTCAAGCATGCTCCCTGTGACTGGGAAATTGTCGGAGAAGTTCCTCAGCCTCTTCCTTGACACTTTGCCCCCAGTCTTGACCTCACTAGCTGATGGCCTTGACTCAGGCATCAACACTGAAAACTTCCCTCGGTTATCACCACTGCATGAGGCTGTAGGAGAGGGCGCTGTAAAAGAGAGACAGACATCAATGTTTAATGCTAACATTTCATTGAAAGTGACAAGTTAAATTTTTCAACTATTAGCTACCTCAGGGCCTCCCCTAGAGGAACTTAATGCCTTGTTGAAGCACACTTAAGTGAATTTTAAATGCAATATTGGCAATCACCTTTCTGCTGGCCGTCATCATCTTCGATGAAAATGGGAATGAAAACTGGTTTGGGAATTTCCACAGGGACTGGTACTGGGATAGGAATTGGGACAGGGACTGGGATAGGGACTGGTAGGAACACTGGTTGCAGGATAGGCACGAGGATAGGTACGTATCTATGTTCAATCTGTACCACTTCAAACACAACCGGGTCGAAGAGGCCCATGTCTCCTGCTGCCATGTAGTTAATCCTGGGACGGTTATGACGACCTTAATGCAAAGATGGGAGAAAGGTCATTACACATTATCCAAAACAAAACTGTTCTGCACATGTGAATTTCTATAAGAGTGAATAATAAGATAATAATAATTTATTGTGCTTGATTTGTAAAGGTAACAAACAAAAGATCGACTCACCTGCCATAACTGTTTGACTACTTCACGTCTTTGGGTAAAGAATTATCACTATTATGGATGTATGCTCTGGACACTAGAAATCTATGGTGCTTGCTGCTCTCTGAAAAGGAAAGTGATTAAGAAATGGCACACTGCAGAGAATGTTCTGCAAGTAATGACATCACAATCATCATAGGTGATACAAAACAATGTATGTTGCTTACTGTTGCCATGGAATGCCTGTTAGAATGAAATGTTGCAATAATGATGGGAATGTCAGTACTTGATATCAGACATTCTATTTCAACCAGAGCCATGAAAAGCAACTTGCAATATTTCCACAATGAAATTCATTAAAGCTTGTATGTGTGGATCTTGTGTGTGAGGTACTGTATGCTTGAGCATACACTTGAGTAAGATCCACACACGCATACACACACTGGCAGGACACTGTCTCCCACTTTCCACATTTTGTACATTTATTTTGAGATTATTTGCTGCATGACTTATAACTCTATTTCCCTTTTTAAAATATAAAACTAAGAACAAATGGACAAAAAAACAAACAAACAAACAAAAAAAAACGCTCAGATTTAAAGTAGCCAAGCTTTCATTTCTATCCCAAAGCTAGTCCAGGACCACCACCAAGTCATATTCATTATAATCATCATATTCATTTGATCAAGTATGAGTGTGTGTGCATGTGTATTTGTTTGATTAGTTTATTACTGATATCAAGTATGCGTGTGTGTGCATGTGTATTTGTTCTTAACCTCTTCCATCATTTTCCTCTCATACCCTCAGTCCATCCCTGTGGAGCCAGTCTGCTAGTGGAACTTTGAGGGGGGCTTTGCCCCCACCCTGCCAGCTAAGGGCCAAACACCAAAGTACCCCCACACCCCAACGCCTTTGCCTGCACCCCGTGCCCAGGTCCCCCTGTCCCTATGCCCACACGCCTCATCAATTATGCCCTAAAGCCGCCATACTGAAGATATCACTTCAGACCAGGGAAGAGGATGGAGCTGTCGCCACGGCAATGATGGATGCTGGGTCTGGCAGTGGAGGTATCTCCCAGCATGCACTCTGGGGCCTGTCACTGTGGAGCTGCTGCAGAGAGTAAGTGAGACTTTTAGGTGTGTGTGTGTGTGTGTGTATGCGTGTGTGTGTGTGTGTGTGTGTGTGTGTGTGTATGTGTGTGTATGCGTGTGTGGGGGTGGGGGGGGGGGGTGGATGTGAGTACAAGTCGAGCCACCAAAATATGACAGGGCAGATGGATGGAGTAGAGAAAGAGAGAGAAAGACAGAGAGAGCACATTGCTATGCCATGATGCCAACTGTGCAAACATACAGCAGCTCTCTGTTGTAAGAGATGGAGGGAATACTTATAGAATTAACTTGTGTGTGTGTGTGTGTGTGTGTGTGTGTGTGTGTGTGTGTGTGTGTGTGTGTGTGTGTGTGTGTATTGATGTGTGTGAGTCTATGTGTGTACTATATGTATGCGTGTGTGTGTCTATGTGTGGAGGGGTGGGTGGAGTTGGGGAGGGCTGCTGGTGTCTAAGTCCCTGACACTAATTATACAATTGCCGCTTTGATGTCCAATAGCCATTAAAGATTCAATTGGGTCTAGAGAGAATTAATAGTGCATTAATCAACATGCGCTAATTAGCTAATAACATGTTAATTAAATCTGGTATTTAAAGTTCTGAGACATGTAATGCTTAGTCTACCATGCAGCCTCGTTTAACTTGATGCTCAGCTGAATGAAATGAAAGAGAGAGAGAGGGAGAGAGAGAGAGAGAGAAAGAAAGAGAAAGCATGTACCCTATGTACTGTATGTATGTATGTATGCATGTGAGTGTGTGCTTGCAATTGTGATAGATATAAATATTAACAGTTGGTACAGAAAGTTGTGGAATTTAGTACTAATGGTATATTTCTCACATTCTTTTTTTTTTTTTTTTTTCATTTTTTACTTTACATGCTGTATGTATTAAATGCAGTTATATAATAAGCCTACATAATACTTAAAATACTTTTCTATATTTGCATAGTTCCTTCAGGTCTATCCAACTATGCTAAGACTTTATTTTAAGGAGCACATGTTGCTTATATTCTACTGTTATCTCACTATTAGGGATTCATTCAGACAGTATACTAGAAGTTATATTACACAGTAACTTTGATTAAACTCATAATCTAAATCTATCTATCTGATGCTATACTATCATTAATACAGATATCTATCTTACGTCATAATCCTTAATATGTATACTAGTGCACTACATTACTTAATATAAATATAATATAGCTACTATATATAATATAATATAATATAATATAATATAATATAATCTATGTGTCATCTAAGTAATCAATGTGATAGTCATAAAAATCTAAGTCATCAATATGAAGACTCTAGTGTAACTAGTGGACAAGTGTAGTGTAGCACACTCCACCACTTCAAAGCCCAGCCCCATCCGCCCTAGGAGGTAATCAGTCACTGCAAACAGGCTCAACGCAGCACTAACAAATAAGGCTTCGATCATGGCTTGCAGATGGACACTTACGCCGCCATATGCCTTGTGTCCCCTCTGACGACCAGGATGTAAATATACACACCGGTGTGCGGGCGGGTGAATGGGGAATGGCAGAAAGCCAATAGTAGGAAAGCCACTATCTGCTTGCCTGCCCGCCCCCCCACCCTCCCCCTCCATAGATTAGCTGAGTTATTTTGCCGTGCGCTGTGCGAACCATCACTAGGGGCCTTTTAATGGGAAATCAATAGGCCCCGCTGGTGTAAAACGCTTGACCCGATCGTTTCCGACTCCTTCTACTACTTCCCTTTGGCTGTCTGGGATGGATGAGAAGGGATCCATAAGGCGCTGGGGAACGTTTTATTTTATCGAGAATAACAAACGACGCGGTAAAGATGGCAGCAGCCGTGAATGGCCCGCAGGCCTATATCGGTTTTCTCTGGAGACAGGAAACTTCTTATCAGTCTCTATTCCCCTCTGCCCCGTCTCCGTACAAATAGATATTGATCTCTCTTACCTCTCTCAATCTATCTATCTATCTATATATCCGTGTCTAGGGTCTATTGTTCAAATGCTGATTTCTTTAAATTAAATTACATTGTTGATAAGCTCATCTGCAAAAACACAACTTTCTTACAATGATTATGAGATGCTGATCAGGTTTACATACATGATAACTATGATGCTTTGATTTGGTTTTGGCCATGGATAAGGTAGGATTTTAGGTGCATCTATATCTCTTCAACAGTTAATCCATAAGTGCATGATACAATCAATGCTCTCTCTCTCTCTCTCTCTCTCTCTCTCTCTCTCTCTCTCTCTCTCTCTTCCTCTTTTTGTGGAACATACAAATACACATATACACACACATCCTTGTTCGCCATTCCATTTGCACCCATTCCTGCTACATGATGCGTTACTCGCTGGCCAAAACTAATATTTCACCATGTCTTCCCTGGCAGCTGGGGGGCCAATGCGGCACGTTGGCGTGGCATGGCACGGTTCGGCTTGGCACAGCTTGGCATGGCAGCAACAGCACCTTCAAGTCTCCTGCCACAGATCGATACTTTTGATGGAAAGCAATAATCAGCTCTATTAAGTGACAAAGGTTTGCACTACAACAGCTGGCCTGGCATGGGTGCCGGCCTTGTCGGAGTAATGAATCGTGAAACAATCAGGCAGTAGCCATTTGTGTTTAGATCTGTAAATATGGCGCGGTACAAGTGCCAGACCATCGCTCCCTCCCCAGCTGGGGCCACAGATGGTCTGGATAGGGAGCGGCTCAGGAGCCTTCCACTCCTCCGTTTCTCTCTCTCTCTCTCTTTCTCTCTCTCCTCATCCCTCCATCGTTTCCTCACCTCCATGGTCGCCTGAGTGACAGCTTCACTTTCGTGGCTGACTATAGCGCACACACACGTTTTTTTTTTTCTCTTCTCCACATCCAGTGCCAAGTTTCCTTAAAAGGCCTGATGGGGGCCTGAGGGTGAGATAAGTCGCATTGAGCGGAATTGAGTTGCGAAAGCTCAGCCACACGTCATTGGCTAGAATGAGAGAGAAGGAATATAGAGAGGTAAAAAAAAAAGAAAGAAAGGAAGAATGGGGAGGGGTGGAGGAGAGGAAAGGAGATGAGAGGAGAGGAGGAGAGGGAAGGAGAGGGAGAAGAGAGGAGCAATGTGATCTTGCTATTTAAAGACATGATCGCCTAATTAACCTTGTAGGGCAATGAGGGAATCTGACACGATGGGCCAGTAGAACAGTACAGAGTCGCAACAATAAATCTAATTAAGTAGCCCTTTCTCTGCCAGCAACACAAGAGAGTGAACACTCCTGCACTTCATTATTACCCCCACCCCCCCCCCCCCAAAAAAAAACGAATCGCCTAAACCCTCTGAGCTTATCAGTCTGAGTGAGAAAAGCGACCCGAGATGTGATGGCGACACACTTTGTGGCGTGACAGCTGAATAAATACTGCGACAATCACACAGACAAATACGAGCTCGTCTTCAAACCCCCGCGCCCCGTTTCGCTCGCCATTCATCCACTCAAACGATGGCAAAGGAGACAGAGCGCGTTTAATCCGTGTGCGCGCGCGGCGAGGGGAGACGTCCTTGAAGATAGAGCGCGGAGAGAGACGAAAGGTTTATTTAATCTTCTCTTCAAGGTAAATGATTCTGCTGCTCTTTACATCCGTGCTCTGTGAAGCATGGCTGGGCCACGGTACTCTCTGTCTGTCTGTCTGTCTGTCTGCTAGTTACTTACTTAAGCTCCCAACACACGCCACTGTTAGTTTCACTGCAGCTTGTTGCAGCTGTTGAAGCCATATTGGAATCATCTCCTCCATCATAGCACTGCAGGCTATCATGATAGCCTAGTGTTTCTTTAGCAGATGAATTCAGGACATGTTGCAAATATTCCGGAACATATTTCAAATTACTTCCCGTTTACAGAATCCAAACTCTGTTCAAACAAACAGCTTTAGGGTCTCGATCTGTGTGTGTGTGTGTGTGTGTGTGTGTGTGTGTGTGTGTGTGTGTGTGTGTGTGTGTGTGTGAGAGTGAGTGTATTTATGCTTTACTGGATGAGACAGAGCAGGTCCCCACGTAACACTGGCCTGAGGTGGACCTCACTGTCCTTGCCCCCCCAGAGGACCCGATGATTGGAAACCTGGGCACTGGAACTTTTCACCACGTTAACTGTCATGACCCCGCTCGGCCACGGGGAAAAGGCTTAAATAAGCTGTCAGCTTCAATAAAGCCGATAGAGGCGTCAGATAAATGATTATTGCATTGTGGGAAAAGATCATTTCTGTACAGAAATGGAGGATGACCTTTCCAGATAATTCCTGCCCAATGATTCTTCTTTTCCTTCTCTCTCTCTCTCTCTCTTTCTCTCTCTCTCATTCCCTCTCTCTTTCTCTCTCTCTTCCTCTAACAGGATAAATCAAGTTCTCTTTGTTCAGGCCTGATGTGCTGGAACCGTATTGTGTGGGTAGTGAAACACGCCTCTCACACTGTTCACACGCCTCATAGACCTGCTCTCCTTTAAAGAGCCAAATTAATACACTTTAAGCTCAAGCCAACCTCCATTACGCTAGGTCCAAATGTTAAGTAGCAGTAACCTTTACTTGTGCCTGTAGCTATTTCATACAAGTAGAACAGAATAGACTGATGTGTTGTTCTTGTTTTAAAACATGGGTCGATCTGTTGAAAAGACTAGTGAAGACGTGCCTCTTTAGCCACATTAAATAAAGGTCAAATAAAATAAAAAACATTAGCATATTAGCATGCCTTATTAGGCCTACAGTAGCCTAGCAATACTAATTGGCATTACTAGCATTATTTAAAACAAATAGATGGTTTTCATGATTGGGACACTGGTAACGATCATATTTAAGACCGTTTAGGTACATTGAGAGTGTTCAAAGACATCAGATGCTGTGATTTGGACAGGACAATGTGTGGACAGGTCTCAGTGTGTGGACATGAGCCGTGGACAGTGTGTGGACCTGAGCCGTGTGTTGGTGGACCTAGGCAGTGCTGTGAGACGTGAGTCGGTGAGGGGGCATATGTAGTGTTGAGGGTGGGGTGGGGACGTGTTCAGTGTACACGGTGCATATGTAGTGTTTAGGGTGGGGTGGGGACGTGTTCAGTGTACACGGTGCATATGTAGTGTTTAGGGTGGGGTGGGGACGTGTTCAGTGTACGCGGTGCATATGTAGTGTTGAGGGTGGGTGGGGTGGGGACGTGTTCAGTGTACGCGGTGCATATGTAGTGTTGAGGGTGGGTGGGGTGGGGACGTGTTCAGTGTACGCGGTGCATATGTAGTGTTGAGGGCGGGTGGGGTGGGGACGTGTTCAGTGTACACGGTGCATATGTAGTGTTGAGGGCGGGTGGGGTGGGGACGTGTTCAGTGTACACGGTGCATATGTAGTGTTGAGGGTGGGTGGGGTGGGGACGTGTTCAGTGTACACGGTGCATATGTAGTGTTGAGGGGGGGTGGGGTGGGGACGTGTTCAGTGTACACGGTGCATATGTAGTGTTGAGGGTGGGTGGGGTGGGGACGTGTTCAGTGTACACGGTGCATATGTAGTGTTGAGGGTGGGTGGGGGTGGGGACGTGTTCAGTGTACACGGTGCATATGTAGTGTTGAGGGTGGGTGGGGTGGGGACGTGTTAGTGTACGCGGTGCATATGTAGTGTTGAGGGTGGGGTGGGGACGTGTTCAGTGTACACGGTGCATATGTAGTGTTGAGGGGGTGGGGTGGGGACGTGTTCAGTGTACACGGTGCATATGTAGTGTTGAGGGTGGGTGGGGTGGGGACGTGTTCAGTGTACACGGTGCATATGTAGTGTTGAGGGTGGGTGGGGTGGGGACGTGTTCAGTGTACACGGTGCATATGTAGTGTTGAGGGTGGGTGGGGTGGGGACGTGTTCAGTGTACACGGTGCATATGTAGTGTTGAGGGTGGGTGTGGTGGGGACGTGTTCAGTGTACACGGTGCATATGCCTCACAGGCTCCAGTCTGTTCCTCACACCCCTGCTGTGGGCCTGGCTGCACAATGTCTTCCCCTGAAGTAAGCTTTTTTCACACATACATGAACACACACACACACACACACACACACACACACACACACACTCACACGCACAAACACACACACACACACACAATCACTCACACGCACACACACACACACACACACACACACACACACACACACACACACACACACACACACACACACACACACATAATCACTTACACGCACAAACACACACGCTCACTCACACGCACGCATGCAAATGAATGCATGCAATTACACACACACGCACACACACACACTCAAACAGATTGCCAAAAGATAGAGAAAGAAGCTTGATGACTGTGTGTGCGTTTCTTTGTGTTTCTGTGTATATGATTGTATCCCTTTATCTTTGTATTTGTGTGTATGAATGTGTCTTTGTGTGTGTGTGTGTGTGTGTGTGTGTGTGTGTGTGTGTGTGTGTGTGTGTGTGTGTGTGTGTGTGTGTGTGTGTGTGAGTATCACACAGAGAGAACAGCTGATACATAGTCAGAAAGAAAGAGAGCAAGACGGGAAGAAACACTGCACTGCTCCCCACTTCTCTTCGTTTTACTCGTGTTCGCCTCTCACAGTCTGCTCCTGGAGCTCAGCGTGTGTGTGTGTGTGTGTGTGTGTGTGTGTGTGTGTGTGTGTGTGTGTGTGTGTGTGTGTGTCTTTGTCTGCCTCCCTCTGCTGTTGGCTTTTCCACACCATTACTCTACAGCAAGATTGTTTCCAGTTTATAGAAGAGATATTAATCCGCTTTCACTCTCTTTAAAAATGGAAGATCATCAAAAGTACCCTTTTTCTGCAGAATTCTCTCTCAACTCTATAAAACTGAGACCTGAATGAACAGCATGAAACACTTTAAGATTTTATTAGAACACTCAGTTATAGGATATAGTAATGACATAAATGTCAGGGGAAGTTGGAAAATCTAGCATACTGTATTTCTAACGATAATCCTAAAATCAGCCACTGTCAGAAGAGCAGACGTATGCTTTGTCAGATTATTAGCCTATTACATAGAGTATGACATCACAAATCCTGAAGATTACTACAGATGATGACATCTCCACCTCTGTGACATCTCTATGGCTTAGTATTATAACAGTCTTGGTTTGCTCAAGTAGTGGACTGATTGGAAATGCTTGATTGAAATTGATGGAAACTATTTAAATAAAGCCAAGTTTATCAGTAGGCCTATTTTTCTCACAAGTGTTATCTATGTGTCATAATATCAAATCAAATCAAATCAAATCGGAAATGTTTGATTTGTCATCGATGCAAACTTTTCATTGTAACCAAACTGTAGTGAATATGCTTAGTCTCACTGACCCCAATGACTGTGTGTCTTCAATGTTGCAACTGACCTCACAAAAGCTTTGAGCTACAGCACTATGTCAAGGTACTCTCCTAAACCATTGTTTTTTTTCTCCCAGTCTGATGTGCTACTGATTTTTATAGCACTGATACTGATACACTGATGTCTGCTACCTTTACCTGCTTGTTCCAGGTAGCTTATACCATAGCCACCAAGGTGTGCTCAAACAGCAGTGATTAAGAGACTCAAAGCCATCAGACAGAGCCCTGTTAAGTCCCTGGAGGCGTGGAGAGGAGCATGGTGCTTTATGTGTGTGCTCTATTCCGGGGAGAAGAGAGGGAGTGAGCCTGTTTGAGGGCTTGACTAATGTGGCATGGGGGTCAGAGGCCTTTAGTATCTGTGTACGCCTCAGCAGCTCCCCACACCACACCCTCTGCCTCAGACTCCCACGTCTCCGTCTCCGTCTCCACTGGTCTGGGCGAATAAAACACACCCCACCCAAGGTAGAGAGAGCATGACCGACCGTATTATCACTGCACCCCCAGGCTCCCGAATCCCCCTCGATCAGCGACCAGAGCCGAGTGAGAATAAAGACTTATGGAAAATGAAATGGGCTATGACTAGCCATAAGCGTGGAGACAATTACCGGTCTTTCTGTCTTTCTTTTCTCTTCCTCACTCTCTCTTTTTCCTCTCCATATCCCCCCTCCCTCCCTCTCTGTCTCTATCCCTCGCCTCCAGCCCCACCTCTCCACTCCACACCCCACCCCCCACCCATCTTTGGCCCTCTCAGAGAGCAAAAGATAGTATATTTGTGGGGATAATTTCGCCGGCGAACACGAGGTGTGTGTCTGGGTGCACTTGACCCTGTGCGATTACCTCCTCCATGCTTGAACTCTCCTTGACCCCAGAATAACCATCGCCCGAGTGGGGGGCCCTGGCTGCCTGCGCTGCATCTGGTTATTTTAGCTCCAATTTGCTGCTTAATACAGCAATTACCCTGATCTATGGATGAAGTCACCGCCACACACCACTCTCCAGCTCGCTATTCGCTCGCTCGCTTGCTCACTCGCCGCCGTTCGCATACGTCCCGGAGATCAGCACATTTCGTGGGCCGGCGCAGCTGACTGTGACCTGCCACGGCGCTCTCGCTAATGCCCAGATTCATTTGAAAAGTAATTAATTGATTTGGCTGGATGGACAGCCAAAGGAGAGGTCAGCAACTGCACTTCTCAGAGCTTATAGAAGATCAAGAGGGGGTAATATCTCTTGACTGATGAGGTGAGCAAACTACTCGCCAACGAGAGCTATAGCACGAATGTATTAACATCGCGGTAGAGCAGTATAGTCATATGGAATGTTTACCAGAAGTCTTATATTCTATAACTATATAGGCTACATATCACATTTATATTGAAAATTGACATGCAGCAGAGGGGGGTAAATTAGCTGCAAAAAAAAAATATTTAAAAAAAAAAATAAAAAAATGAAACATTTAACATCCTGATTGCATCTGCAATATAGCATGGAAAGACCAGAGCTCATGCAGTCGTTGGCTTTACATTTTTTTTTATCTCCCTCATCTTTTTATTCAAATAGTCCAACATTGTCACAAAACAGAGCTCTTGGCTGTAACGCCCAGATTTCTATTTCCAAATGCAATCTGCTGTTCCCCTTGGCCCCTGGATCCCAGACTCACTCACGGTAGAGCATTACAAATGCTGGCCTGCAGAGATGCAGCAGACAGCACATATGCTCTCCCCTCAGTCTACTGGGTCAGAGCAGAGACAGAGAGCAGGGCAGAGCAGAGGAGAGGAGAGGTGGAGAGAGAGAGAAGGGAGGAGGGGATGGAAGAAGAAAAGAAACAAAAGAAAACAAAGAGGAAGTGATGAAGGGAAGGAGAAAAGGTGGTGTAGAAGAGGAAGTTGCAGAGAGGGCTGGTAAGATGGAGCCATGACATCCTGGGGAGAAACAGAGACAGGGAGGACATATTAGAGTGAGAGACACTGAAGGAGAGAGGGAGAGGAGATAGGGATGAGATAGAAAGAGAAAAAAGATAGAGGAAAGAAAGCTCTTTTGAGATAGATATAACTTAGACATATACAGTATGACAAGAAGTTCTATTATTAGGGGACTCGGTAAATAACACCATGAAAAGGCCAAGACTCCTGATATGAAAGTGATGGTGGCATGATTGGCACTGCTGATGGTATTAGTAATGGTGCTGTACTGATGTGTCAATGGTGATGCAGGTTGATAAAGTGCTGCAGACTTCGGGCCTCAGGTATGGTCCAGACACACCTAAAATCATGTCAACTTTACTCTTATCCCGGGTCGGAAAAGTGGACACAGCTGCGTCTGGCTGCTAAAGAGACGCTGAGTAAATTATAGCCGTGTCCATCTTCTCCAAAGAGGATTCCACTTTGGGTTTAGATGAAGTTGTGAGAAACGTCCATTATTCCTGAAACGATCCCTTAAATTTAATGTGTGCTGAGCAGCGCCTGAGACTTTATTGGCCCCAGGGTTGGTTTAATCACCATGGCAATGATTCCCAATGTCAGTCAGGTCAGCAGATCATGTCAGTGACACATGGCACACTCCAAACACACACACACACACACACACACACACACACACACACACACACACACACACACACACACACACACACAGTAGTGATACTTCCAGGCTGTTTTTATTGTATGTACATTATTACATTCTATTGTATATTAGTACATTACTGTTGTATGCTATGTAATGCAATTAAGTAAGGCTATTCTGTGCTAGATGCCTAGTAGGCTAACTTTAGTATAGGCCACTATACTATGCTTTTGAAACTAGTTGTTATACCACAAAACGTTCATGATACAAACAGATATAAACATGCCAAAGAAAAGTAAAGGACTTTGAGGGCTGTGTAATGAATTAGACAGCAGGCCAAGACCCTCTGTGTTGGTAGAAAGGAATTAAAGAAATGAGAACAGGTCAATGTCAGACGAAGGAAAAGACCTTCATTCAACACCTCACACAGATCATAGCTCATGTCTGCTTCTCTCTCTCTCCCCCCTCTCTCTCTTCCTCTCCTTCCCCCCTTCCCCTCTCTCTCTCCCTCTCTTCATTCTCCCTCTTTCACTTTCTCTCGTTCTCTGCCGAGAGCGAGTGTTAGCTTCTTGGCATGCATCTCTGTTCTGTAGAGTGAATGTCCCAGCCTTAGGGCGATGCTTGACCATCTGAATCTCTACCCCCCTCCACTCTCCGCCCAAACCCCCCACCACCACACACACTCCTCATCCCCCCCCATCCCACACTGGGCCCTATTTAATGGACATTTATTATATCCAGTACAAGCTCATATCCTCTGTTTTATTAGGTGCCGTTATTGGGGGTGAATCCATGAGCTTTCAGAAAAGGATGTCTTTTTTTCCTCTCTCTCTCTCTCGCTCTCTCTTTTAAAACGCTAATGAATAACGATCAGAACAGATTAAATGGCTTTATTGCCTCCGTAACTTTCGGATTACTAATTAAACAACAAAATATTCCTTCACAGGTTTATGGGCTGACTACAGTAAGGTCAAAAAAGAGCTTAAAAAAAGAAAAGACCAGAAGCCCCTGTCTGGAAATTCATGAGGGAGATTCAGAGAGAGCAAAATTAATGCTTTATATGGATGCTCCACCCCAACCCCCCTCTCCCTAAAAACAAAGCCTTGTTCTCTATCTCTGCATCAAAATGCATGTGTAAACAGATCGGTACGCACACACACACACACACACACACACACACACACACACACACACACACAGACACACGCACAAACACGCTCACACACAAACATTTCTCTCTGTCAGTCAACCACAAACATGCACTCAAACACACACACAGACACCCACACAAACACACACATGGGCATGCACACACACAGATTCTCTTCCTCAATTTATTACGGTTTTCTTTTTTTTTCGTCCTCCACCAAACTGTTCAAGGCTCTTGGCTGCCAGAGAGCCAAGATGGCGCCCGGGCCCCGGAGCTAGTGGCACAGTTGGCAGACGGAGAGGAGAGGAGGCTCAGAGCAGCTGATCCCCCACTCTCTCTCTTTCTCTCTCTTTCTCTCTCTCTCTCTTTCTCTCTCTCTCTCTCTCTCTCTCCCTCTCTCTCTCCGCCTCTTCGCGTCTGCTCCTCTGGAAACTTTTGGACGTGTGCTCGCTTCTCAGAGCTTTACGGTCTACTGGACCAGATTAGGACATAAGACATACACACACACACACACACACACACACACACACACACACACACACACACACACACACACACACACAGACAGACAGTCACATATATGCACAGTACATATACTGTACATACATGCAGACGGCCACACACATTTCAGTCCAGACTTCAGACACATTTACATAATAATTATTACAAAAACGCACGCACACACACACACACACACACACACACACACACACACACACACACACACACACACACACACACTCCTGAAGAGTGTAGGTAAAGACTTGGGCCAGGAGTTGATGATAGAGAGAGGAGTAGAAGAAAGAGAGGAAGTGAAAAGAGAAGTGTGGCGAGAACAAAGAAGAGAAGGAATAATGGAGAGAATAAGGATGATGAAAAAGAGGAGAGGAAAGGAAACGCAAAAAGAGGGAGGAGATGAGAGAGAGGAAGCAAGAGGGGAAAGAGAGAGCAAGGAAAGGAAAAGGGGAGGAGAGAGAGAGAGAGAGAGAGAGAGAGAGAGAGAGAGAGAGAGAGAGAGAGAGAGAGATGGTGCCTAAGGGGTGTGCTGATGCCAGGCCTGAGCACAGCTTTGGCAGCCAGCACCCGGCACCGCCTGGCACAGCCAAGTGCCATCATGAGAGTGGATCACACACACACACACACACACACACACACACACACACACACACACACACACACACACACACACACACACTCCCCTTACCAATATATGCCCCCTCCTCACACACTCCATTACAACTGGAGTGGAAGATCAGGCCTCAGTGCAGTCTGGTGAAGCAGCTATGGGCAGTGAAATGCTGTGTGTGTGTGTGTGTGTGTGTGTGTGTGTGTGTGTGTGTGGTGGGGGAGTGTATCCTGCTCCTGATGTGCCGCTGGTCTTTATCTTCTGCATCAGCTGCCTAATGCTATGCCAGTGAGCTCTTTGACTAGGGACACACAACCCTCATGTCTCATCTTCCCCTAAAGCCGCTGTGTGTGTGTGTGTGTGTGTGTGTGTGTGTGTGTGTGTGTGTGTGTGTGTGTGTGTGTGTACACGTGTATTCTTCTGCGCATGTGAACACTGCAAGCAAATCAAACTATTGTTTTCATTGTTGGTAGAAAGTCTCTCCTCATTTTTATGGCAAAATCTCAGTGAGTGAGCAAGAGAGAGAGAGAGAGAGAGAGAGAGAGAGAGAGAGAGAGAGAGAGAGAGAGAGAGAGAGAGAGAGAGAGAGAAAGTGAGGTCATGACAGAGAACATAGACTACAATTAAAGCTGTAAACAGCCCTCACCACCACCCCCTCACACACACACACACACACACACACACACACTTACACACACACACACACACCCAAACAACCGTATTATAAAAGCACAGGTCTCCAAATGCTAATTAGCGGTTGCTACTGCTATTATCCACTTAACCTGGCAGCAGCTATCAGCTATATTAGCTGTGTATAATGGGCTTGTCCATGCAGCACTGAGCTCAGAGAGAACCAGACAAACCACAACTCTGGCACTCACCTCGGGAACGGCCCCGCACCTCACTGACCAGTACCAAAGTCCTTCTAAGGCAAGTCACGTCACTCGGCCGCCATATTGGATACGCCTTCGGGCAGCTATTTGGGCTTAACAAGACCAGACCCTCCAAAATGAATGGGGAAATATCCATAAGTACAGATTGGCTGGTCGTATGGACTAAAAAAGTATATGGTGTGAATCCTCGTTTAAATCTGAGTTGAACAGTGCCAAAATCTACCAGACAACAGACTATCAAAAACAAAACTAAAAAGACGTTAAGACGTTTAAAATGGCAATTTGCTGCGCCTGCACTGACAATCGCGGCATGGCTATCACCATAGTGACGGAGGTAGTAAACAAAAAAGCTAACCGTCAGTCATATAGTGTTCAGCAACGCGATTGGCTATTTCCACCGTAAGGCAGGACTTACAGTTTCTCTACTCCGCCATCTTTGCGTTACGAACGGCCGTAGTGCATTTCAATGGGAGGACTTCTGAAGTGATTTGTCTCCTCCTATAAGTGTCTCTGCCAGCACTGTCTTATTGCTTTTGTAGCCGAGGTTGGTTCGACCACTCACAGGTCACAAACCCACCACCTCGACAACTACAGCAAACCCA